>CAUYUJ010015370.1:297235-337997 GCA_963575745.1 Prorocentrum cordatum | reverse complement strand
GGGGTACCAAGCCGGCGGGGTACCAAGCAGGCGGCCGCTGGCTTGGTAGGGAGGAGGCCCTGGAGGGGTACCAAGCCGGCGGGGTACCAAGCCGGCGGCCGCTGGCTTGGTAGGGAGGAGCTCTTGGGGGGGTACCAAGCCGGCGGGGTACCAAGCTGGCGGCCGCTGGCTTGGTAGGGAGGAGGCCCTGGAGGGGTACCAAGCTGGCGGGGTATACCAAGCCGGCGGCCGCTGGCTTGGTAGGGAGGAGCCCCCGGGGGGGTACCAAGCCGGCGGGGTACCAAGCCGGCGGCCGCTGGCTTGGCACGGAGGAGGCCATGGAGGGGTACCAAGCTGGCGGGGTACCAAGCCGGCGGCCGCTGGCTTGGTAGGCAGGAGGCCCTGGAGGGGTACCAAGCCGGCGGGGTACCAAGCCGGCGGCCGCTGGCTTGGTAGGGAGGAGCCCCCGGGGGGGTACCAAGCCGGCGGGGTGCCAATCCGGCGGCCGCTGGCTTGATATCTGGATGGGTTGGTTCGGCGCCAGAAAGGGTACCAAGCCGGCGGCGGGCGCATATTGTAAATCGGAATACATTCAGTCATCGTTAATTGGCGAATTCGATTTTCCAATGCCAAACATGGGTGGCCGTTTATTGTACGGTGGATATAAAGATCACAGCTAACGCAGGAGGGGCGCGTGTACGTGAGCATCAAGGTCTCTTTACGCGACAACCCCATGTTAAACTGGAAATTCAATCGGTACGCGGAAGGGCCCCTTTGAGGTTTCCATGCCAAACATACACGGACCCGAGTTGAGGGTAGTACGGATGTCAGAGCTAGCAAGAGCGGGGGGGGGGTGGGGGGGCGCGCGCGCGCGCGCGCGCGTGGGCGCGTTGTACGTCCAGCCACATGCTACAAACCCATGTGACCTCGGAATTCCAATCGGTCACCGCTCAGGGGCCACATGGGTTTCCAGGAGACAGCGGCCCTTCTATTGTGGGTAGTGCAGGATGCACAGCCCGCGCGCGCGTGTGCGCGCGTGAGGCGCTGAGCCACTTGGCCGACATGCTACAACCCCAGGTTAACTTGGAAATCCATTCGGACACCGCCACGGGGCCGCTTGAATTGCCAAGCCAGCACGGCGGTCCTCTGTCGTGGATGATACAGAGTTCACAGCTCGCGCCCGCGCGCGCGGGCGCGTTGTACGCTGAGCCACTTGGCCAACACGGCACAACCACATGTTAACTAGGAGATCAAATCTTTCACCGCAACGGGCAATTGCAGTCTCCAAGCAAACATAGCGGCCATTCTGGCGTGGAAAGTTCGTAAGTCACTCCTCGCGCGCGATCATGTGCGCCCTTTACGCTGAGCCACTTGTGCGACATGCTACAGACCCACGTTGCATTGACAATCCAGTCGGCCATCGCTAGAGGGCCAATTGAGTTTCCAAGCCAACGCGGCGGCCCTTCTGTTGTGAGCGATACAGAGGTCACAACTCGCGCCCGCGCGTGCGCGCGGGTGCGTTGCACGCTGAGCAACTTGGCCGACATGCAGCAACCCTAGGTAAACTGGGAAAACCAATCGGCCACCGCTAAGGGGGCCACTATGGCTTCCAGGCCAACATAACGGCCACTCTGTTGCGTGCAATAAAGAATTCACAGCTTCATCGGCACGCTGCGAACTCATGGTTACTCGGAATTCGAATCGGCCAACGATAGGGTTGCACTTCAGTTTCCAGGCAATGGTGGCGGCCCTTCTATTATGGGTAATCCAGTGATCCAGAAGTCACAACTCGCGCGAGGCAACTTGGCCGACATGCTACAAACCCATGTTAATCATGGAAAATACCATCGGCCACCGCTAAGGGGCCACTTGAGTTCACAAGCCAACGTAGCGGCATTTGTATTGCGGAGAATACAGGGTTCACAGCTCGCGCCTGCGCGCACAGGCGTGGGCGCTTTGTACAGTGCACAACTTAATCGGCACGCTACGACCTTTTGCTAACTTGGAAATCCGTCGGTTACTGCTAAGGGGTCACTGAAGTTTCTAAGCAAACATGGCGGCCATTCTATTATTGGTGATACAGAATTCACAGCTCGCGCGCACGCGAGCGCAAGCGGGCGCGCGCGCGTGGGCCCGTTGTACGCTGGACCGCATAACCAAAATGCTACAAACTCGAGCTAACTCGGATATTCAATCGGTCACCGCTAATGGGCCGCTTGATTTCCCAGGCCAGCATGGCGGCCCGGCTATTGCGGGAGAACTCACAGCTCGCGCGCGCGCGTGGGCTTGCTGTGCGCTGAGACACTTGGCCGACACGCTAGAAGCCCATGTTAAATTGGAAAAAGAAATCGGTCACCACTAAGGGGCTGCTTGAACTCCCAAGCCACCATGGCGGCCCTTCTGTTCTGGATAATGCAGCGCGGCGGCTCGCCCCCGCGCGCGCGGGCGACTTGTGCGCTGAACCACTTGGCCGACGTGCTACATCCCCAATCGGTCACCGCTGAGGGGCATCTTTATTTCCCAGGACAGCGCGACTGCCCTTCTTCTGTGGCTAACACAGAATGCACAGCTCGCGCCCGCGCGCGCGCGCGCGTGGGCGCGTTGCACGCTGAACCACTTCACCGACGTGCTACAAACCCATGGTAAATCGGAAATCCAACTGGTCTCCGCTAGGGGGCCACTTGAGCTCCCATGCCAACATTGCGGCCCTTCTAATGTGGATGCCATAGAATTCACAGCTCGCGCCGGCGCGCGCGCGCGCGTGGGCGCGTTGTGCGACGAGCCACTTGGCTGGCGTGCTGCAGCCCCGTGCTACCTGGAACGCCCATTCGGTCACCGCCCAAGAACCCCTTCGTTCCCAGGTCCCTTCGTTGCCAGACCGCTGAGGACAATGCAGAATTCACACCTCGCGCGCGCGCGCGTGGGCGCGTTGTACGCTCCTCCTCCTCCTCCTCCTCCTCCTCCTCCTCCTCTTCCTCGCCCAATCCTCCGCCTCCTCCTCATCATCATCATCATCCTCCTCCTTTTCCTCCTCCTCCTCCTCCTCCTCCTCCTCCCCCCCCCAAAGCTTGCGCAGTTAATATCATCATACTTCCGCTCGCCCCCCTCCTGCCGCCCCCGTCGCTCCTCCCTTCTTCCTTTTAGTCCTCGTCCTCCCCCTGTTCTTCCCCCACCTCCTCCTCCCACGCCACCACGTCATTCTTCTGCGCCCTGCCTGTTTCGGCAAGGGCCGCGAATGTACATTCACTCCTGGGCGTGCCCAGGCTGACCCGCGAAATTCACTTTGACGGCTTCCCCATCAATTTCTCTTCGTTACACGGAATGCTCCCGCACTTCCCTGATCAAAACATTTCGCCTGGGTGCTATTGCTGGGTGGACCGTGATGGATACGAACAATAACAAAACCAACTACGCGATCAACCGCGAATGAAACTACACACGCAACTCCCCACAAACATGCTTCGCACGTGGCGCTCATCGTGCAACAACACTTCCAGAACGGCGAAAGAGGCCAAGCCTTTCCACCATAAAATCACATTTTTCCCAACCATCCTGTGGTGTTGGGTCCTCGTTTTGAAGAGACGGTGCCCGCGTCCTCTCCTCTCCTCCTCTCCTCCTCTCCTCCTCCTCCCCCTCCTCCTCCCTCCTCCTCCCACTCCTCCCTCCTCTCTGCGTTTCACCCACCCATTACAGCGCTTCGTGGCTCCATAGGGAGCTCCACCGAAGGCCCCAGTGGGGGTGTCCACATGCGGTTCCCCCACCCAGGGCAGCGCTTCGTGGCCCCATAGGGAGCTCCACCGAAGGCCCCAGTGGGGGTGTTCGCATGCGGTTCCCCCACCCAGGGCAGCGTTTCGTAGCCCCATAGGGAGCTCCACCGAAGGCACCAGTGGGGGTGTTCGCATGCGGTTCCCCCACCCAGGGCAGCGTTTCGTGGCCCCATAGGGAGCTCCACCGAAGGCCCAGTGGGGGTGTTCGCATGCGGTTCCCCCACCCAGGGCAGCGCTTCGTGGCCCCATAGGGAGCTCCACCGAAGGCCCCAGTGGGGGTGTTCGCATGCGGTTCCCCCACCCAGGGCAGCGTTTCGTGGCCCCATAGGGAGCTCCACCGAAGGCCCCAGTGGGGGTGTTCGCATGCGGTTCCCCCACCAAGGGCAGCGTTTCGTAGCCCCATAGGGAGCTCCACCGAAGGCCCCAGTGGGGGTGTTCGCATGCGGTTCCACCACCCAGGGCAGCGTTTCGTGGCCCCATAGGGAGCTCCACCGAAGGCCCCAGTGGGGGTGTTCGCATGCGGTTCCCCCACCCAGGGCAGCGCTTCGTGGCCCCATAGGGAGCTCCACGGAAGGCCCCAGTGGGGGTGTTCGCATGCGGTTCCCCCACCAAGGGCAGCGTTTCGTAGCCCCATAGGGAGCTCCACCGAAGGCCCCAGTGGGGGTGTTCGCATGCGGTTCCCACACCCAGGGCAGCGTTTCGTTGCCCCATAGGGAGCTCCACCGAAGGCCCCAGTGGGGGTGTTCGCATGCGGTTCCCCCACCCAGGGCAGCGTTTCGTGGCCCCATAGGGAGCTCCACCGAAGGCCCCAGTGGGGGTGTTCGCATGCGGTTCCCCCACCAGGGCAGCGTTTCGTAGCCCCATAGGGAGCTCCACCGAAGGCCCCAGTGGGGGGTTCGCATGCGGTTCCCCCACCCAGGGCAGCGTTTCGTGGCCCCATAGGGAGCTCCACCGAAGGCCCCAGTGGGGGTGTTCGCATGCGGTTCCCCCACCCAGGGCAGCGTTTCGTAGCCCCATAGGGAGCTCCACCGAAGGCCCCAGTGGGGGTGTTCGCATGCGGTTCCCCCACCCAGGGCAGCGTTTCGTGGCCCCATAGGGAGCTCCACCGAAGGCCCCAGTGGGGGTGTTCGCATGCGGTTCCCCCACCCAGGGCAGCGTTTCGTGGCCCCATAGGGAGCTCCACCGAAGGCCCCAGTGGGGGTGTTCGCATGCGGTTCCCCCACCCAGGGCAGCGTTTCGTAGCCCCATAGGGAGCTCCACCGAAGGCCCCAGTGGGGGTGTTCGCATGCGGTTCCCCGACCCAGGGCAGCGTTTCGTGGCCCCATAGGGAGCTCCACCGAAGGCCCCAGTGGGGGTGTTCGCATGCGGTTCCCCACCCAGGGCAGCGTTTCGTAGCCCCATAGAGAGCTCCACCGAAGGCCCCAGTGGAGGTGTTCGCATGCGGTTCCCCCACCCAGGGCAGCGCTTCGTGGCCCCATAGGGAGCTCCACCGAAGGCCCCTAGTGGGGTGTTCGCATGCGGTTCCCCCACCCAGGGCAGCGTCCGGGCCACCATAGGGGCCTCCACCGAAGGCCCAGTGGCTGCTCTAGCATGCGGTTCCCCCACCCAGGGCAGCGTTTCGTGGCCCCATAGGGAGCTCCACCAGAGGCCCCAGTGGCTGCTCTCGCAAGCGGTTCCCCCACCCAGGGCAGCGCTTCGTGGCCCCATGGGGAGCTCCACCGAAAGCCCCCGTGGCGCAGTTCGCATGCGCTTCCCCCACCCAGGGCAGCGCTTCGTGGCACCATAGGGAGCTCCACCGAGGGCCCCAGTGGCGCAGTTCGCATGCGGTTCCCCCACCCAGGGCAGCGTTTCGTAGCCCCATAGGGAGCTCCACCGAAGGCCCGCCCCGGTGGCGCAGTCCGCATGCGGTTCCCCCATCCAAGGCAGCGCTTCGTGGCCCCATATGGAGCCCCACCGAAAGCGGCACCCACAACGCGTTACCAACAATTGCTTATGGTTGGGTCTTTCGCCAGGATAATTTTTGAATTCAAGCACACACAGGCCTTCAGGGCAAAAACACAACAAACCATAATTTTGGATTTTCCAAACCATGCCTTCGGACAAAAACGTAATTTTGAATATTACTTTTGAATTGTGCCCCCCAGCCTGGCTGTTAGCGTTTTGGGGTGGGCCCCCCTTCCTGTAGAAGGCCCCCTCACTAACCCAAACGGATTACCCAGCCCGGGCGCGGCCGTAGAGGATTCCCCAGCCCTGGCGCGGCCCTAGAGGATTCCCCAGCCCGGGCGATTCCCCAGCCCTAGCGCGGCCCTAGAGGATTCCCCAGCCCTGGCGCGGCCCTAGAGGATTCCCCAGCCCTGGCGCGGCCCTAGAGGATTCCCCAGCCCTGGCGCTGCCCTTCAGGATTCTCCAGCCCCGGCGCGGCCCTACAGGATTCCCCAGCCCTGGCGCGGCCCTAGAGGATTCCCGAGCCCGGGCGCGGCCCTATAGGATTCCCCAGCCCTGGCGCGGCCCTAGAGGATTCCCCAGCCCTGGCGCGGCCCTAGATAAAGGATTCCCCAGCCCTGGCGCGGCCCTAGAGGATTCCCGAGACCGGGCGCGGCCCTAGAGGATTCCCCAGCCCTGGCGCGGCCCTAGAGGATTCCCCAGCCCTGGCGCGGCCCTAGATAAAGGATTCCCCAGCCCTGGCGCGGCCCTAGAGGATTCCCCAGCCCGGGCGCGGCCCTATAGGATTCCCCAGCCCTGGCGCGGCCCTACAGGATTCCCCAGCCCTGGCGCGGCCCTAGAGGATTCCCCAGCCCTGGCGCGGCCCTAAGGGATTGGACCAGATCCCGATCTAGACCATTGTGACAAGGAAGAGGTCTGCTGGACCAGATCATGATCTAGTCACTAGTCTAAACGAAATCGTGAATCAGGCGAAGAGGGTTCACCTCGAACGGACTAGATCACGATCTAGTCTAAAACAGATCGGGAATCAGACTAGCATCCAAACCTCAGGGGCCCAGCGTGAGAACCCCATCCGAATACCTTGGGCTCCGCTCTGCGCGCCTCCGAAAACCTTACCTTAACCTTTTCGAAACTCCACGGGTTCTTCGCGAAGCGCGGATAATTTCGCGCATCGCGCTGCAATCTCCTGCCGTCCTAGCTCCCAGGATGCGAAACGCGTCCACCTTTGCTCTGCGAACCGTCGTAGGCTCAGACCGCGAAGCGCGAATAACTTCGCGTTTTTGCGCCGCCACCCCGGGAGCGCGAAGCGCGACTAGCTTCGCACCCTCGAGGGAGCCCTTGCCTCCCAAACAGTCGGCACCATCTCAACCATGAGTTTCCTCCCGCCGTTTTTCCGATGGCCACAGTTGGCACCTTACTCACATGTCGTAATTGTCAGCCTTTTTCCTGAGCGCCCGAAGCTGGTTCATGACTCGCATGCTCGTTCCGCTTACGCCTTTTTCTGGATCTCTATGCTGGGACGCCACTCACAAGTCAGTTGGGGGAAAAGACCCGGCCATAAAAATGCCCCCCAAGCCGGCCAAAAAGGGTGCCCAGATGGGGGACCCGAGCGGATATTTCGAGCCCGCGGCCCCGGGAAGCTTCCAGGAGGCCCCCAAGAAACCCCAAGAGGCCCCCAAAGCCCCAAGAAGCCCCCAAGATGCGCCAACGAGGCCCCCAAGATGCTCCCAAGAGGCCCCGAAACTGCCCCCCAGAGGCCTACGAGAGCGCTTCGAAGAGACGCTAAAAGGCATCCATGAGGACTCTGACCCACGTCAGCGTCGTCGTCGCCGCCGCCGCCGTCCCCCTTCAGGGTCGGCGGCACTGGCCGGAAGGCCGTCCCAATACAGCCACGTGCACAGGACAATAACCTAATATTCAAACTCACTGGCCGCAAGACTTCTGCTGCCGATTTGCGAGAATCGTCTTGTCGACGTCGTCTACCGATAAAGCGTTGAACAATGTCTTGTCATTAACGCGGCGAAGACATCGAACGTATCTGAAATCGGTAATTCTGTCGGGATGGCAAAAAAATAACGGCATTCTCGAGTGCAACTCAAACATTACGCTCTTGTCGACTCGTGGCGGGATTTTGGCGAGCAGATCAGGAGGAACGCCGTACTGGCCCCATAACTGGTTGCGCAAGAACCCTGACTGATGAAACGGGCCTGCCGCAAAGGTCCACTGCGGCTGCTCAGTCCAAAACACCGTCCCACGCAACGTCATCATGGTGATTGTTGTGAAAGTCTGAACAGCATGAACCGACTCCAAAAAGAATATGTCTCCCTTTTGAAAAGCACAGGGTCTGTTACCGTCGATCCCTGACTTTGAATGGTTGCCACTCAGCCATTTCAACCCTATTTCACTCCAATTGAAAGTGGGTTGTCTGACGTACGGACCAGGCTTCACATTCAGCAGCTGGCTTTGCCACCCTGGTTCCACGGTCAACGCTGGATACTGCAATGTGAACAAGCACTGAGGCTCAGCAAAAGATTGGCCACCCAAGCGTTTCGCCATGAGCTTTAATGACTGCCCACCTGGATGCGTATGAGAAGTAAAGCTGGGTGGATCAAACGAGCCTGTCCCTGGTGCTTGGAATTCTTTCGAGAGGAGTGTATGGGTTCCAGGTGCCAAATTGTACCCTATCTGTCCTGTACGAGTTCCTTCCCAATGAGCAAAGCTGAACGGCCGGAAACCGTAACGCTTATCAGCATCAATCACAAGATCCATATTGATCACTAGCTTGTATTCCAAAGCCTTCCCCGCCAATCGATCATCATCAAGCCGCAGTCCACACTTGACTCTGGTCTGAGCGGGGTAATACCTTGCCCAACCGTCTGTCTCATTCAGTATATCGTAGCGCTTGAGGTGCTTGTTCATACCAGCAGCGCCAGCCGTTTCGAAAAAAGGAGCTTGGTGCTCAAACACATCCTGCTCATACCACTCGTCTGCCATATTGGTCCTGCATACGATGTGATGCACGTGAATGGGCGGCCAAAAAAAAACCTCGGTATCCGTCTTATCTGTGACCGCTGCGTGTGACGACTTCAACCAGAAACCATCGTCAGGCGTTGGAAAAGGCACGCCCTCGTTGATCCCTAGCTCCATTTTCTTGCCGGGACCGAGAATAAAATCAAACTTGACTGTCCACTGCTCGGAGCCCTCTAACCCCCCTATAGCCTGCGTGCACTTGTCGACATAGAAATTATTGTGCTGGGCGTTGCGGTTCACTAGGGAGTTTGTAACTGGACAGCTGAAGGCGAGCTGGAAGCACGCAGTGAAACAGCACAACAACAAAAAACATCGGGTCCGCATGGTGATGGGCAGCCACGCAATCATGAGAGCTTGCGCGCTGCAGTCAGAGCCACCTGGGAGCCGAAATGGCAATGAGAAGTGTTTGGCCATGCCTGGCCTCTTACAAATCCACAAAAAAGTCAAATTTGCCTGCGCCCTCGTTTTGTTCCTTACGGGCGCACGCCCTCCTCCTCCTCGGTGACCCTCGACTGGGCGGTCGCGTTCGCGTCGAAGCGCCAGTGCCCTCCAGCTCCCACCCCCCCCCTCGAGACCTGCGGGGGGGGGGGGGGCGGACGAAGACCCGAGAGGCAGATAGGGAGAGGAGGGAAAGACGGCTGGCCAACATTAGGATGCACCTGGCAAGGCCCCTCAACCTTCGACTGCACTGTCGGGGGCGGCCGAGAGGGGGACGTCCAAGAGGGGGGGGGTGCAAATCATAGCCTGCGGCATGCGCGGCCCAAGGGGGGGGGGCCAGGGACGTAAGAAATAAGAAGAGGCGCCATGAAATCTGACATATCATGGCCCACGCCTTGATGGCCCCCCCCTAGTCACACCCCCCTCTTGGCCGCCCCCGCCACTAGGGAAGGCCCACGAGTACCGACACCGCTACTCCCCGGACCTCTCTGCTGAGGTGCGTTCTGACCAGAATCTCGGAGCGAATCCTGCTGTCGCGACGACGGCCTCACAGGAGGCCAAGAAGCGCGAAAACAGAGCAAATGTAGCGGTGTGGCTACTTTCCCTCCTCTGAGTAGCCTCAGTCGCCATCAGCCTTCCACTGGCCCATTCGACACGCCGTGCCGGAACACACCCTCGGCCCTCGGACTCCCCGCGAACCGGGAGCACCCGCGAAGCCCGCTCTGCAGAGTGGCCGCTGTGCCGCCCAGTGCGCCTCCATGGAAACAGACGAATGTAGGACGGTGACAAAAACGGACGAGGATAGATCGGGACTCTCTGAGATCCGGCGGTTCTAGAAGATGTCTCGGGCGCCGCGGCCTTGTCAGAGCGTTCCGGAACGCTCTGAGAGCGTGTCGGAACGCTCAGGAACGGATTTATCCCTGTGCCAGCCCCGCCCGATGGAAGCCTCTGTGGACCTCCGCGGCCCGATCATAGACGTGAGTTCGACCGGATATCGTCCAGACGCCGACCACCCCTCGTCACCCTCACGCCCAGATGTCGCGCAGATGCCGACCGAATCCGCACGAAATCCCTCAACACCTCAAGGAATCGTGGGAGCTCCTGCGGCTCCCATGACGAACTCCCCACGAGTAGGGCAGCCACATGGACGCGCGTGCCCACAGGGCAGCTGCCGTGGGCGTTGAAAGCCCCTCTCCGGCGCCTCCTGAAAGGCACGGTCCCGTAAAGCGGCGACGGCGTGGTTCGCAGCAGTGAGCCGTGCAGCGTTGGCTTCGACGTTTCAGCGATCGTCGGGCGTCTGCGCTGCTTCTCGTCGGCTTTCTGGCCTAAAGATGCTCTGCAGCAGCCGTGCCTCGAAGAGAGGCGTCCAGAGGTGCCTGGGTCGTCCCGAACGGCCGCAAGAAATCCAAGCTATGATCCGAGGACCGGACGACGCCACAGCCACTCCCCTCCGCGATACTGCATCCATTTCCGCAGTCCTTCTCATCGATCTTTCTCCTCCCCATTCCTGCCTAATCCACGAGCCTCACTCCTCCTCCCTTTCCCCCTCCTTCTCGTCCTCCTCCTCCTCCTCCTCCTTCTCTATCTCCTCATACGTTGGCCATTGCCTTCAGACCTCCTCCTCCTCCTCATCATCCTCTTCCCCCTCTTCCTCCTCCTCTGCTCCTCGACTGATGGGCAACGGTGGGGGGGACTAGCTCAGAAGAGGGAGTATCGAGCCAGAGTCGACGATGCATGGCCACGCCGTTAGATCAGCGATAGACCCAATTGCGAAACAGCGCGTTCCTTGGTGTGGTGGGCTATCAGGCAGCTATCGGCGACGAATGCGCGTCTGGGTCTGATGCACCCAACCCCGACACCAGTCCCACCCCACCTTTTCCGCTGACCCATCCAATAATCCATCCATCCTGGTCATCGATCCTGTTGCGCACTCCTCATCGATCCTCATCCCTCCATTCATGCAGAAATTTCACAAATCCTGAACAATTGCCTTCAATCTTCCTCGCCCTGCTGCCTCGACCCCCACTCCTCCTTCCATGCAAAATCCATCCCCACCATCCTCCTCCTCCTTCTCCTCCTCCTCCTCCTCCTCCTGGACTCCTCCTCCGCCGCCTCATCGGTTCTCTCCTCCTCCTCCTCCTCGTCCTCCTCCTCCTCCTCCCCTTCCTCATTCGCCTCCTCCTCCTCCCCCTCCCTTTCCTCCCCCTCCCCTTCCTCCTCCTCCTCCTCCTCCCTCCTCCTCCTCGTCCTTCTCCTCCTCCCGTTGCTCGCCCCCCCCCCTTCCGAGGGGCGCCCTCCCCAAGCGCGAGCGCGTGCCCCCGCTCTCGCGGATGACGGCGATGTTGCGTGGGTCGGCGATGGCCTGCCCCGCGAACACGGGCGCCGCTGCGCCGGCCCCAGGACAAGGCCTAAAGGCTGACGAGGGAGAAAGCGGAAGGAGGAGGAGGAGGAAAAGGAGGTTCCTGGATGAGGCAGACGAGGAGGAGAAGGAGGAAAAGGAGGAGGAGGAAGAGGGGGAGCGAGCAGCCTGAGGCAGAACATCCTTGATCCGCACGACTATCGAGCGGCCTCCTCTCTGGCCCGAATCCGCTCGGCAAGTGCACGCAATCGATCGTTGCCGACGAGTCGCACACTTCCTGCCGATGCGGGGCCTGGAGGAGCAAGCAGCACCGTCTTTGGCGGTGCTCGAGAAATAGTTTCAACACCCCCGGGGTCCCGCCTGCAATGAGGGTGGATGCCTTCGCCGATTCGCATTAGGGCACCTTTTTTTCCTGAGGCCCCCAGTTTCTCGGAACATTTCTGGCCGAGCAAGTGACACCTGCGGGAGGTGTACGCACCACACCTGGTGCAGAAACTCAGAGGCTTCTGGGCACGGCTGATGGTGGCAAAGCCTAATTTGTGAAAGCGGACCGACTCAGCGCCTTCGAGGCGCCGCAGGGCCGTCGACAGACCCGCGCACCCCAACATGGGTCGGCCGTTGCCAGCGAACGCCACCAGGAAACAACGCACACATCTGAAGCCGCCTGCCGCGAGCTGTTCCCACTCATGCCATTCGGATAGGAGTTTGACTCGGGGGGGGCGGGTGGCCTTCGGGGGCCGAATAAAATCAGATTCGGAAACAGGGGCAAGACAGCTCCGAACATCTTGGCACAGGAGAGGAGGATCTGCACCCGCCTATCCAGCCCCTCAAGATCAGCGGGTGCAGCTTGAGGATGGAGCGAGAGGGCAAACTTGGCGAGACGGTCCGCGCCCTGGCTTCCCAGCGCGATTCGTCTATGGTCCTCGGGCAGTGCCTGGATTATGTCATCAGAGCGGCGTGCTGGGGCATCGTGGGCTTCTCCTGCGGCCTCGAAGCCAAGTGCCTGTTGAGCCGCACGACGGGCACCCGCAAACATATGCTTGGGCCCGGGGTGGGCCTGGTCCGTTGCATTGTACAACTGGACCGCTCCTTAGCCATCGCTGTAGGGGGTGGACATCCCAGACGCGAACGCACAAACAGTGGCCATGCCAACATTTTCAGCAGCCAGCGGGGCCTGGTGCATGCAAGGCCAAATCGGGGCCATGAGACGGGTCCGAACTTTGTACTCGGGACCAGGGTCCAGGAAAACCGCTGCAAAGCTGGCGCGTTTCAAATCTGCCACCATACACTGGGAGGCCGAGCCATCCACGACCACGTCGCAGCTCTCGCCCCTCTCAACACATTCCCGGAGAGACAATGGCCTGCCTTCACCGTCCTGGAGCAACGGGTCCGTCGTCGAGGAGGGGGGGGGGGGGGGAATCGCAGGGTCAGGCTGGGCCACCATCGGGCGCGACCAGAAGGCCTGCTCCTCCACGGGGCTGGCACGAGCCTGGTCGATGGCGTCCTGTGAGATGGCGTCGGCTCGCGCCTGGGCCACCTCAGGAGCATCGCAAAGCCACTGGCGGTGAAACACAACGTCAGGCAGTCAGGCCTGCCGCAGCATGGGCACAGGCCGTCGGACTGATCGTCTCACTCGACTAGACGGTCTGCTGTCCAGCAGCTCTCGGCAAAACAAGCGTGAATCCAGTACCTCGCTCGCGGTGTGACTCGCTTCGAACGGAGGAGGGAGCGGATGGGGGTCAACCGAAACAGGCCCACCGACGAAGGAGGGGGTCGACGCGGCGAGGTATCTCGCATGGGATCGCTGAAGCCTGACAGCAGCAAACTCGAAACCATGGCTGGTGACGTGTACATTCAATCAGCCATTCTGCCTAGATCATCTTGCCAGAGGTGAAAATCTAAAGCTTTCCAGCCTTTTCTGTCCAGGTTCAGGAGCATCCGGTGACCAGGGCCTCTGGAGGTACGCCATTGCTGGGGACCAAGACCATGTTCTCTCTGAAATGTCTCCCGGGTGCGCCAAATCCTGATGCGCTCTCTGAAGCTCAGGGGGCTGGCGCGCGGCGTCGTCAGACTTCTCCAAAGTGAACTCGCCCACTGTCTCGCTGGAGCTGTCGCCTGTATCCAGGCTGGGTCTCCATGCACGCATATCTTGGCAGAGAGCGAAACTCCACGATGAGCAGGCGTATACCCTGACAGGAGGACGCCGCGGAGTTCGCCTATTTCCTTGTCTGGCATCGCCAGTGCCATCGCACCGTACGCCGTAGCCCGCAGCAGGCCGAAGTCCAGAAACATAGATCTTGCTCATTCGGCACCGGTCCCTTGGAAGCTTTCTCCGAAAATGCCTCCGGAAACCGTGCCTTGTCTTCGTGCTCCTCGTCCTCTCTTTCCGTTTAGCTAGACCTTGCTTGCTGGGCCGATGTTGTCCTGGCGCCAGGTCGCTGCCGAGGGAGACCACTGAGTTGCAGGCGAGCGAGGGGCAGAAGCAAGCCAATTTCTTGGTGAGGCGCCTCGCCACACGTTGAGTCGATACAAACGTAATGGCCTTATCCTCAGCCAGTCTTACATCTAGTCGCTCGTCAAACATTTGCTTCAAATCAGCAGCCCCCTCGACCAAAGTGCGGACGGCGACGTCCTCTGCTCCTGACATTGCAACTGTATCATCATCGATGTATGAACCCAGGGAGACCTGGGAGAACCGCGCGCAGAACTGATCAAACTCGAACAGGGCATTTACCTCAACAAACACATCGCTAACTCTGTCTCCTGCTGGGAGGCCTGACTGGGCAAACAGCGGCAAGGGGGCTATGATGAGCTCCGGGTCGCAATTTCCTGGGGCCCCGCCAGAGGTTGTACAGGGTCTTAGTGGGGGCCCGAGGAATTCCCTAATGATTCCGCCCAAGCTCGAAGCCATTCCAACCTAAACGATTCATAATACTTCTGACCGCCCCAGATAAACCCTGCTGTGATCTCGCCGCCACTGGCCGCCCCTTCAGCTAGAATAGCCTGCTTCCAGACAGTCGCCTCCGAGGATTGCCCAGCTCCAAAGGGCCAATAGGATCTATGGGGCCCCTCGAGAAAATCAGCAGCTTCAGGGCGCCTCAGACGTCCCCAGATACACGGACAGGAGCGGCAAGTGACAAAATAGGCCTCGACCCCCCCTTGGGCTCCTCCAGAGGCGGCAGGAGCATCCACTGGAGCTGCGACGGGAAAAGGCCTAGGCGCACGATGGCCTCGAAAAGGAGCGCCATCACCTCGAGGGCGGTGTCGCTCAGGAGGCTGAAGTGGCGAACGTGCAGCGAACCCAGAGACTGTGCAGTGCGCTTGCTGAACTTTGATGCCGCGCGGATCTGCTCGGGGCTGGCTCCCTCGAAACACCGCCAATCAGGAATCCAGGCCCAGGATCGGCCGAAAACGTCCCAGGGGAAACCTGCACCACGGTAGGCTGCCATTTCCTCTGAAGCTTCGTGAACCGATGCATGGGCCTCGCAGGCCCGCCCAGGGCCTTCTGTTGCCAATCATCCCAAGACTGCGTTTGGATATCACCCCAATATTGTCGGCATCTCCCAGGTCAACAGATGCATCATCCAAGAAAGGCTCTGCTCTCGTGCGCCACTCCTGCAAATGGGGGAGGTCGGGTCTCCAGGAAGAAGCCAGGGGGCGCATCGCGCGGGGCGAAGCGTCCAAACGAACATTGAGACCTTCCCCAGAACAGGGGTGCTGCAAAGACACCTGGAGTACTGCAGCATGGCCTTCGCCCTCGGTGAACTTGGAAGTAGCCTGTGCGAACCCAGCGAAAGTGTGATGCACCCAGCGCCATCCTGAACGAACTTGGAGTTGGTCTACCTTAGGTCGGTAGAATACAGAAACCCAAGGCGCCCGAACATTCTGACCACGCCCCCCCAGGACTTTAGCTTGAACTCCCAGGAAACGGACAAATTCCAGCTCAGCACAGTCAACGAAGGTCGCCCATGCCGAATTCAAAGTAGCCCAAACCTCCGTAGCTGGACTATGTCGGGATTGCGCAACAGCACACAACGCAAGGTGTCGGGCACCATCCCAGCATCCGTCATCTGGTCGGGGTCCGAAAGGAGCATCAATCGGGGGAGCCTCTGACAACATATGTAAACCAGCTGCTTCACACAAAGCGCATCAGGACGGATTTCCCCGACGACTGGCCCATGAGGGTTGATCCACCAACCTGCGTCAGCAACTGCCCGTTGGACCAGACGAGCGACACCAGGGCCCAAAACAAAATAATCGACAATCGAGCGCGAAGGGGGTGACCTGCAAGTGGGCATCGCGGGCGCGAGCGCGAGCATGCCTAATTGTTCTGCAGCAACCTGGAACTTCCAAAACCTCGGGAATCATGTTCCAGTCACCAGCGATAACCGCATGGGGCGGGCCCGAGATTCAGGCCCCCAACTTAGCCAGGAGGCCCGCGTTGATGGGCCCCATCCCCTCGGCCGGCTCCAGATATGTCGAGCATAGGGCAACCGTGGGCCAGCCGGGGAAGTCCGCGAGGACCTTGAGAATCCGATGAGGAGCCACGGGAACATCCCCCCTGGGGGCCATCTGATCCCAATACTGAGCCGAGCGAAGATAGCCACCCCATCAGAGAGCTTACCCGTGTCAGGGTTGTGGTAACTTGGTGCGAATAGAGCATGCCACCCAAGACGTCGAGCCTTGTCTGTAGCACGTCCGACAAAATCGATGCTGGTTCCCACATCCTGCGCACATAAGAGAACAACTGTGCTCTCGCTGAGGCGCCTCTTGAGGGTGGTCCAGCATGAACCGTTGAAACTCTCTCTACAATACTTCCCATCAGTATTAGACCTGGCAGGCGCCCCCTTCAGAGGGGGAGCTGGCGCACCTGTGAAGGAGAGAGGTCACCCACAACACTTGGGGGGCAGGGCCGTCAAACATAGTGTCACCCACACGTTCGCTTCTTGGCTCGCACCCCGAATCTCTGAATAAGTTCTTGAAAGGACCGTTTAGCATCACCGCTGTCTGACCTGGAAGCAGCAAGAAGCTGATCAATACCTTCGTCCGTGAGATCTTCAAAATCGGTACCCATGGGTTCGGATGTTGTTCCCCCTGGACAATTCCCAGCAGCCTCAGGAGTGGGCTGGGGTTGAGCAGCACGTGCCTTGAACTGCTGCTCGCACAGTTTCTGGTACCCTGCGAACTGCTCCGACTGCAGGATGGTCTGCATGTCGGGCTTAACCTTGACGTATTCCTCACCCAAGACAAAAACAGGGACTTCGGGCGGCACAACCTGCTGCATGGTGGACTGGCGCTCGAGCTTGGTGGCTTGCATGTCCTGCAGGGCCCTGTAGCCTCCTCGATGAGTCCCTGCTCCGTAGCGATGACCTCTTCCAAGCGGGCGAGCTTGGCATTGGACCTATGCAACTAGTGTCCCAAGGCCGTGATCCTGGACAAGGACGGCTTGGTGTTGTTGAGTTCCTTTATTGCATCGGCGAGCTCCTTTTCCATGGACTCACGGATGACTGCCAGGAACTGTTCGTCATGGCGAATTCCCTGGATGGTGGACTCCAGAGACTTGATCTTGGCCAACAGCTGACGGCCTGCTTCATCAATAGCGGCGGCTGCGGCGTCTGGCCCTCCTCCGTCTGCTGCATCTGGAGGGGTGGGGCCAGGAGGCTGCGCGCGGCGCCCTCCACCTGGGTTGAGCTTCTTGGTGAAGATCTGCATCTGCTTCTGCATCTGCGCCAGCTGGCGTGTGACGGTGGCAGCATCCCAAGCACCAGGAGGACCGCGAGCCCAAGCCCCACCAGCCGAACGACTGGGCCTGCTGTAAGGTGCACGCTGGAGCTCGGCCGCCCTTTTCTTGGCCTTGTCGCTGTCGCTCTGGGGTGCCTTCTTCCCGCACAGGCACTTGATGCGGCTCGCGAAGTTGGAGTTGCGACCGCATGACGGACATCCCCACATGGGCGGCTTCGGGCCTGGGAGGACATCGGGATCGGGTGCCATGGGCTGCTCCAGCAGGAGCTCACAAAAGCGTGGGGGTTGAGATCCCCCGAACTGAAAGAAAGACCGAGCCAATGACCCGCACTTGCGATTGCCACTCCGAAGACGGCAAGTGCAAGCCCAAGAAGTCCTTGGGCCGAAATGGCTAGGGAGAAGGGGAGAAGGAGGAGGAAGAAGAGGAGGAGGAGGAGGGAGAGGAGAAGGCGGAGGCGGAGGCGGAGGCGGAGGGGATAGGAGGGGAAGGAGGACTGGGAGAAGGAGGGGGAAAGGAGGAGGATGAGGAGGAGCAGCAGGAGGAGGACTCGGAGGAGAAAGAAGAGGGGAGAAGAGGAGAGAGAAGAGGAGGAGTAGGAGGAGGAGAACGAGGGAGGAGGAGGAGGAGGAGAAGGAGGAGAAGGAGGACGAGGAGAGGGAGGATGAGGAGGAGGAGGGGGAGGAGCAGGAGGAGAAAAGACGAGGGGCAGAAGGAGGGGCGAGGAGTGAGGAATGAGGAGTAGAGAGAAGAAGAAGGAATGAGGATTCAGGAGTGAAGAGTGAGGATTAGGAGCGAGAGGGAGGGGGGGAGATGGAGGGGGGTCCTGGGCGCTCCTGCGGAAAGATGCCCCTTGGGGAAGGGAGGGGGAGGAGGAGGAGGAGGAGGAGGAGGAGGAGGAGGAGGAGGAGGAGGAGGGGAAGGAGGAGGGAGAGGAGGAGGCGAAGGAGAAGGATGAGGAGAAGGAGGAGGAGAAAGTGGAGGAGGGGGACGACGAATGCATACTAAAAGAGGCCAATTGTTTCCACTCGCTGCTTGAAACTACCCTTGGACAGGAGGATCAGAAGACGAGAGGGAGGATGAGGCGGAGAACGAGGCGGAGAGACGAGGAGGAGGAGAAGGAGGAGAAGGCAAAGGAGGAGGAGGAGGAGGAGAACGGAGGAGGAGGAAGGCGGAGAGAGAAGGGAGACGGAGGAGGATGAGGGAGGATGGAGGAAGGAGGAGGAGGAGAGCAGGAGGAGGAGGAGAGAGAAGGAGGCCGGAAGAGGAGGAGTAGGCAGCGACGACCGACCGACAGAACCCGACTGGACATCAGCGACAAACGACCGACCCTCCGGCCGACGAACGCGCGGACGATCGGCCGACCGACCGACCGAATAACCGACCGACCCGCCGCCCGAGGACGACGGCCAACTTTAAGTCGGGCGTGTCCCTCTACAGGAGGAATATCCAAAACATAATGCAAAAATAGTCTGGAGACGTTTTTCTGTTGGCTTTCGACTATTTGGGGGCATGCTCTGAATTGGCTTATCTTTCGTCGAAAATCAGCCTGTGGGAGGACATGTTCACCCTAAGGCTAACTGCCTAACCGACTGACTGCCTAACCGACTGGCTGCCTGACTGACCGACTGGCTGACTGACCGACGAGCGGCAGGCCCGCGACGGGAGAGCCGCGGGCCGAGGTCAGGTTGATGGTCTTCGGGTAGATTTCCTTCATCCTCAGCGAGTTCTTGGTCAGCGTGCACATCTGCGGCGGCCGGCGCCCCTCCACCCGAGCCCTGGGGGGGGGAATGGTCCATGGTGTTCGTGGTGTTGCTTTGATTGCGTCTATGGATGGTATTCCCCACGTCTGTTGCGGGCTGCTGGTCTCTACGCACGCAGACAGACATAAGCAAGAAGAACCCGCACACCCTTCTCTCATCATCTCCTCCTCCTCCTCCTCCTCCTCCTCCTCCTCCTCCTCCTCCTCCTCCTCCTCCTCCTCCTCCTCCTCCTCCTCCTCCTCTACACTCGTCATTTTCCGCCACCGTGCCGCTGGGCACGAAGTGGGCGCCTCCTCAGGTCCTCTGCCTCATCCTCTGAGCCTTTGTCCTCATTTCGGAGGCCCGGGCCCCAAAATTCTCAACAATCTACGGGGGCTCGGCGCGCACCGCCGCAGCCTCCCCCGCGTGGTGGCGGCGTGAATTTCTCGGACCCACGAGGGCCCTAAGACGGACCAGGAGGGCCCCAAGCGACCCCCAAGACGGTCCAAGAGGTCTCCGAGCTGCCGAAAGATCGCCCCATGACGCCCAAGACGGGCCCAAGACGGTCCAAGAAGCCTCCAAGCCACCCCCCGAGGCCTCCGGAGAGGCCTCTCAAGAGGGCCCCAAGAGGCCAAAATCACGAATTTCCCTGAAAGTCTTTAAAGGATTTCCCGACGCTCCAAGACGGCCCACAGGCCCCCAAGCGGGCCCCAAGACGCCCCAAGAGGGCCACAGGGACCCAAGACGGCCCACGGGCGCCCCAAGACGGTCCAAGAGGCGCCCAAGACGGCCCAAGAGGATCCAAACACCACCCCAAGAGGGGACCCAGATGGGGAACCCAGGCTGACAGTTCAAGCCCTCGGCCTCCTCCTCCTTCTCCTCCTTCTCCTCCTCCTCCTCATCATCATCATCATCATCATCAATATCATCAGCAGCATCAGCATCAGCATCAGCATCAGCATCAGCATCAGCATCAGCATCATCATCATCATCATCATCATCATCATTATCATCATCATCAGCATCATCATCATCATCATCATCATCATCATCGTCATCACCATCATCCTCATCATCATAGTCATCACCATCATCATCAGCAGCATCATCATCATCATCAGCATCATCATCATCTGCATCATCATCATCATCAACATCATCATCAACATCATCATCCTCAACCTCATCATCATCCTCATCATCATCATCATCGACATTATCCTCCTCCTCCTGGTCGTCCCCGCCATTCTCCCCCAAATGTCCCCCGAAAGGTTTCCACAACGGCTGGGGGAACACATGGTCCGATAGCTTGGCAGAGCTTCCGTCACAACGCTCGGCCACATGGGCTATTCCAAAAGGCAGGGGGCGGATTGATTCCCAGCAGGCCATTAGATACTGACCATCCGAATCACAACCAACACCACCACCAGTACGACAAACCATCACGATCATCCTCCTCGGCCTCCTCCTCTGCCTCGTCCTCTTCTCCGCAGCACGATCATCATCCTCTTATCACCATCGTCATTAATCACCCTAATCATATAATCACAACTATCATTAACAGCATCAGCAGCAGCATCATAAGCAGCATCATCGTCGTCATCGTCATCGTCATCGTCACCAGCATTATCATCACCATTGTCATCACCATCAGAATCAGCATCATCAGAATCATCACCTGCATCGGCATCGGCATCGACATCAGCATCAGCATCATCCTCGCCATCATCATCACCATCATCAACGCCATGAGCAATACCATCAGCATCATACTTACACGCAGCATCATTATGATCACCATCACCACCACCACCATCATCCTTACCATCAGAACAAGCATCAACATAATCACCATCACCATCAGTCACCATCAAAAGCATGCACATCGTCGTCGTCTTCAGCATCATCAGCAGCAGCAGCGTCATCATACTGATCATCCTCATATCCTCATCACAGTCATGATCCACATCAGCTCGCACACATCACGCACAATCACGCACTCACATGCTCGCGCTCCCATTCACGTACACACCCACACTTTCCCAAGTCAACATTCATGCACACACAAATACACACACACACACGCACGCACGCACGATGAAGCACACGCACACAAGCACACACTCATCTTGAGAAAGTCTCGAGAGGCAACATCCTCCGTGAGTTGCCTGAACATATGGAGCAGGAGCTCACCCACTTGGAGCCCCCACTTCACGTCCTCGAAGTGGCCATCCAAATCTTGTCACCGTCGTCTCTTGTGGGTTTCTGAGGCCTGCCTCTGTCTGACACCTCGGAAGGAGGCCCCTTTCTACGAGTAGACTGTGTGAGGAGCTCTCGAGGGGGGCCTTCCCTACGGGGCCCTCACTCAATCTGCACATTCGAGGGGGTCGTGCAAGTCCTGTACCTGTCGTCGTCTTTGGGCCTCTGAGGCTTCTGGTCCTCCACAATCCTTCAGGGCTTAACGTCTTCTGCCGTCCCTTGACTTGCACTGGAGCGGCCACGATTTGCTCAGGACTTCCTTGGACTTCTCTGGGTTGCCTAGATTTACCTGGATTGACCCCGACGTCCCTAGACTTAAATGCATCTACCCCGATGTATTCGGATGGACCCCAACAGTCGATGGTAAGGGACACAAACACAACAACCACAACCACAACTTCGGGTGACCCAAAACGGGGTCCAGCTGAAGGGGCGTGGAGCAATATATTTGGAGCAATTGTATTGCAAATGTATTGCGCCGGAGAATTGTATTGTATTGCTTTGTAAATAATGTACTGCACGCATGAGTCCAGCAATACATTTGCGCCCGGGAACGAATTGCACGCCCCAAACGTATTGCAGCACTACCCCCTTGTCGCTGGACCCCCTTTTGGGTCAACCCGAGCAACCACAACCTCAACCACAACCACAAGGAGGAGGCAGTCTTCGTTCAGCTCCCTACACCTCCTCTCCCTCATCGCCGCCTGTATCTCCAGGGCGTACACCTCCAGAAGGTGCGAGCCCTTGCTCACGTCGTCCGACCTCCCGCGCGGGGAACGCGGCATCTTCCTCTGCTCCCCGGCCATCGTATTCTGGCACTCCGGCTGCTCCCTCCTCCCCTTGTCCCCGAGGAGGAATGATGAGGAGGAGGCGAGAGCAAGGCGAGGATGGCGGAGGGTGGAGGACGGCACCTCCTCCTCCTTTCCTCCTCCTCCTCCGTTCCTCCTCCTCCTCCTCCGTTCCTCCTCCTCCTCCTCCTCCTCCTCCTCCTCCTCCTCCTCCTCCTCTCGCTGAAGAGCCTGCCGCATCCCCATCCACATCCCCACCGCACTGCCCCCGCACAGGGGGCCCCTGCTGGGTCCACGGATCGGAGGGAAGGCGCACGAGCTGCAGGTGGCGGGCATGCTCACGAACACCCTGGAGGTGGATACTGATTCACCGTCACGGAGGCATGGGGCAGACGGGGTACACGCACGGGGAAGAGAAGGAGCAGGAACGCAGAAGCAGCACAACAGACGATTTACAGCAATCGTCATCCGCCACCGTGCCCCCATGGCACGTTGAGGCGTGTTACTGCTGGAATGGCCCGTCTGGTAGAGGTACTGGGACTTTGAAACGGGCTCCCCTCCCCCCCCAGCCACGCTTCCTTGCATGCGCCGGCGCCTTCTCTCGAGATTTACTGGGCGCATAGACGTGCCCCATGGGGCCCGGAGGCGTCCAAAAAAACCTCGATGGCTTCCAAGACGGCACATGCAGGCCACCAAGGCTGGCCAAAAAAACCTAAGATGCCCCCAAGACGGCCCCAAGCTGGCCCAGAAGTCAGACCTCCAAGACAAAGTCGCCCCAAGAGCCAGCTATTGCTAGGCTAAGGGCCAAGGTTGAAGGACAACCTCGCTTTGCAAAAACAATATATAACACCAAGGTCTGGCTATGCTGTGGCTACCGTTCCTACGGTTCCATTTGTGAAACAAAAGGACATCATCTCAACGCCCGGCAATGGGCTGGCTGTAAGTCCTAATCGTTCGACAAAAAGATACCATTACTTTCGTCGAACGGCTTGCTATGGTCTGGCTGGTGTTCTGCGCGCGGATGGGAATCACGAGTGGGGGATGGAACACCTACTAAGCCAGTAGGGCCCGAAGAGACCACATGTGGAATTTGACCATGGGCTGTTAGTGAGACTTGGGCGTCTTCACCTCTGCCGGCATCCTGGCCCCGGAGGCTTCCCAGATGGCCTCAAGACGGCTCAAAACAGCCCAAAATCCTGCAAGACGGCTTCAAGGCAGCCCAAGAGGGTCCCTGGACGGCCCAGGACGGCCACAGGAGAGGCCCGAGGTGGCTCAAGACGGCGACCAGAGGGACCTAAGGCGGCCTCCGAGCACCCCATCGACGGCCCAAGATGGCCCAAGGACAGCCTCACGACGGCCACAAGAGACACCCCAGATGACCAAGAGGGCCCCAAGAGACCCTCAAGACTACCTTACAGGAACACAAGAACGGACGGAAGAAACGGAGGAGGAAGACGACGAAGACGGAAGACAACCCCCGACACGATGCGTAAGAGTGTACCACATGTCAATTACGGCTCTCCCACACCTCGGGTGACGAGGCATCCTGTGCACCCTCCGAACAAGTCGCCACACAGAATGCTGGGCGGGCACGATGGCGGGCCTTACCGCACGCGGCTGGGGAATAATCATAGGCTGCACGCCCAGAGGGGGAAATGCGAAGGGGCGGACCTTCTCAGAAGGCTCGGATGGCGCTGGGCCTTCTGAAAAATTGTCTAACCCATCCCCGAAACACACAGAGAAGGCGCGAGGGCTTCCGAGGCAGGAGACGCCGCCAAGAGGGCCAAGCCCCGATCCGAGCCATCCGCGCGGAACTCCTTGTCTTTCAATTGATGTAAGGTGGTCGCCGCAGGTTTTGGAACGGTTACTGCAATTTTTGGTGAGAGGGCTACGGAGATCGGGAGCCACACCGATCCCCCAAAGCCACCCATTTCCCACCAGGCGGATGAGAGTCGTGGTGCCCGCACCACGTCGACAGGAACGGCGACGTTCTGAGGAGGGGCCAGTCGAGACAACGACGGTCGTCCCTTGCGCTGTTCTTCCTCCGCGGGCCTCCTGGAGGCTTCTCGTCGCCACGCTGGACCCGAGTCGGAGAATGGGGGCAAAATGGACCCCGGGAGGGGTCTGGAGAAGGATTTTGATATGATTTGGGCGGGGACAGCCGCCGTTGGCTCAACTGGCCCTCCTCCGAGAGGTGCTCAAAACCACCTCGATCCACATGCAGCATATGGCAAGCAATGGCTGCACGGCCCAGCATGCGAAGACGCACGGCGGTGATCGCACGGCATCCGTCCCGACTAGGCCACTACGTTCCCTCTACGATAGCCTTCTCCACATCACCCCCTCTGTACCTCCCTCTGCACGTCTCCACTCGCCTCACCTCCGTTGCTAACGCTCCCTCGCCCCAACCACCCTGTTATTCCTCGCTATGCTGTGCAAATCTGTGGGAATCCCAAGAAGTATCGATGCCGCTACTCCCCTGACCTCTCCCAGGGTGCATTCTGACCGGAGTTTCGAGGCAAATCCAGCAGTATGGGTACCTTCTTCTCCTCTGGAGCGCGATTCTTTATGTTGGCGATAATTATGATGGGGGGGGAGGGGGCCCAGGGGGGGTATAATGTAACGCCTCCTCCCCAGCCGTGCGCACGGCGGCAGTACCGGGAACGCACTGGGGGTGGAGTGGCGTTACGTTATCGGGGGGGGGGGAGGGGGTTGCTGGGGGCTGTGATGCCGATTGTGTCCCAAGCACAAAAGAAGCACGCTCTACCCACATATTAGGTTCCACGGGAAGGGGCACGGCAAACGACGGAGGTGCAGGCGGGCACAGGCAGGGGTGGCCCGTCTGGCGTCTGGCACGTCTTGTGCAGGGTCTTCACCAGGCGCTGAAGCTTCTGCACGTCGCCTGCGATGGCCACGGTTCTTCAGAACAGCTGCTGCTGCTGCTGCTGCTGCAGTGGCCGCTGCCATTTTGATGGTGTTGCCGTTCCCCTATCCCTCATGGCCCCTGCCAAGGAAGACGAGATCTCATAAAAAAGATCGCAAAGGCCAATCACGTGGGAAAGCTGAGGCTGAACACCCGACAATTCGTCGGCCCAACGGGCCAACGGCATGCCAGAATGTCTGGCATCTGCCCTGAAGGTGCGCACACTCCGCGCGCGAACGGTGGCTGTGGGCCCATGGAGCAAAAGTGCCCCGGCAAGGTCCGCCACGAGATGTGTCAACTCCCAAGTGGCCCCAAAGAAAGCCTCGGGAACGTCCTGAAACCTTGGGAGGAGAGCCCAACGAGGTACCAGAACCAGCCGAGACGGCAGAGCGCAAGATTGCCCCTAGAAGGCATCCCGTCTGATAAGGAGTGCACCTCGACGCCCCAAAAATGGCACGAGTGCGCCTGGAGAAGCTGACATATGTGATTTTCTGTGGGCCTGATGTTGCTTCGAGCTTCGAAAGCGCCCAGACGGCCCAAGAGGCCCGCAGGATCACCCCAAGACAGCCCAGGATGCCTCCGAGTGGGCCCCAAAACGGCCTCAAGACAGCCCAAGAGCCTCCCAAAACAACCCAAGAGGGCTTCAAGAGGAATCGATGTCCTACCGTCCGCCCCAGAACCACACCCAGGACTGCCAGCAAGCCCCCAAGAGACACCGAAGCCCAGAGAGGCCCCCAAGAACTCCGCGAGAGGCCCCCAGGAGGCCCTCAGAGACCAGGCCCGAAGGATGCCTGCGAAGGCGACTTTCTAAGGGGGTTTGCTTTCGGGAAAGCGGCTTCGGGGTTGGGCACACGCAACATCCTATCCTTGTCCTCTTCGGTCGTCAGCTGGTTCCGTACACGTGTTTTGTGGCGCAGGCGCTGTGGCAGCTCCGCGGTCGGGGCGTTCGCCGTCCCCGCGCAGCCGATGGCACAACTGCAACTCGAGGGGGTGCATTCCCTAACCCGGGGGGCCTCAAGGGGCCTCAACGTGCCGCCCCCCACCTGCCGGCGCAACTTCGCCGACCTTTCTTCTGCAACACACCCTCCCCTCACCCGCCCTCCCCCTATGGAAAGGAGGGGAGGGCAAGGTCAATGCGCCGCTTTGTTGACGAGAGGTCGGAGCTAGATCAGTCCCGGAGCGGATTCCGGAGAGACGTGGGGAAGAGACCCGCTTCCAGAATGCTAGCGCAGCTCGCTAACCGCCCCCCTCCTCCGGAACATCCTCTCCTCACCCACCCCCCATGGCCTGTGAAGGAGGAAGGGGGGAGGGGGAGGGGAGAAGGAGGGGGACCATACACCCCCGAGGCTCGATCGCAAAAGGGTGCCGGTGTCAGGCCGCCGACCTCATCGGGCTATCCATCCCCTCCCAACCCTCCATCCCCTCCCAACCCTCGCCGCAGCATCTGGCTCATAGCAGCGGGCGTCTGCCAACTAGTGGTTCAATGACCTCCTCAGCATGGAGCCCTTGCTTCAAAGTATCCGCCATGCGAACGATGCGCTGCACGGGTGGCAAAACATTCCCGGCTTGACACTCCGACTCGACTTTCTCGCTCAGTCCGGGGCGTCACCAGAATTATTGTCTCAGTGGCTGGACGGCGTGCAGCTCGACGCATCAGGGGTCTGCCCCAAGCAGGCTAGGAATCACTTGTCGCATCTGGAACACCAGCCGCGGGCCGAGCAGGAGTCCAACCGCTGTGCAAAACTTGGCAAGGTGCACTTGTATCCGCCTGGCCAGCCTAAACCGCCAGGTCTGAACGTGAATCCGCGCGCACTTCTCCTGAAACCGCGGGAGGGTGCGTCGGACGATCTGCCAAACGAGCAACGTTTTAAGGCTCGCCTCATAGTTGATTTGCGCAAAGGGCAAGTCAACGAACATATCCCTGATATCGGGGTTCGTTACGGCACCTTGGAAGACGCGATACAACGTCTCACGGCCACATCGTGGATGTTCGTATTCGATCTCCAAGATTGCTGTCTCAACTGGAAGGCGGCCGAGGTTGACTCCCTTCTCCTCGGTTTTTTACAGGCCCGGCACGCGGCTGCTCGGGAAGTACAAGTTTCTGCCGTCCGTTCGGCCTCAAAACTTGCCCCGGGCATCAACGACGCTTCTGTCAAAGAGGTCCTTCGGCTAATTACTCAAAAACCGAACGGGGGTGGACCTCCTGGACTTCGTCGACGACTTTTTCGGCGCGGCCACATCGAGAGCCGAGGCAGTGCGCCAGCTGCGCGTTGCTGTTGAATTATTTCTATCTTGCGGCATACCCGTCAGCGCGAAGCCTTCGGGCGTGAAAGGGCCAGCGCACCGCCAGACGTGGATCGGCTGGACCTTCGACGCGGCCGAAACCGTAGTCACTGTCACGCAAGAGAAGTGCGACAACACACACGCGCGTTTGCCAAGATGTACTCGAGGCTGACATGGACCGTTCCCTGCGGAGTCGCCAGGTCACTTCGGCCGCAGGGATCGCTAGCCATCTCGCGGAGTTACTACCGCAGGCCCGGCGCAGACTACACCCCATTTAGGCCGACCTGAATGCTGCCAGGGTGTACTCAGTTTTGCAAAGCTCCCCTCACGCCGACCCGCCAGCGCGCCTGTCCGACAACAGCCGGCAGGCACTGGCGTGGTTGATGCGAACTTTCGCCACGCCTCCGCGCAGACACCTGTTCTGCGAAGGGGGCGCCTTGTCGTCGTGGGGGCACAAGTCCCACGAGTTCGCCAACTGGCGCGCGCTTGCAGCAGACGGCAAGGCGCAGGTGATCGAAACAGACGCCTCGCGCGACCATGGCTGGAGCTACCACCTCTGCAACTCGGGGGCGGTAGTTTCTGGCACCTGGCCCGGCGATTTTGCCGCGCAAGAGCAATTTCCCGCGGCCGACGCCATTAGCTACAAAGAGTTGTGGGTGGCAGTTGAACGTCTGCGACGTGAAGGGGTCGTCCTCCGAGGCTGGGGGGTAGGTCTTCAGAATGGACAACACTTGTGCCGTTCACTACGTCAACGTTAGGTACGGCCGGCTGCCGCACCTAGAACAACTTGCTCAATGCTTCGAAGACGCCGAACGGGCGTCTGGGCGTTCGGCTCTCGCGGCGCATCTGCCCGGCCGCTTCAACGCGGTGGCTGACAGGGGCTCTCGGGGTTCCGGCTTCGCAGCCGCCTGGGCCGACGACCCCTTCAGGGATGCTGTTCTGCGTAAAGATTTGTTTTTGGAAGTGCATACCAGATGCAACATCACCTGCGCGCTGGGCCTCTTTGCCGACTGGCGCGGGCTGTCCGCTCTAGCCGCAGAGTGGAGATACCCGGACTGACAGCTTTCGAGAGCAGCCTCGACGGGCACGTCGTCTGGGCTCACCCGCCACGGGCGCTAGCCCAGGCATGCTTGGACTTTTACAAGTCTGCGCGAAAAGCTCGCCCGGCCATCAACATTTTATTGATGCTGCCAGAGGACGCAGAAGCTCCGCGGTTCCGCGCGGGATTTTTGTCCGCCTGGCACCGGGCCCGCTCCTGGGATCCCCGCTCGGATATCTTCAGGCGGCTCTCCCCAGAGGGTCAGCTAGGGCGCGGGCCCCGCGCAGACCTCCGCTACTCGGTCCTCGCCAGCTGGAAACCAGCCCGGCGTAACCGACGATTGCAAAGATTGCGTAGTCTCTCCTAGTTGTCCGACAAAAAACAAAAACACAATGACAGCTGGAGGGGAATAAGGGGCAGCAGGTGCGGCCACGCCGTGAGCACTCACACCGCGCGCACAACATTTTTGGCACGCCCCTCCCCTCCCTTCCCGTTCCTGCCGACCCCAATTCCCCCTCCCCCCCCCATCCAGCCAGCAGCGATCCTTTATTCCTTGAACCGTGGTGCGCATGCGGTATACACGCACATATCGCTCTGTCCTGAGGCCAGGCGCTAGTCGGGGCTAGTCACGCCCAGAATATTCGTTCCGGCGTGCGTTTCCGAATTAATCTTACTACCACACAGCGCGTAAACTGATTCAGGCGTGCTCTAAAAGTCTGAACTACCTAGTACCATTAAAAAATTACTTGCCGCTGCCTACACTTCAACACCTAATCGTGCACACTCGTTAACGTTACCTGTCGCCCCGTGCGTTCACGAACGTGTTCACTACAACTGCGCCGCGCGTGCTCACATGCAAGGCCGGCCGCTGGGCCGAACAGAAAGGCTGGTCAGGCCCCAAGCCGTAATAGATCTCTTTCATCATAATGATCTCGACGTTCTCGTACTCTCCTGGCCGTAAACGGCTTCGTCGCAATAGTGTTGATATACCATGCTCTAGTACTGACCTATCCCATAATCTGTGGAAATGTTCCAGATTCTGTCTCAGCGTCTCATATCATACTGTGTGTAAAACAATGTATGAGCCATCTGATACGTCGCGTCAACCTTTCCTCACGAATTGATAGTATCGAAAGCTATTCTTGGCGCCTCGTACTCCTTTGACTCCACAACATAACTGCCAACAATCCAAACAGTCCGTGTAATGATCCGTCACCACCTCCATTTGACCAGCGTCGAAATACTCCAGAATGTCGCGAAGCTTGTGCTGTAGACCTGTAGCTCGAAGTAGTTCCGTAAATCTCATAGAAACGAACTGCGCGCACTGCTTGACCTTGTATCCCGCATTTGTCTCCGCATGGCATGTACTATGTGAAATTCTCTTTGAGCTACCAGACTGCATGACCATATTATGACAGGGCCCGCCGAAAAGATACTCGTCACTTGAAGTCGTTCTGTCCTGCTTGTCGAACTTTGCTTTGCGCATCCTGTCCTCCATGAGAAATACAGCACTGCCCTCCTGAGGTCCTGAGGATAGCTCGTCACAATATTGCCGTGAGAAGCGCCTGCCACACCCGCCCATCTGAAAGGAGGTTCCAGCTCGGGAAAATGTAATCCAGCCAACCGTATGTTCCTTATCGCTCGTCCGATGATCACGTTCAACTGGGCGGTGCTCCACTCTAGCATCTCGCACGCACTGTTGAAGTGGAACTGCGTCGTGATAGATGTCCTCTCGTCTGACAAAGCCACAACAGTGAACCAATAACCCTCCGTAGCTGATGAACTTCCGCCGACGTGGGTGCTTCCTTAGGTTTAGTCTGCCTCGCCTTGGTGGTATCGACCTTGTTCAATCCATCCACGAACTTGTCTTGATGAATAAGTAGATGTCGTCCTCGAAGTAATTCATATGCCATGCCCAGATGTGTGAATCGATGACAGTATCGCTTGACCTTACCAAATATATTCTCTGTTTTCTCCTGAGCCCATCTCATCCATGTCTCCAAGGCAAAACAATGATACCGCCCACGCGCACCGTCCATATCACCTTGGCAACGCCGCTCTCGACCCACATGAAGAAGTTATCGTCGAAGACGCTCTGAATGCCCTTGAGCTCCGTCTTGATGAACCTCGCCAGGGCCAACTGCCATAGGAGTGGTGCCCCACTGCACCGTAGATAGGTTTCAACAACATCAGGTTTTTTGTGTTTTATTTTTTTTTTTACAAAAAAGGCGAATAATAAGAGGAAAGAGGAAAAACAACATATCAAAAAAAGAAAAAAACTTGCTCTCGTTGTCGCTGATGTGGATGTTGGGCTTCTCGTAGTTCCTGATTCCTGTCTGATCTCTAAGTTGGTCCGCGGACTTCTCGAGGTCCTTGTTGTTCAGCCCCTGCAGGAACGCCGTAGACGTATCCCAGGTCTCTATGTCCATGTCCTTATCAATGCTATATAATGAGGCGACCGTCCTCTGCGATAATCTCGAATCCGTCGAACTGCGTCGCATGACGTCGTGTTTCTGAGAGCCCAGGAAGCCTCTACCACATTAACGAGATTTGATACTGTAATCCATCTTGTTGCTTTCGTCGTAGATTGTCTGCCATCTCCTAACCCATAATGCGTCGGTGATGTTGCCGCTGTCGAGGTCGTTGCCGTGTTTTGCCTGAACGCAGTTGTTGCCGATGCAAGATCGAGCTTCCTGTTGGTCTGCTTTATCAACCCAGTCCCAGTGCTTATAAAAATCTTCTTCAATAAGTAAGTCATCGTTCTGCGCGCATTCAGATTCTCCAGCATGTAGATCGGGATAAAAAACATCTCATTCCCTTGAAAAATCCAAGAATAACCCAATGCGCCGTGCCCTTGTTCCAGGGAAGCTCCTGCAGGTCCATCTTGTGCAAGTTTTCCGACATCCCTCCTGCCATGATCGCAATTAGATTCTGGTGCTCGTCGATGTCGTCGTCCCTCATGTTCGGGGAGTTCAGGTAGTAGCCCCGGAAGTCCTCGAAGGTGATCTGCTGGTTCATGAAGGCGCTCATGTTCTCCAATAGCTCTGGTCTCTTGGAATCTGCCGTGATCGCTGGAGAAACCTTTAGCCTTTTCGCCACAGGTGAATAGTCTTCCCACTTAAGATCCATCTGGTTGGGAACTGCACTGCCAGAGGCGCCAGATGTCGGCCCGCCCGAAAATGAGCTTGACCCTTCCTGAATAGGTAATATCGGTCCAGCTTGATCTTGATCATCGCTGATAGGTGATAATGGGTCGTCCTTCCTTCTGAATTCCATAGCTTGTGAGCTTGCCCCCGATGGAATGTTATTGATCTTGATCGTTTTCGTCTCTCCGTCATGTTCTTCTGATTGCTCTTCGGGTCCGTTGTCCTCTGGATGTTTCATTGTGTCGTCGTCGTTACGCTCGCTCCCGGGGCGCCGCAAGGTCCCCGCCGGTGATGGCGGTTCTTCAGGAGATCGCATAGTCGCCGCTGGTGAAGGTGGAGCCGATGATGATCTCGACTGACTCTTGACCGGAGTCATCGGGCGAGGTGTCCATCCTTCAGGCGGCGGCAGAGGTGTCTGTGAAACTGCTTCCGGTCTGGCGGGTGTTGTCGCAAGAGGTCTCATAGGCGAAGCTCCATTCGGGTCCGTGTCGTTAGGAGGTTGTTGTGGTGATTGTACTGGTCTCAGGATGCTTCTGATCTGGGACTGCGTCGGTAGTGTTGGAAGTGAAGATGGTTGTGTTGGTGATGCCTTGGAATCATCTGTCGTGGAATCGTGGGCATTCGTGATCTTGCTGCCGTAGTAGTCCGTGATCCACTCCATGTCGGAGGTCCCGATGATGCTCGAGGTAACCGCCTTGGAGTCCGTGGTTCTCGTGATCCTTCCGCAACTCGCGGTGGTGACCAGTGTTGTGGAGGTGCTGCTGCAATCGGCTTGGCCACAGGCACTCGTTCTGCTGCCGGCGCTGGTGGCCCGTCTGGAGGTGGTGGAGGTCCTGGGGGGGCCCACGCCGCGCTCGAAATCATGCTGTCATCGTCGACGCTGATACTCTGTGAAGAGTCGTTTGCGTTGTCCATAATCCATACCCGTCTTGTCGATCTCGTAGCGTCTGAACCTCGTGATCGATCGAGTCGTGGAGGTGACGCTGCCACTGCTGGTTGTCCTGGAGGCGCCGGTGGTGGTGGAGCTGCTGCGCTCCTGTCGCATATCGTCTCGATTGAACCAGGTTCCGTCTCGATTGTCGTGTCTGATACTTCCAAAATTCTGCTTGAGGTCCTGCTTGAACGGGTACTCCTGGTGGTCCTGCTGGCCCCGGTGGCCTTTGAGGTCCGCGAGGTTCTGCCGGGATGTCAGGAACGTCGTCCAGTAGTGGATGGCCCGCTTGAGCTCGCGCTGCCGGAGCCGCCGGTGGAGGTGGATCCGAAGGTGGAGCCCGCGGTGGATCATCAGGTGGGCATGCCGCGTCATCAGGTGGTAATCGAAATCCGTCGTTCTCGTCAGGGTCGAAGTCGATGCCGGACAGGTCGCCGAAGTCGGGGATATCCTCGTGCTCCTCGAACTTCTGGGAAGAGTAGAAGAGAACCGAAATGGTGTTGATGTCGTCAGCGTTCGGTAGTTGTTTCTTGATGTCCAGTAGTTGTCTGTCAGGTACAATGTCACGTACTGTGTAGGGGGTTCCAAGGCCAACCGTCAAAGTCACCTGTCGCACATATTTCGCGCCCTTGATGGTGCGAAGCTTCTTGAGACATCTGCCGTAACAAATCCCATCAATAGAGTAGCCCCATTTCTTCTCCACGAACTGTCTTGCCAAAGAGCAGATATGAGGTGGCGAGGTTGATAACTCCGTCGGGCATGTTCTCTTCACGCGGCCCTGGCCGATGATTTGTCCGCAGAGATGTACCTTGAAAGGAATGCAGCCCTCAAAGATGTCTAGCATGGCATGATGATCTTCTAATAATTGTGCTGTTGTCGCAGATGTCGGTGTCGTTTTACCCGCAAAATCGTTAACAAAAGCCAAAAATCTTGGATGCAATCCAATATGTCGAAGTGGTACTATGCACGGGTAGCCGTTCCACATCACGATGGCGCCGGATAGTCTCAAATGAAGTAAGTCGCATGGTCCTCTCCATCCTTCATGTCCTTTGTGATCTGTTGTCCGGTAGAGATCCACTTTGTCGCCCGCGCTTATCTTGGAAAGGTCCAGCTGTCGTGGTCTCGTACGACTCGCCATCGCAATCCGTTATTCCACAATAGTCCGCAGCACGTTCTGTTTTGATTTGGTGCGCATCCTCACGTTGGCCTCGAACATGTCTGGAGACGCCTCCAAGGCCCCGCCATAGGATACTGAGGTGACGCTCTCCATGTCGAAGAAGTCTCTGGGGGTAGAGCCGAGGAGCGCGTTCGCCGGCGCCGAGCCGCCGTAGGTCAGCAAGTGGTTATGCGCCTGTGCTGCCTCAAATATCAAGACCTCGTCGGAGATTGGCAACCCTTCCTTGACAGCGTCCACCATGTTCTTGAAGGCGATGCTTCTGGTCATCCTGATATGTCTCTCGATGAGACCGGTCGGAGTGTGCTCGCCTTTGTTGGGGTCGGCCCCAGCAAAGTCTCGCTTGATACTGTACCTGTCCATCGTAGCGCCCGCCATGTCCGATGTGAGTGCGACCTCTTGATCGGATACAAAATACACAGGTGGCCCGAGTACTCGTGCCCATGACTCCACGAAGGCGCGTAGATATGACTGCGCTGTCTTGTCCTTTAGCCATGCTGCCCGCTTGAATCTGACATGATCGTCGATAAGAAGAAGCACAAGTTTTATCCCGCAAGAAAAACAGCTCTTCCTGCACTCGCTGGTTGAAATGTGTTGCGATGCTCGCTCGTGCTGAGGGTCTTGTTGTAGGTTATGCAACTCGCTGACAACCATCGCAGAGTTCCGAGGGCATGCTCCAACATAACTTCAGAATCTCCTTGTCAAAACCAAGATGTTTCAATAACTGCATCATCTTCACTGGTGCCGCGTGCCAGAATTTTAAATGGAAGCCGAGAAGAAGAGCAAGTCGCCCTTGTTCAAAATGACATTCCTCCAGCTGCTCCGTGAACCTCTTCAGGTCGAAATGCGGCTCAATCGTGAACTTCTTTCCAGGATTGTCCTTTGAAATGCTGAGTTGTAGGTCCGTGGTCGTGCCCCCTTGATGTTTAGAAAATTTTACAGGTTGCGCAAGATCTGGCTGTGGTCCGTCGTCTTGTATGAGATCTGAGCTGCTGGCCGGCTGCGGCTGATGGGATGCTCTCCTTCACCAGGTTTAACTTCTTGTCGAGGTGCTGCCGAAGGTGGTTCGAGTCCTGGAGGCGGTGCCGGTGGTCCTGCTGATCCTGCTGGTGTGTCGGCAGGTCTCCGCCCAGGATATGGTTCTCGTTCAGGAGCGAAGCGGCCGCCTTTCACTCTCGCGCGGGGTGTCTCGGCCTCGCTGCCGTGCTTACACCGTTTGGATGTCCAAAATAGGTCCAACATCGGCGTATTCTTGCCCGCGATCTGTCGAACGACGTCTCGGAAAAGTTGTTGGCACAGTCGGTCTGGATATGCATTCGCTCTCGCCTTTCTGCTCACGCCCTCATACTGTCCGACAAGCCAAGCGTGTGCTCACGTACGCTGACATAGTTGATCGAGTCCTTTACACATGAAACTGTCATAGAACTTCATGCGCTTCTTGATCGGAGCTCCTTCTTCATCCTGATGTCCGTGACGGCACTGATCAGTCAGGTTGTCAAGGGTGCCCCGATCAATGTCGAAGATGCCCTCGAGGTTGGACTCCGACCAGATACCGCTGTTGTAGGGATTCTCCACCAGGTAATCGTCGCACTTCTTGCCTGCACACATCCACTATCCATTGAAGTAGTGAATGGTCCCGTTCTCGATTGAGGTTCTTCTTTTCTGGGTTTGCCGTCTGACCTGCAATTGATCATGGCGTGCATTCCTGGGAATAGAATTTGACTCTCACTCTGATCTGGTTCCGATATTTTGTAAGAAACCGCGAGTGTTCTGGTCGTCGAAATCCCAACCATATCGCAGATCAGTCGGAAAGGCCGCCATCACGTTTGAACGAAATGCCCATGCTGAGAGCGTACCACTCCCGAATATATGTTCTTGGATAACAACTTCGCGAATGACGTCCTTGATCATATGGTCCAGAAACTTGTTACAGTTATCAGGGTATATGACTCGTAGTTGGGACGTCGTATAACACCGTTCTGGTATGCCCGCGCGAGCTTTCAAAGACTTCTCCTGGTCGTGCTTGTCCAAGTCTTGAGGAAGATGATATCCGTCATACTTGGCGCTCTTGAAGCTGGCCCTCGTCGTGTAATAATGTTGCTGGTTCGTCACCTTATACTTCTTGGGCAACTGCTTGTTGACAGAGAAGGCCATCTCTGTCGCCGATGATGGTGTCACTGGTGAGGTCGGTTCCGACGTTGGGTTCGTAATGGTCGATGTTCGTAAGTGTCCCGCATCTCCTTCAGTAACCAAAGTACTTGTCAGCTGTACTTCTCCTCTCTGAGTCGATGCATCTCCGTAGTCAGCTTCTCGATCGTCTCAGAGTTCTCCAGAATCTTCGTGCCGGTTTGTCTCCACGGGTGCTTGTCGGGGCTCGCTCGCATGAATTGCCGCGGGTCTTTGTTCTTTGTCTCGAATGCCAAAGTTGTTGTCGATATTCCGATCGAGCGCCGTGAAAGCCACCAGGTACTTCATAAGTTCTCCATGTAAATAATTTTGATCAACTTCTTCAGGGCTGTCACAGTTGTCGATCGGTATCATGTAATGGTTCGAGTCCGTATGAAGCGAAACAAATTGTAGACCGGCTTCTTCTGGTGCTTCCCGTATTCGTCCATCGGAAAGAGAGCCAGGCTGCCGTCCATGAAGGGTAACACATTCGCGAACATCGATGCCTTGAATTTGATAAACCTCAGTGGGAATAGTCCAAGGCAGAATGGTCCAGGGCCGCCAATGAGGTCTCCCGTGAACGTCGCGTTTTCCAGCATGGGGATGCCCAACGGAACCTTAGACTTGCCGATCCCAGGCGTCGGTATGCCGTCGATGCCCGTGAACTTCGCAGTCGTAGGCATGAAGTCATATTCGACACCCAAGGGTTCTAGCATTCTAGCACATCTCGGTAGTATTCTCGTAGGGTATCCGTTCCCATGATGCCAGACGCCGCGCCTGGGTCATAAAGAAGCCCATGTCGTTTCTGTCCGCGCACCGTGTGAAAGGTGCCCTCGGTAGCTCCAGTCGAGAAGGTAGGTCGCACAAAGAAATCCAGGCCGCCTGGTACAACACCTTTGGGAGGTTGATGTTGGCGTTGTGACCGAAAGTGCTGTCCAGGTGATCCAAAGTCCACTCCTCGCGAAGATCCCAATAGGCACGACGTAGCGTCGTCATCCCGCTGATCTCGAGGTGGCGCTGTGATTCCCGACGTCGGAGCGATCGCTGATGGAGCGTTGATAGTAGGAGAGCCGGGCGAGTCGCCCACTGCAATCCAAGAACCTGATGAGCCTGAAACAATCGGGGACAATGTTGCTTTCGGTCGTCTTGGTATCGGTCTGTTCTCATCGTCCTCGTACCAACTCTGTAGGTCCTTGATCTTGCCGATGGTGTGCGTTTCTCCCAGTCCATGACCAGATTATTCTGGGATACCGGTGAATCTTCCTCTTGCGTATCCGTAGTTGCTCTCACTCCAACCGCCATAATCGCAATCGCAATCCTCATAATCGCCGTCACCATCATAGCGTTGTCTATAACCTTTTTGTCCGCGACCTTTCCCTTTGCGTGTGCCCTTGTTCTTGCCTTTCCTATTGTTGCCGCCGTATGAGCGTCGGGGTTTCCAGCCGTGCCGGTTGCCGCCGAACTTCTTGTACTTGTTCTTGCCTTTGCCGTCGCCTTCTGCGGCCTTTTCCAGTTGGTGAACCCTTGTTGCTGTTGCCGTCGTCATGTTGGTGGTCCGTCTTCTTGCCCGCCGTGGCCGGGCAATCGGGCGCGTTGTGCCAGTTAGAGCCACACTCGGAACAGCCTTCACCGTTGTTATCGCGCCCTTTGCCCTTGTTGCCCTGGACGGTGCCGCTGTTACTTTCGTCTACTTTTGGGCCCCATGATTGGCTATCCCAGTCAGAACTGCTCCAATCGTCTTCACCCCAGCCAATACCATGGGAATCCCACTCGTAATCGTAATCCTCGTAGTCGTCTTCCCGGGTCGCTTCCGTAAACATATCCGTAATCATCTTGGTGACTCTTGACCTGGTCTGCCTTCGCCATCCTGGTGAGTAGCCATTTTATCTCACCGTATCTGTTGAGGTCGCCGTCCACCTTCAGCTTGACGTCGTCAATCTTGCGCTGCGGTAGCTCGCTGTAGCTCAGCAGGAGGTGCGATCTTCCGATGGCGTTGATATCGAGGCCCGCTGCGTCCGATGCCTCGTCGTGAACCATCTCGAAGGCCGCGATGTACTGGGCGAGGTCTCGCTGCCCTCGCCGGAACGCGAAGAACTTGTCCAGGTGGACGGTCACGCTGTCCTGCTCGCGTCGCCCATGCTCCTGACCAAGCCACCGAGTGAACAGAGACGAGCCGCTCGGTGCTGCCTCGATCGGCGGGTTGGCCGCTGGCTGCGCGGGCACCGCCGGCAGCGCGAAGGCATTCTCGCCGACGTAGTTGAGGCCGTCGCGCTCCACGGCGAAGCGCAGGGCCTGCTTCCTCACGCCGCCCTGGAGCCTGTTCAGCGCGAGCAGGGCCACAATCGCATCGTCTGTCTCGTTCTTAGTGCGCCGCCACAACGATAGGTTCTGGAGGCGCTTGCGCACCGAGTACCGTGGCATGCCACGCTTCCAGCCTGGCGGCGTGTTCCTCGTCGACCCCTCCAACGCCAACGTCCCATTCCATGGTGTCGCCATCGCGCCGTGAGGTTGACCTGGTGCGAGATGTCCTCGTCGATCGGATGTCTGTGAACTTGACCGGTTACGGAATAGATGTCCTCGCAAATCGGGTGTTCCTTGTCTTGGCCGGGTGCGAAGCAGACGTCCTCGTAGATCGGGTGTCCGTAATCTTGACCGGGCGTGAAATCGATGTCCTCGTCGACCAGGCGCCCGTAGTCCAGCTGCTTGTTGAAGCTGTTCGCGTCCTCTGGCCCCTCGGAGATGCCCTCTGGATCACTGTCCCAGGTAACGATGTCCTGAGATGTGCGGCAAGCGTGCACGTAGACCTTGAAACCCTCGAGGTCGCCGCTGATATTCCCGACCAGCTTGCGAGGCTCGATGTCGTAGTTGACGCCGCCGAGATATGGCCTGCGGCGTCGCGCGCGCGGGGCTGGGCGCTCCGCTACCAGAGCAGAGATCCTGCATTTCTTGAGCCGTGGTGCGCATACAGTATACACGCACGTATCTCTCTGTCCTGAGGCCAGGCGCTAGTCGGGGCTAGTCACACCCGGAATCTTCGCTCAGCCCCCCCCAAATTCCCGCCCCTCCCTCGAACAGGCATCCGGCCCTTCTCGGCGGGGGCCGCGTCAGACGATGACCGCGGTGGGGAGGCAAGGGGGTGACATTACCAGGACAGAAGGAGAATGTTCTCAGGGGGGGGGGCGGGAGGGCGGGGGGCGGGAGATGAGCGGGAAAGAGGGCCCCCGTGCCAGGGAAGGGCGCGCGCATCCTGCGCCAGTCGGCCCGAACACCGAGCAACTGCGCCGGCCCACTTTCCGCGCCCGCCCGCCTCTGCCAGCGCAGCAGCATAGCGGACGAAGATCGCGTCAAAGCGTTGATCGCCGAGGCAGTCGAGGCCGAGTCGAAGCCTGGAGGAACGATTCACAACTCAGTCGTTGCAAAGATCACAAAGCAGCTCGCCACAACCACCCTCCCGGGCGGGGCCGTTTACGCAGCCGTCGAGGAGTCCTCCAAGCCACGGGGCGTCACCCACAAGGCTTTCACCAACGAGTGCAACAGGGCGGCCGACGCGGAATGCCCGTGGCGGGCCGCCCTCCGGAACCTCACGGTTTCACAATGGAAGGCGGCGCGGGAGGCGCCCACGGTCGACCCGGGCAATGTCGAGGCAGCCGGGGGCGCCATCGAAGAGTCTGGGAACCCCGCGGCCACTTCGCGGGGGTTGAGTGAACCGCACGGGGAGAACAAGGAGTTGGAAGCTTTGAGAAAACGTGTCACCATGAAACACGCAGTCCGCACGAAGTGGAAGGATCTGTGCCTCGCAGAGAGGGGCGGGCCCAGCGAGAAGTCCAGGTGCCACATCGGAAAGAGAGAGCTGAAGCAGACAAGGGCCCCAACATCCGAGCCCCCAGCCGCGGCGTCCTCGCGCTGTGCCACCTCGCGGAAAAGAGGTTCACCTCCCTCCTCACAGGCGCCAAAGCAAACGCCCTCAAAACTGAGGCCCAGCGAGCCAAGGCGACGGAGTGGGTCTACTACACCATCAAGGCCTTCAAGAAGCGCACAATCAAACCGAGTGCGGCCCAGGCCTTCGACCACGAAGCGACCCAGGGACTTCGGCCTGGACTTGGTGTTCGGGGAAGTGGCGCTCCTGACCAGGGCCGCCAGCCTGGGCCGCGCAGACAGGCAGCCTGAGCCGCTCAACTCCGTTCGGCGGCCGCCCCCAGGTCAGCGCGACGGGGTTCGAACCCAGCGCGGGCCCCGCGCTGAAGGCCAGCCGCTGGCCCAACGTTCCGGCGGGGGGCCCTCCGCCGGCGCGCCCCCGAGCAACTCCCGGGACGCCGCCGGCCCCCAGTCACAAAAAGCTCGTGCGAGAGATGAAGGCCAGCCTAGCTGCTGTCGCGCCGGGGCAGTCGGCGCAATTTTGCCAGCAGTGGTTCGACGAGCGCTTCAAAAAGTCTGGCCTCGCAAAAGCAGCCCTCCAGGCCAGCCGGGAGGCGTGCAAAAAACTGTCTTTTCAGCGGCGAGGGCGTCGTAGAGCACACCTCTAAACAGCGCCGCGACCTCAAAACAAATGCGCCCTCCCGCGCCCGCGGTGCGAAACCGCGGGCAGGCTCGCGGGGGGCGCGCGCCACTGGTCGCAGGATTGCAAGCGCAGCTGAGCTGCAATGCGCGGCAGCAGCGGGGCCGGGGAATCGCAGCGAACACTGCCATTAATTCATATCCAACATACATAAAGCACTAGAATGGATCCCCTGGACCCCTCGCCCCGCCGCCCGGGCCGTCTGTTCTTTAACAACTTGTTCAACAGATTGCCCGGGGCGCCTCGCGGCGCAGCTAGCAGCAACCTCGCTTGGGCGACCGGGCCGGGAAACCGAAGGAAACGCACGACTCATCAATATCAACACCGGAACCTCCTGGGCAGGTTTCCCGGCTGCCGAGCCATCCGCCCGCGGACCCCGGGAAAAACTTCTGGCGCCCTCCTCCTCCACAATTACACAATATGAAAATACTCTCCCACTTCCCCTGATGGCGTCCGGAAGATATTCGGCACCCCCCCGCGTACTGTTTTTTTACACACA
>CAUYUJ010015370.1:219735-294735 GCA_963575745.1 Prorocentrum cordatum | reverse complement strand
GTCAACTATCCCGCGGGCGTCCGGCGCGCGGTTGCTGCGGCATTATGTTCCTTCGGCGCGCGGCGGTCCGCCGAGATGCGATCCCTCGCGGCGGATCTCACGATCGAGGGCCCCCATGCCGTTGCTTTCATCAGGGAGCAAACGAATGACCCGCTATGAGCCGGGATGCGTTGCATCATCCCGTGCTTCCCGCGCCTAGGAGGCTCTTGTCCTGTGCAACTGTTGCGGGACTGGGTATCCACCCGCGCAAGGCTGTGGCCAGATCACACCGATGGCCCCCTGTTTTCGGTCACGCACAAGGCAGTGCCATCGGCGATTTCCGCCGACACCGCGCGCAAATCGCTCGCGTCAGTGTTTCCCGGGGGCTGTACAGGCACCTACTCGCTGCGGAAAGGCGGGGCCCATTGGTGGAAGGCTGATGCCAGGGTTCCAGACGAAATAATCCAAGCTCAAGGCGGGTTGTCAAGCCCGGAGACCATGCGCTCCGTATACACCCGTTTCAACGAGCAGGAACGCCTCCACATGTTCGCGCAAGCAGCTGCGGCAATTAGCTTAGACAGCACCAAAACACCCAATGGCTCCGACTGCGCGCCGGCCCTGCCAACCTGGCAGGCCCCTTCCCCACCGGGGACCATGCCTCAATGGAGACGCCTCGCTCACTCTACGTGAGCGCCACTTGCCTCACTGGGGGTTGGCGGGGTCGCAAAACGGCGCCCCGCCAGCAGGCCCGCAATTCCCCTCGCGCTCCCTTTGCGGCATGGTTTGCCGACCCCAGGAAAACATACACCTTCCCTGCATTCCTCCTCTCCTCCCCATTCTGCCTCGTCCTCTACCTTCTGCCTCCACCTCTGCAAGGGGACGGCTGGGAGGGGCCACCAGCAGGACAGGCAGGGCGCCCGTTGCCCGAAGGCGATTTTCTAAGGGGGTTTGCTTTCGGGAAAGGGGCTTCGGGGTTGGGCGCACGCAACATCCTATCCTTGTCCTTTTCGGTCGTCGGCTGGATCCGTACACGCGTTTTGTGGCGCAGGCGCCGTGGCAGCTCCGCGGTCGGGGCTTTCGCCGTCCCCGCGCAGCCGATGGCACAACTGCAACTCGAGGGGGTGCACTCCCTAACCCGTGGGGCCTCAATGGGGGAGTTTTTGACAACCACCCACCCTGCCCCTTTCCGCCAGTTGCAATCCACCTCCCTTCGGGGGGGGTGGCGGGGTCGCAAAACGGCGCCCCGCCAGCAGGCCTGCAATTCCCCTCGCGCTCCCTTTGCGGCATGGTTTGCCGACCCCAGGAAAACATACACCTTCCCTGCATTCCTCCTCTCCTCCCCATTCTGCCTCGTCCTCTACCTTCTCCCTCCACCTCTGCAAGGGGACGGCTGGGAGGGGCCACCGGTAGGACAGGCAGGGCGCCCGTTGCCCGAAGCTCCCAAGAGGCCACCAAGACAGGCCCCCGAGATCTCTCCAAGTGCCCACCGAAAGGCATCCCAAGACCCATGCACGGTGGCGGGATGGACAGAAGGCCTCAGCGCTGCCCTCCTTCTGCAAAGCGACTGCTTCCGACAACGCGAACTTCACACGACTGCGTGGGAAACCCCTGCAAATCAACACCTTCCAGATCCTCACGGAAACAGGTCAAGTGACAACGGCGATGCAGTCTGGGCCGGCTGCCTGAGCGAAGTGCACCCGCCATGATCTGCAAGGGCGGTTTCTCTCATGAGTCCTCTCGCCAACGCACCTGTCGTGCCCATCCCTGCCCCTGAGCCCCCCGGAACCCCTCCTGGGATCCTCTCCTCCGTGAACCGCTCATTCCGCAGGCCCGAGGGCCCTGGACGCGGCCGGGGCGCCCTCTGGCTACCTTTAAGTCGGGCCTGTCTCCCTACAGGGGAGTTTTGGACGAAAAATAGAAACCAGTCAAAAAATGCCCTAACGTACTCAAAAGTGGTCAAAAAATCGTCCCCCGATTCTATTTGTTCCTATTCTTGTGTATTCCTCCTGTAGAGGGACAGACCCGACTGAAGGCTACCCCTCACTTCCCAAAACGGCCCCCGTTTCAGGTGGCAGGCTTCTGGGCGCCGCTTGGCCCTCTCAGAGACCTTTCGGGGAGCCTCCCAAGCCGGCTTCGGGGGGGCCTTCGGGGACGTCTTGGGCTCATCTCGCCAGTCATTGGGGCCACCCTGGGCCGGTCTGGATGCCTCTCCACCTTCGCGTAGGTTCAGAACGCATGCAAAACCAAATGAGCAAAAACCGTATAAAAAAAGCATAGGACATAGGATTTAAACGATTGCAGCCGTCTCGGGCTTCTCCTTGCGCCTCTTTCGGAGCTCCCATGCATCTCCCTGGGCTTCTCCTTCCTTCTTGGAATGTGCAGATGCTCTCTGCGGCCGTCCCGACTGCCTCTCAGCCCCCATCCCTCCGAGCTGTCTGGGCGCCTTCTGGGCAGCTCGTTCTCCCCCCTGGGAGCCTCCCCAGGAGACGGCAGGTTCGCGTCGTGTCGACCCCGGCGTTGGTTCCTGACACCGCGGTGATCGTTCAAACTTTAATTACGTCGGGCGTGTCTTCCTACAGGCGGATCTTGGACGGAAATAACACCTCCGAAAAACAAAAATAACATCGAACAAACCCTCCCAGACTATTTTTTGACTGTTGTTGAATACTCCTCCTGTAGAGGGACAGGCCCGACTTAATACTGGAACGATCCGACGTTCCAGTATTCACTGAACGAGGGGTCGTAGATCTCGGCGGCCTGGCCTACATTTGCAGAAGAGACCCCCTATCCCTGCACGCTCCTGGCCCTCCCAACTCAGGCCCCCTCCCAACGGGCTGGGGGCCCTCCTACTGCTGATCGAGAGCGCCTCCTCGAGCCTCTCCCCGCTCCCCCTCCCCTCCCGCGCGCCTCCTTCCCGCTCCCCCTCCTCCCGAGGGGCACGAGGAGCGCGGAGAGCCACCGCGAGCCCCGGCCCACTCAACGACGGGCCGCTTCGGGGCCCCGGGCGGCGCTCGACCTCGCACGCACTCGCTCGGGGGCCGCCGCACCGGTCGGCGCGCCGCGAGCCTGCCGCGTGGGTGGCGGCGCCTGCTGTCCCCTTCCCGGTCTCCCCGGCGGCGAGCGAAGGCGAAAGGGCGAACTGAGGAGGGGCGGTCCCTCGGAGAAGGCTCGGAAGTCCCACGGCCTTCCGAGGAGTTCTCTCTGGGCCTTCCCCGAGAAGGCAGCAGACAAAGCCTCTCGGGAGGCCAGGGAGGTCTTCCGAGAAGCCTCGCCGCCTGCTGAGGAGGCCTTCTCCCTCTCGCTTCCCCCCCTCGCTCGCCGCCGGCTCTCCGCCTGCACTCCGCCTGCACTCGCCGCCTGCATCCGCATGGATTCCCCCTCTCGGGGGCGCGCAAACCTAGATTAGCGAACCATGGATTTTGAAGGGCCCAAGGACACACAAGTAAATACATACAAATCCCAAGATTCCCCATATTTTCGCATATTTTCCGGATGTTCGTCTTCCCCCCACTTCCCATATTTTCCCATATTTTCCGGAGAGTCGACGATTCATTGTGTCTGTGTGTTTTTCCCCTCCTGAGATTTGGCGCGCGATCGCCTCGTCCATGGATCGGGGGAGGTGCCCTCCCCAATGCTCGCTCGGCGGCGGAAATCCGCGATTCCCCGTGGAAACGGGACCCGGCGCTAATCGCTAATCCGCGCACCCTCGATCCATGTCTGCGATCGCCGGAGCACTCGCCCCCCTCGGGGTCCCTCTGGCCCCCCTCGGCCCCCTCGGGGTCCCCCTCGCCGGAGCACTCGCCCCCCTCGCCCCCCCTCGGCCCCCTCGGGGTCCCTCTGGCCCCCCTCGCCGGAGCACTCGCCCCCCTCAGGTTGCCTCTGGCCCCTCTGGCCCCCCTCGGGGGCCCCCTCGGCGCCCTTTCCGATGGGCTCCCCAGGCCTCGCCCTGCGGCCGTCCCAGCGGCTCGTCGGGGCCCTGCTCGGGCCCAGAAGCGGTAGGGGGGGGGGGCGGCGTCTACCCCCCCCGGGGGCGTTCAATGAACAAGCACGGCCCCAAACTTCTGGCATCAGGAGGCGATGAATTTCACAGACTCACCAGCAATATATTCCTTCAGCGCGTGCCAGGTCCTTGACGTCATCCTGCTGAAGCTTGGACTTGCTCCGTCCTTCCGCCGCACACGATTGATGTCCCTGGTCCGGGATGATCGACTGATATTCGATTGTTATATTTATATATAGACACATACATATATATATGTGTATATATATATATGTGTATACACATGTATATATATATATATATAGAGACAGCACCCCCCAGCACCCACTCTACGCCTTCTCCCTCTCCCACGAAGCTGGAGACGCATCCTCTTCTCATCGTCCCTGCTCCTTTCCGTTCCTCTTCCCGAGTCACGTGTTGCAAGCGGAATGCTGTTTTTTTCTAACGCAACCTCAGAAGATAAAAGCGTCCGCTTCCCCCGCCTTTGGGAGAACAGGTATAAGATATCAGCGGCAGCGCTAACAAGAACGATAAGCGAACCATATGACTTCCCAGGCATTCCAGGGATGCACAGGGATGCTAAGTGACGATCGCTGTGCAGGCTCAGGGATCCCAGGGATTCCAGGGATGCGAAGTCACGATCCCTGAGCAGGCTCAGGGACCCCAGGGATTCCAGGGATGCGAAGTCACGATCCCTGTGCAGGCTCAGGGACAGGGATCCCAGGGATTCCTAACCCTCCAGCAAAACCGACCTGGGGATCCACCAGCGATCCCGCGCTCAGAATCCCTGGGATCCCTGAGCCTGCTCAGGGATCGCGACGTCGGTTGTCAGCAAACCATATGATTTCTCAGGGATCCCAGGGATTCCAAGGATGGCAAGTCACGATCCCTGAGCAGGCTCAGGGATCCCAGGGATTCCAGGGATGCGAAGTCACGATCCCTGTGCAGGCTCAGGGATCCCAGGGATCCCAGGGATTCCTAATCCTCCAGCAAAACCGACCTGGGGATCCACCAGCGATCCCGCGCTCAGAATCCCTGGGATCCCTGAGCCTGCTCAGGGATCGCGACGTCGGTGGTCAGCAAACCATATGATTCTCAGGGATCCCAGGGATTCCAGGGATGCGAAGTCACGATCCCTGAGCAGGCTCAGGGATCCCAGGGATTCCAGGGATGCGAAGTCACGATCCCTGTGCAGGCTCAGGGATCCCAGGGATTCCCAACCCCCCAAATCTTTGCGAAGTCGCCAAGCCGATTTTGCTGGAGGGTCAGGAATCCCTGGGATCCCTGGGATCCCTGAGCCTGCACAGGGATGGTGACGTCGCATCCCTGGAATCCCTGGGATCCCTGAGCCTGCTCAGGGATCGTGACTTGGCATCCCTGGAATCCCTGGGATCCCTGAGACATCATATGGTTTGCTGACACCGACGTCGCGATCCCTGAGCAGGCTCAGGGATCCCAGGGATTCTGAGCGCGGGATCGCTGGTGGATCCCCAGGTCGGTTTTGCTGGAGGATTAGGAATCCCTGGGATCCCTGGGATCCCTGAGCCTGCACAGGGATCGTGACTTCGCATCCCTGGAATCCCTGGGATCCCTGAGCCTGCTCAGGGATCGTGACTTGCCATCCTTGGAATCCCTGGGATCCCTGAGAAATCATATGGTTTGCTGACAACCGACGTCGCGATCCCTGAGCAGGCTCAGGGATCCCAGGGATTCTGAGCGCGGGATCGCTGGTGGATCCCCAGGTCGGTTTTGCTGGAGGGTTAGGAATCCCTGGGATCCCTGGGATCCCTGAGCCTGCACAGGGATCGTGACTTCGCATCCCTGGAAGCCCTGGGGTCCCTGAGCCTGCTCAGGGATCGTGACTTCGCATCCCTGGAATCCCTGGGATCCCTGAGCCTGCACAGCGATCGTCACTTAGCATCCCTGTGCATCCCTGGAATGCCTGAGAAATCATATGGTTCGCTTATCGTTCTTGTTAGCGCTGCCGCTGACATCTTATACCTGTTCTCCCAAAGGCGGGGGAAGCGGACGCTTGCATCTTCTGAGGTTGAGGAGGAGGAGGAGGAGGAGGAGGAGGAGGAGGAGGAGGATGGACGAGGTGAAAGAGGGGAAGGATATGCAGGATCAAGTGGTTGGCTCTCCAGATGACGTTCATTATTCGATGCCGCTGGCTCAGGGCGAGAACCGAATCTGGCAGTAAAGAAAATGCGAGTGCGATCTGCGCGAACCGCGATGAAAATCAGTGGGTGCTGGGGGGGGCTGCACATATATATATATATATATATATATATATATATATATACACATGTGTATATTGAAATCTCACCAACATGGTTCTCAAACGTTTGCAACCGTTTTCGAGATTTTGGATGGTCTCCATCAGCTGCGCCTCGACGATGGCGTTCCAGGGCTGCCGGAGTGCTCCCGAGATCCCTCCTGGAGGCTGTGCCCCTGAAGAGGTGGCCCGAGGTCTTAGACCGCACACGCCCGCAGGCCGTCTCGGACGGTCCGCGCCCGTACCGTGCAGAGGAGCGCCGAAGAAGTTCCAGGACGCCGCAGCGGAGCGCAGGCGTCGCCCATCTCCAGGTGCAGCTTCGCGAGCTTCACGGAGGTGCTGAACCAAAGCCTGGACAACCCCCCCAAGGCTCTGCTGTGCGCACGGGGGAGCAAAAACAATCCGCCGACCCCGTCGGCGCGTATGAAACGCTTTTCCGTTTTCGTCGTCGTCCCAGTCGTTTTCGTCGTCGTCGTCGTGGGACGCTCTTCCGCTTGAGTCGTCAACGTCGCCGTCGCCGCTGCCCCACTTTCCCTCCGGCCTCCTCCTCCTCCTCCTCGTCATCCTCCTCCCCCTCCTCCTCCGTCCTCAAGCGCGCCAGCCAAATGAAGTCAAGCCACTTCAAAATCGAGTCGAAGGGAAACCCCTTCCTTCTGATCCCTCCCCCAGAATAGGAAGGCCTTGCAATGTTCGGGCAGGCAAAACCCGTAATCACCAAAAACCCGCATTTATATTAGTCAGCGCGACGCTGCTGAGGGCATACCAGGCCTTCAGAAAAAGAGGGAAGAACACGCTGCCGATGGGCTCCCACTCGCAGCACGCCATTGATACAGCAAATTGGTGTCGTGCCGACCCCTGCGCAGGTTCCTGACACCGCGGGGATCTTTCAACGTTGCCGTTTCCGAAACGCCAGATCGATCAACATCGACCGATTCTGGGTCGCCGGCGGCTTCCAACGCTGAGTGCCGACGGCGGGGTCGCCGCCACTCGGCACGACACGACACGAAAATGCAGTGCTTCTTCCTGAGTGCTGGCGGCGCGCGCACGCACCGACTGGCGAAGCGGCGCGGCCTCCCGAGAAGACGCCCCCCCCGCCTCCCAGGAGCCCTCTCTGCAAGCAGCCATGTCAGACATCTCTGCGAGAGGATTGATCCCTTTTCTATACTTCGGTGGTCAGTCATGGGAGCCTCTCATACCATCCCGTTGACTCTTGCGAATCAGCCCTCATCGATGCTAGCCGGCGCTAGATCGACGCTGAATTGACGCTGGCCGACGCTAAACCGGAATTGAGTTACATGGATATACAGTCGGCCCGTATCATAAGGATGCGCGATAAGGATGCAAGAACCTTGGACGCCCATGTCGAAGCTTCTCGAGCGGGGCGCGGCCGACGAACGTGGCCAAGGATGCCAGGGTATCCTGGGGAAGGTTGCCCATCCATACTAATTGTGCAGTCTGACTATGAAGGAAGCCCCCCTACGCCTCTGACAGGTCGTCCCGAGCGCGTTGTAGTGTGTTTCGACTGTCGCCGACCCCCCCCCCCTGGGCGACGCAAGGATCAGCGCCAGCGCTGAAGTCTAGGAGTGACCACGGATCGCTGAGGACTGGACCCCAATCGAGGATTGCTCAGAGCGCCTCTGGCCCAGGGTGCCCCCAGCTCTTCGCTCCACTAGGGGGCCCGGGGGTCCCGTGGGCCTCGCGAGTGGGCGCTCTGGAGGCTGTGGTGCTCACCTTGGCAACCTTGGGATGTCTTTTTGGGGGAGAGGCACCTTGAGCCAGGGGCACTTCCAGCAACACCCGACCCACAGGCGCAGAACCTCGCATCAACGGGCCGCTCCCGCCCCCCCCGCCTCGGTGACGCCCAGGAGGATCAACGAGGGGCAACGATACAGGGTGAACGGCTCACTGGGGACACACCGAACTGGCGCCCGCGAGCCATCGCCGATCGGTCAACGATCGGCCCCCGATAGCAACGCCTTGGCGACGAATGCCCCCCCCAGTAGGCCTCTAAGGGCAAAGACGAGGCAAGGGTAGCGGTATGGGTACCTCTTCCTCCTCTGACTTCAGTCCTCCCCTTCCTCCCACCTCGGCCCACTTGCTTCCCTCCCAGGCCGCAACCAAGACCTTTTGAGGGTCGATGTGCCCCCCCTTCCCCCGGAAAGCCTGGGGCGTAAACGAGGAGCCGCGCCCCGAGGAGCCCTCTGGCCAAGCCCACGAGGCGCCGATTCGCCAACCCTGGGTTTCGGCTGGGTCTGGGGGTGGGGGCGGGGCCTCATCCTCCTCGTCCGCCTCCTCGTCCTCCAGATCGGCGTCCTCGTCCTCCTCCTCCTCCTCCTCTCCTCCTCGTCCTCCTCCTCCTCCTCCTCCTGCAGCCGTGTGCGGGTCTGTGCGCGCACTCCCGAAGTCACCCACTGACGCCGAAGAGGCGCACCAGGACGGCCCAAAGCTACACAGCTCCACGGCGACCCTCCTCGTCCTCCGGAAAGGTCTTCTCGTCCCTCCCTGCTCCCTCTCCTCCCCCTCCGCCTCCCCCTCGTCCTCCTCCCTCCTCCTCCCCCACTGTCGTGGTCGTGGTCGTGGACGTGGTCGTTGTCACTGCCGTTGTCGTCCTATTACTGTTCCTTCTCCTCCTCCTCCTCCTTCTCCTATTTTTCCTCCTCCTCCTCTTCCTACTCTTCCTCCTCGCGAGGGAACGCGTTCGTGGGAGTCGGCCCTTGGGCGCTGCTTCATAAGGGGGCGATTCCTTAACGAGGGGGCGAGCAAAAAAACGTACGCACCTGTGGTGCCCCTTGTGGGCCCCCAAGGGCAAACTCTGAGGGTCCCATAAAGTGCACGCTGTCTTTGACCACTTCCCACGTAAGGGCCCCCAAACACGCACGCTGTCTTTCTCCACTCCCCACGTAGCCGCTGTGTTTTAACAACAAGCCCCCCTGTTAACTACTGGGACGTCATTCTTTAATGCGTGGAAATTATTGACGGATTAGGGCCCCACAGGTACTCGGAAAAAGATTCCCCAGCGGCGGCCAGCACTGAGACCCAAGTCGTCGAGGACGCCGCCGCCGTTGTCATCTTACCCCTCCTTCTCCTCATCCCCCTGCTTAGCCTCCATGTACTCCTGATTCATCCATCCATCCATCCCGTCCCTGCCGAGACCTCTCGCTTAAAATTATTCTGCTCCGAGGGAGCCCCACCGAAACCTTCGGCAGTTGTTCCCGAACCTGGTGCTGATTGTTTTTTGTGGCCAGCCAGAGGTCGGTCTGCATGTGGCTGGCGTTGGGTAAGACGCCATAATTCGGTCGCTGCTGAAGTATACTTAATCGCGTGCTTTTTCTTTTCTGGTCTGTTAGATGCGCAAAGCTGATCTACTGTATTATGATGTGTTGTGTTCTCAACAGGCCAGCATGACGTCGTGACGCCAATTGCGTTCGATACGGCTTCCAGTCGGGTATTGCCGCGCCTGTTCATTGTTTGTGTGGGAAGTAACGGTTGATTATGTGATTGTACGGTCGACTATGTAATAATGCTCGCTTGGGGAAACGCCGAGCAATTGTGGCTGCTGAAAAATACTGTGCTATGTTATGTTCGCTTGGTTTCTGACCAGGTGTAGTGCATGGCGGCATGTGCTGCTATGTTCTGATCCGGACGGGCCAACGTTACGTCGTGACGCATGTCACCTTTGATATGTCGTCCAATCGGTCGCTGCTACTAGTTTTGTTCATGTGGGCAACAAGGGCGCGGCTGATTGTCGCGTATGATACAAGGGCACTACACGGTCGCATTCTAATACATGCCGTTATGTTTGATCCTGTTCTGTTCTATGTACATGTGGTTCGTTAAGCTCTGCCCTCGCAAGGCAGCACGGCGTCGTGACACCTGTCGCGTTTGATATCGAAAACCGGTCTTAGCTACGCCTGGCTTCCTTGCGTCGGCGTGGATGCTGCGATTGGCAGGACGCAATGATGCGGTCGTTGCTGTATGTGGAAGCATTTAAACATGATGTATGTCCATCATGCTGTTGTGTATCAGACGAGGTTGTATCATGTTCTGTTCTCGACAGGCCAGCGTCACGTCGTGACGCCTTTCACGCTAGTCACGTCGTCCAATCCGTCGTTGCTGCGCCTGTCTAATCCTGTGGCCAGCCTGGCCTCGGCGTGCAAGACGCATATGATTATACTAGCGTGCGGTCGGAGGTGATTAACACCATCTATTGGAGTATACAGTGATATTATCAGCTCTGCATTAAGATGACGTGGTATGGTATGTTGTGTTGTTATGGTATGGTATGTGATGTTATTTTATGGTATGTGATGGTACGCGGGAAACTATGTACCGCGTGCGATATGATAATGTTACGCTCAGTTCAGCTTATGACGTATCGCTTCCAGCATATCATACCGACTATGGAATTAGAGCATACATGGTGCAGTTGAGGTAGAAGACGCACAACTAGTACAGCACGTGCGCTTCGTTGCTACTATCGCCCTCTTCACCATCGTATGTCATGTTATAGGCTGCCTTGAGATGCCTCTTCCATGTGTAACAGTCTAAAATGTTCGTGTAGTCGCTGCAAAGGTGGTATCACTAATATCACAAGTATAGCTTATCATGTTAGGAACTGGTGTGCTGTGCCCTATTTTCCTCCGACCTGTCCTGCACAGCGTTGCAATGATATGGTGTGGGCTATACTGTGATATGGTGTGACATTGACTGGCATCCTAAGCTGTGGCACGATCTGATATGGAATGGTCCGTCATGTTATCGTTTTAGGTGTCATGCTGCGCTATGTCACGATGTGATGTATCATGTCATGATCTGCAGTGGTATGTGACGCTGTGTTATGCTATGGCATGGTTTGGCGTCTTAGTATGTGAGATGGTATGCTATGTTACGGCATGGTATGCTCTACAATGACATGTTCGGCTGTGTGACGTTGCCATGCGGTATGTATGCCCCACTCAGTCATAGCATGCTTTACTGTGTTATGCTGTGCCAAGGTATGTGGTACTGCGATGACTTGTGCTATGTTCGGCCATGCTACGTTCAACCGTTATGCTTTTTTGTCATGCATGTTCCGATGTGCTGTGTGCTGTGAGTCATGGCATGCCATGCTCACATGGGGCTGGAGCTCGGGGACTCTCGGTTCCCGTGGAGACTTAGCGGCCGCGGTATGCAAAGAAAGCGAGTCGGGTCTGGAGGGGTGGGAGTCTCGGGGACTCCCGTTGGACCTGAGGATCTGGCGGCCGAGATGTGCAGGGTGAGCGACGCGCACCTGCCGGCTGGGGAAAAGACAAGATCGACGCTTCTTGTCGCTGGTGTGGGTCTCTGGTGCCCTTGGTGGGCCGAAGGAGCTGCAGAGAACGAGCCGAGATGAACAAGTGGCTCTGGGGGCTCGCTGTCGGGGCGATCCTGGTGGCTGCCAGGATAGGGGTAGCAAAAACAGCCTCAGGAGCTCACTCCTGGGAGGTCTTCGCAAGAACGATTCAAACAATTTTAGCCCGGTGAGGGGACCATGCCAGACGAAGTCAAACCAAGCACGTGGACAACCACGACGCGCAAGAATTCAACAAACTTCTGCCAACTTCTCGGAGGCGAACGAGGGGGGGAAATAAGAAGGGGAAAACCTTCCCAAAGGCGGCGGGACTTCTGAGAAACCGTCGCGCCTTCTGAGAATGTTTTTCTGGTTTTCGGGGAAAGGTTAGGAAACTTCTCGGAAGACCGGGGGACTTCCGAACCTTCTGAGGCCTTCGCCTTTTCACTTTCCCCCCTCGCTCGTCGCCGAACTTCACCTCCCTGGAGTTGCATCCTAAATGATCGTGATGTGCCTCACAGACAGGGCCTCCGAATGCTGCTGCCTCCACCGCCTCGGGCAATCCCCCCCCCCGAGCCTCTGGTTGGCCGTTGCCTTCAGGGCGTCCAAGGTGAGCTCGTAGATCCTCCGCCGGGCGGGATCTGCGCCGCAATTATTGAGGCAGAAGCAGAAGAAACAAAAAGAGATTTGGACGCCTGGAATGGGTACGGAAAAACATGGGTACAATGCCCAGCAACAATGTTGCCCCAACCAACTGCGCTCGCTGTTGGGCATGTGGCGTTCTGCCTCAAATGCACACAGGCCGCGGCGACACCGGCAGCGAGTCCTGTCAAAATTAAACAGAACTACTGCCGGTCTCTCTGCCCACTCTTTCCGAACCCAATTCGACCGTCCCGGAGAGAGAGCGAGAGAGAGAGACACGGCGACAGAAGTAGAACCGCCGGCATAAACGTAAAGGTGCAGAGGTCCGAGCAGGCGTCCGACGTCTAAGGTCGGCGTCAGAGCCTCCTCAGTGGCGCGCGCAGCGCGCCAGGGGCGTCACCGGAGGCACCGCCTTGGAGAGCTCAACGCCGACACGAGGCATCCGCGCAGATCTCTCCGAACGCTTCTGTTTGTGACGATTCGTCACACTCCAAGGGCGGCGACGGGCACATAGTCAGCCCGTGGGAGGGCCCTGGAAGGCCATGTCGTCACTCTGCGAGCGGGGCGCGGCCAGCGAAAGCGGCCAGGAATAGGCCGAGGGGGAAGGATGCAAGGGCAGTGAACCTTGGACAGTTGATCATCCTTACTAAGCGGGTTGACTGTATCGCCGAGGACGACGCCCACTGCGCCGCCGCTAACACGAACGACCACGGCGTCGATGCTCATCCTATGCAGATTAACTGCTTAGCTGGAGCTCCGCCTGGGGGATAGCACCCCGAGATGGCACCGACATGAAGCCTCCACGCATGCGCCTCCGGCCGGGCCAGGGAGTGACGACGCGGGTCTATGGTCGAGCACGCGTGAGCACGCGGAGGAGGAGGAGCAGGAGGGAGCAGGACGAGGAGGAGGAGGAGGGAGGAGGAGGAGGAGGAGGAGCAGGACGGAGGAGGAGGAGGGGCATGGACTTGGAGTCGGCGATGCGTCGCCGATAGGTCGCGCGGCAAGCCCTCGACAGCAAAGCCGCGCGCTCCCTGGCCGGGAGGGCTATCGGACCCCCGCCATCAGCGATGGATGGGTGATCGGGGGTCGATGCATCCTCCCTTGAGCCTTATGTTGCTACCATCGTACGTAAGTGCCACATCCCAGAAGTAATTTCGAGCACCCGGAAAAGTGTCGAAAGAGTGTCGAAACAATGTCGAAACATCGTCGGGCGAATGTCTCCCAGGGCCCGACACGTGAAAACCCTAGAGTTTTGTTGGTACTCTCTTGGTGCTCGAAATTATTTCTGGCGATCAAGGCCAAAGTAGGTTGAAACGTCATAGCTTGAGCCTGTCCCCCCCAAACTTTGCCCCGCCCCGTGGCCTGCGGGCCGTCACGCGGCTCTCTGGCGGCCGTTCAGGACGATGCCGGCAGGCCGGGAACGCCCTCGACGAAGCATAGCTGACAAGCGGAGGGCCAAGCGTTGGGTCGGGCATGGTCCCCTACAGGCGGATTTTGGACGAAAAATCGAACAGATTATAAAACATACCAAACAACTAAAGAATCGTCCCCAAACTATAAACCTAATATTCTTCCTGTGAAGGGAATCGCCCGACTTACGACTTGGGCCGCGACGCGCGCCAGGGGCGCAACTGGGGGGCAGCGAGGGCGGCAGAGAAGGGTCCCGGGGCCCTCCGAAAACCTTCTATAAGCCATGCAAGGGGGCCTTCGGAGGCCCGGCAAAGTGGGCAGGGACCGACCGTCCCGGCATTCCTACAGGCCTGCCACGAGATGTCCTTGGAATCCAGACATGTCCCAGGAACAGGAGCGATGGCCTCAGAACATAAACCCGATGTGATACTGGACAAGACAGCCCCAGCCAGAACTGCTGTGAGAACGTGTCGTGGAAACCACAAAAGGTTCTTTCAACATTGTTTGGTAGGCCTATAGGCACGCCACGACGCTTCGCCACTGCTTGAAAAAAATACCTTTCTTCCCCTCTTTGTTTCGCCCGCCCATTGTAGAGGCATCCTGGATGGGGTCGGAGTAGATGGGGTCGAGCGCCGCATCGCCGATGCAATACCGATGCATCGGCGATGCATGGGCGATGCACCAGCAATGCATCGGCGATGCCTCCGCGCCGTCGGCGTAGCGAGTCGGGCTCCGCACCGAGCCGCATCGCCGATGCATCGGTGATGCGGCACGACCCTCCGACCCCATCTGCTCCGACCCCATCTGCGAGGCCTAGAGACCACGGCGGCCCTCCCGCTGGGCCCAGATCCGCTCCAGGTGGGCCTCCGGCACCTCTCGGGTCCGTCCTGGTCTCTCCTCCGAGGCTGGAGGCGGAGGAGGAGGAGAAGGCGGGAGCTCCTATATTCGGGGATGGACAGAACCCTCTTTAGTAAAACGTGGTTTAGTGAAAACGACCTCGGGCCCAAAGCTGGCGGACACAAGCCCGACAAATGACGGGCGCGGCGCCCTCTCGAGAAGCGAAAAACGGACATGTCACTAATCGACGTGTCAGGGTAGGGTTTCTGTCCACCCCCGATATGTTCCCTTGTAGAAACTCTCGAGCCCTCCTCCCCCACCATCTCTGTTCCCCCGCAGCTTTGGGTAATAGTCCAACTCTCTGGCGGTCCTTTCGGGAGGCACCCCCAGAAGCGCTCTCGGCCAGTCGCAGCCGCTGTGAAGCACCACGAGGCGGAAGACAGCCGAGAATCTACGAACACGTGCGAAAACCTAGTGCTTTACTCCATGCGTGGCCCAAACGGGCCCGACCGTTTCCCTGGGGGGTAACGCCTGCTAACGGCCCCCTGGGGCCGAAATCTACGAAAAGACACGGGCATTAAAAACCATCATGTCGGGGGCGCGCCAAACATGGATCAGCGAACCATGGAGCTGTCGCGCGGTCGCCTCATCCATGGATCGGGGGAGGTGCCCTCCCCAAAATGCCGCCTGTGCCGCCTCGCTCGGCGGCGGTAATCCGCGACTTCCGATGGAAACGGGACCCGTCGCTAATCCATGCCCCCTTGATCCATGTCTGCGATCGCCTGATCATGAGCCGACCAGCCCTCCCTGCGCTGCCCCTGGCCTTCTCTCCCCCACCCCTCCACGCCGGAGCCTGCCCCCCCCCCCCCACCTACAGTCACGGGCGACGGCTGCGCGAGCCCGGGAACAGTTACACAAACGACTGACCAAGATTCAGACAGGAGGAGGAGGAGGAGGAGGAGGAGGTCGAGGAGGAGGAGGAGTAGAAGTGCCACGCCTGCTGTATTGTCACTGCACTGGGCAGTGGACCCCCCCCAGAGAATCTGTCGCCGCCAGGAGCCCGGGTCACACCCCCTGAAATGAGAACGTGGGGGGGGGTCCTCCCGACAAGAAAAAAGACTCGCGCGAGCGGAACTCGGCCAGCCGAACTCGGCCAGGCCGAACTCGGCCCGGGCCACCTTCAGCCTGGCCCAGTTCAGCCCGGCCGAGATCGGCCTGGCCGAGCTCGGCCTGGCCGAGTGCAGAGCTCCGCTGTCCGACTCCACCATGCCCGAGCTTTACTTGACCGAGCCGAGGGCCAACGCTGCGGGCGGAGGCTCGTCTCGAGCTTCGAGAGCTCGCTCGTCGACGATGCCGAGTCGAGGACGTTGTTGATCGCCTCGCCGCGGCGGCGGGGGGCCGCTGCTCGGAGCCTCCGCGGGGACCGCGCTCCCCGCGCCGCCCTCGCGAAATCCGCGGCGCCGCCGTCGCGCCGTCGCGACGACGACGACGACGACGACGACGACGACGACGACGACGACGACGACGGCGACGGCGACGACGACGACGACGACGACGTCGACGGCAACGACGACGACGGCGGCGACGACGACGACGACGACGCGCAGGCGGGTCGGGTCGGGCTGGCGGACCCTAACGTGCAGCGGAGGGGCCATAACAGACGATTCAGAAAGGCAGGCCTAGTGCTCCTCGTCCACACACTGCTGCTCGCGCCTCCCCCCCGCTCGCCCACACCTTTCCCATCCTCCTGTTCCTCCTGCTGCTGCTGCTCCTCCTCCTCCTCCTCCTCCTTCTCTTCCCCCTCTGTCGGTCGGTCGATGAAGGCTGTCTGAAAATCCGTAGCTTAAATGAACTCCCTTCCTCCTCCTCCTCCTCCTCCTCCTCCTCCTCCTCCTCCTCCTCCTCCTCCTCCTCCTCCCCCTCCTCCTGCTCCTCATCCTTCTCCCCGCATCTGAGCATCCCCACTGGCGTGGCCTGGGCTCCACTGGCAAATTTACCCACCTAGATGGGGATACACTCTCTTCTCTCCTGGTTGAGAGGGGCACATCCCCAACTGGGTAGTGGGATGGTGGGGCTCGGGATGGGCACTGGGGAGACAAAAGGGTACCGATACCGCTACCCCCCAGACCTCTCAAGGGATGCGTTCTGAACAGGATTTCGAGGCGAATCCAGCGGTGGCGACGAGGGCCTCCAAGGAGCACCATGGGTAGCGGTATGGGTATCTGATCCTCCTCTGAGGACTGGGGATAGGCATCGCTTAAACGATACTGATCCTCGGCCTCCGCGCGGCTTCCCTGGATACAGTTGGGGCCCGACCACATGAAACCTTCCACAACAAACCCAAGCCTGACACCCCAGTACGTCCCTTGACTTCTGGTGAGGGAACGTCACACTTTCCGCCGCAACACCCTCGACCCCTGAGAAGTCCAGGGCACCCTGGAGGCAAGCAAGGTGTTTCTTAGCATGGGCCCCCACTGTTCGGCCGTGGACAAACCTCCCTTTAGTAAACCTCCCTTTGACAAAAACGACCCAGGACCGAAACCGACGGACCCGGACCCGCGAAAAGGACGGACGCGACGCCCTCTCGCGAACCGAAATCGGCCAGTTCACCAATCGACGTGTCAGGGTAGGAACCCTATCAGCCTCCGAACTGGACTGATCCTCGGAGGAGGACGGATGAGGAGGAGGAGGAGGAGGAGGAGGAGGAGGAGGAGGAGGAGGAGGAGGAGGAGGAGGAGGACGGAGGAGGGAGGAGGGGGAGGGGAGGAGGAGGAGGAGGAGGAGGAGGGAGAGGAGGAGGAGGAGGGGGAGGAGGAGGAGAGGAGGAGGAGGAGGAGGAGAGCAGGAGGAGGAGGAGGAGGAGGAGGAGGGAGGAGGAGGAGGAGGACCGCCTCCCCTGGATATGCGCCGACCGGCTCTTCGGCCGCCCTCCGCCAGCCGACCGCCTCTCGTCCTCGCCCGGTGGCCCCCACGCCTCCCTCTCGCTCTCTCCGGGTATCGTTTCACCGATCCCCATCCCCAGCGGCGTGGCCTGGGCCCCACTGGCCGATTTACCCCCCTGGGCGGGGATATTGGTCGTTCCCTTCGGGTTTCGAGGAGTGTATCCCCAACTGGGGTGGCAATTTGGTGGGGTCTCGAAGGGAATGGGGATGGGGATGGGGATTGGTTAGACGATACCGACTCTCTCTCGTGTCCCTCTCCCGACCCCCACGCGCCTCGCCGCGGAAGCACCTCTCATCGACGGGGCCCGGGGTCTCCCAGGAGGGCCAAGAAGAAGAAGAAGAAGAAGAAGAAGAAGAAGAAGAACACAAGGGATATGTTGTTCCCATCGTGCTCGAGGACCACATCCCAAAACCCCCAAAAACACCAAACAAAATGTGCATCGAAATCGTGTCTGCCCCACACGCTGGCGAAGGGTCGAACGAGAACCGCCTTCCAGGGCCCGACACGTGAGAACCTTCCAGGGCCCGACATCTTTCTGGTGCTCGGAACGCTATCTGGTGATCAAAACTCAAGCGGGTTGGAGCATCCTGACACCAGGGACCGTGGAGCTCGTTGCTGGCCGATATTTTCGGAAGGCCTGGCAAGCCTATAAACTGCCCATGGAGGCCGAAAGTTGCGTACACCTACCGTCTCGATGCTTGAAGATGGAGGTATGGTCCGCTCCCCCCCTCCCATCTACCAATCTGGCGAGGAGATATTTGACACTCTGGAGGGCCAGGGATCACCGCAAGAAGCTCGTGTGGATGGCAGAGCCCTGGGCGCGCAAACAGCACGAACCGCGATGAGAAACTGGCCGCCGAGCACGGGCCCAAACCTCTCTGGACACTGTTGTGTTGCGTCCTCGAAGGACCTTGTCTGTCCCATCGCGGCCTTATCCGCGTCGAATCCGTGTCGCATCCATGTCGGACTCGTCGGATCCGTGTCGAATCCGCTTGCGTCGAACCCTCGCCACATCCGCGTCGTGTCCGCATGGAGCCCGCGTCGGGCACAAAGAAACACCAATTTGGGGGACAGGCCAGGTCCCCCGAAGCTGCAGCGTAACCAGACCTCTCTGGACACTGGGATCCGAGCGACGCCAAGGAGGAGGGACGAGGCCCCCAGAGGATGCCCGCCAGAACTCGATGGATGCCCGCCCCATGCGGGAGGCCGCGGCGGCGGCCTCGCTGGCGTCGTTCCTGGTGACCTCGGCGCGGCGCTGGCGCTCACACGGCACGCTGCGTGGCAGCACGCGGGCAAGAGGAAGACCGCTTCCGCCGGGAATGAGGTGCAGCAACCGACTCAAGACGTGGACGGTTCTTGCTGTTATGCTTGGCCAACCACTCTGCCATGATGGGATGTGGCCTCGGTGCTAAGCGCCCTCCGTAGACATTTCGGCTCAAGCGCGGAGAGCGCTTAGCACCAAAGCCACTTGAGACGAGGACCGCGCTCTCACGGAGACCGCACAAAACCATGTGCGCGCACTCCCTTTTTCGAAAGATGATAATGTTCGGCCGGGCATGTCCTCCTACAGGCGGACTTTGGAGGGAAAATCAAAAAAAACGGGCAAACAAGATTCGAGCATGATCCAAAATTAGCCGGACCCTCGTCCCGAGACTCTTGTTGGACTATTTGTGGGTACTCCTCCTGTGCAGGGACACGCCCGACCTGAAGACAGCCAAGGAAAGGTTCACATATGTTTATAGATGCATTGAAACAGGAAAACAAACGAGAAACAGGCGGAGGCACCAGGCCGATGCCTCGGCTCGGCGCTGGCCCTCCCCCGCCCTGGCGCGAGGAGGGGCTCGCCGGGAGGCGGCGCCGTCAGGGGCCCAGCGCGGCTCCGAGGAAATCCGTGCGGGCCTCGGCACACGTCCGTCGCGAGCGTCTTCTCCTAAGCATGTGCTCAGGGTGCCCTGGCAATGTTTCTTGACTACCTCAGATTATTCACTTGACTCCTGGATGGGGTCCGAGTAGATGGGGTCGGAGTGTCGCGCAGCATCGTCGATGCATCGGCGATGCGGCTCGATGCGGAGCCCGATTTTCTACACGCTGGAGTCGCCGATGCATCGCCGATGCATCGCCGATGCATCGCCGATGCGTCGCCAATGTATCGCCGATGTGTCGGCGATGCGGCGCGATCCTCCGACCCCATCTAGGACTGAGCATTTTCTTAGAGGGTTCAGGGTGAAATCCATATGCGCGCGTGCACCTCGAATGTCAATCCATCTTGTGACTCGCCTCTTGCAGATTCAGGCCTCGAAAATCCATCGAAACGGCATTTCAGATTTCACCCTGTGCCCTCCACCCTAAGAAAACGCTCGGTTCTGATTGGGCGGTTCGGCATGGGCCGGAAAAGGGGAGGGGCGTCCGGCTCCTGACCTCTGCTGAGCGGGACTGTTTGCCACAGTGCGTCCTATGAGGAAGACTCCGCCTGCTCGAAACAGGCGCCAACACTCCATGGGGGAGGGGGGGGCGACGGCCCACGCCGATCTTCAGAACAAGCTATAAAAAACGAGCACCACACGTCCACTCTTCATGACTATGTTTCTTCTCCGAGCCTCTCATGCGGGAGGTATCCCGCCGTCCAGCGAGCCCCCTTGGCAGCCCCCGCTCTGTTCCAACAAGCCGCCTGCCCTCTGGCATCTTGGGAGGGCCGGTCGTGATCCCCGTCGGGCGCTGTGAAAAGCAAGGCAGGCATTTTTTTGATCAGCCTGGTGCCAATGCACGATTCAGGTCTCGTATCTCCACAAGGTTAAACGTCACTGCGCGCGGCTGAACTTGACACGTCAAGTGGGCAATGCAATCGGTGCGGAAGCATTCGAGGGCCCCGGGGGAGCTCTGCAGCACTCGTGCGGGCGTGGGCCCCTGGCACTGCGGGCGGCGGGGACCTTCCGCAGAGGCCCCCGCCCGAGCTGGAACCAGCTGCTCCTGGACCTGTGCAGGGGGTGATCGCCACTCGGGGACGGCCAAGAGGAGGGGGTCCAAGAGGGGGGGGCGCAAATCATGGCCGGCGGCATGTGCGCGGCCCATGGAGGGGGGCCAGGGGCGTAGTACAACGAGAAGAGGCGCCGTGAGATCTGGGGAGATATCATGGCCCACACCATGATATCCACCCCTCCCTAGTCATCACCCTCCTCTTGGCCACCCCCGAGCCACCTGGACGGGACCGCGCACAGCCCCGAGCGAGCACGGTACCCTGCAGGTTACCGCCCCCGCCTGCGGACCCCCTCGCGTCGAGCACAAATCCTGACGGCGCTCAGGCCTTGGCCCCCGGGGCCCACTGCCGAGCACCAGGCCTGGCCATGCGCGCCTCGGGACGGCAGACTGGACCCAGGGAACGGGCCCAGGGAGGAGGAGGAGGAGGAGGAGGAGGAGGAGGAGGAGGAGGGAGGAGGGCAAGGAGGGGAGGAGGAGGAGGAGAGGGTAAGAGGAGGAGAGGAAGGAGGGGGAGGAGGGGAGAAGGAGGAGGGGGGGAGGGAGGAGGAGGAGGAGGAGGAAGAGGAGGAGGAGGAGGACGGAGGAGGACGCTGGGTTGGAACAATCGCAGCCTCCAGGGTCTGGACTCGGGCGGTCCCCCTTCGGGCCCCCACTCGCCCCCCCTTCTTGCGAGGACACGCTGGAGCTGGCACAAGAGGGGCACAGAGGAGGCCAGACGGGGACACGGGCCCTGTACAGAAACCCCGGGGCCTTGCCCAGGACCGGCTGCCTCGGCCCGAGACAGCGGTTCGCCGGCCCTGGGGCCTGGGTGCCTCGGAGGCCGGAGGAGGAGGGAGAGGAGGAGGAGGAGGAGGAGGAAGAGAAGGAGAGGAGGAGGAGGAGGAGGAGGAGGAGGAGGAGGGGGAGGAGGAGGGGGAGAAGGAATAGGAGGAGGAGGAGGAGGAGGAGGAGGAGGAGACCCTCCCTCGCCCTCAGGAAATAATGTCCTCTTGGTGACTCACGCGGCTACCCCACCGCCCACACATCTGCAGCGGGACCACCCTGTGAAAGGCCGCCCACACTTGGTAGTCTATGGCCACGACAGGGAAATCCATTGACCGTTTCCAGAACCTGGCTCTTGAATCTCAAAAGGCCATGCAAAAGAAACTGCTCATCGAACCCGGAACAAACATGTTGCAACCGAAACCGCCGCAAGAATAGCAACCGAAACGGACAAACAAAACGGCAACGGAACTTGAGCTAGGTCGGGCGTGTGCTCATATAGACGGATCTGGTAAGAAAACTGAAACAAAGACAAGTAATAAACAACAATGGTCAAACATTGTCGGAACATCGTCCCAAGACTATATTTTCACTATGTTTGAACATTCCTCTTGTAAAGGAACGTGCACGACTTACAACTTGAAAATAAAGAAAGACTGGAAAACGGAACAGGGAGAACAGAACTGCCAGGGGTCGTTTCCAGGGCCCACTGGGCACCCCCGTCCTGGCCCCTGGCCGCCCTGGCCCCTCCTCCCCTCACGACTCCTCCGCCTTCGTCCCTCCCTCCCTTGATTGACGAATTCTCCACCACCACTACCACACGTAGGAGGGGGGGAGAAGGGAGGATGAGGAGGTTCTCCTCCTCCTCCTCCTCCCTATCCTACCTATGGTAGTCGTGGTGGAAAATGGGCCCGTCATCCCTCCTCGTCCTCCTCGTCCACCTCAGCCTCCCTCCCACCTCCCCGCCCCCCTCCCTCCCACTCCTCCCCGCCTCCCTCCCTCCCCTCGTCGCCACGGGTGGAAGCCCCGCGAGAGGGCGGACCGCCGGCCTGGTCCATGTAGCTCAGCAGCTCGCGGTAGCGGGTGGCCATGTCTTTCAGCTTCCCCAGCCTGGCCCCCCCCCCCACCTGGCTGCTCACTCTGGAAACCTTCCTGGAGCCACTCGCACCACTCCTGCGCCGAAGCTGCGCCGAACATCCGTCGATTCGAGACGACCAGGGGTGAACCTGAGTCGAACTTGAGTCGAATTTGAATTGAACTGGGGTTGGACTGGAGTCGAACAGTTCCGTTCGGTGGGCCCCGGGAAGGTTCCCAAATAAGCATCTAATGCATCTCTCGCCTAGACGACCTGCTGCGTCGCTGGTGAAGCCTATGCTCGAGGAGGAGGAGGAGGAGGAGCAGGAGAAGGACGGAGAGGAGGAGGACGGAGGAGGGGGAGGAGGAGGAGGAAGAAGCGGAGGAGGAGGAGGAGACCCATTGTAAACCCATGAATCATCAACGATGTTGGAATTCACACTCCCTCAAAAACCCCTCTTCACGGGGCTCCTGCAAAGGTTCACTGCCTCGTTGGAAGACAACCGTTTGAAGATCCTGAAACGTGACAAAACATTGTACTCGGGATTTCGACCCCACGTATCAACCCGACTGCTGCGTCTTGACGATCGGGAATCGCGCCTGAACGCCATGTCTGGCACGTGAAACATTATACCTGTTGCGCCCGCGTAATCCTGAATCCTTCCAGAACGCCATTCCTGGTACGTTGATCATGGGATTCCGTGAAAATCTTGCAAATGTTTATAACGAATGCGCACGGCGCCTAGGCGAGAACTACAATTTGAAAAAGAATCGCCCTCAATCCGTGAAACTCGTGCACAATGTTACAATGAATGCGCGTAACGCTAAGGCGAGAACACACATTTCGAAAACGGCCCGCCTTCAATCCGTGAAACTCTTGCAAATGTTTAAAATAAATCTGCGCGGTGCTACGGCGAGAACAACATTTCGAAAACCACCCGCCCTCAATCCGTGAAACTTCTGCAGTTGCTTACAATGAATGTGCGCGGTGCTAAGGCGAGAGCCACATTTTGACAGCCCGTCCTTAATCCGTGAAAGTCTTGCACTTTCAAAAATGAATGTGCGCGGCGCTGAGGCGAGAGTCTTATCTTGAAAATGACCCGCCCTCCATCTGTGAAGCTGTTGTCATAAATGGTGAGAAAGTCTCAAGCGAAACGCCGGCCCGTCCTAAAAACTGGCCTCGGGGTGCAACACGGAGGAAGCCATGTACAAAGCGAAGGAATGGAGGGGGAGGAGGGAGGAGAAAGAAGGAGGAAAGGAGAGGGAGAAGGAGGAGGAGGAGTAGGAGGAGGAGAAGGAGGAGGAGGAGGATGAGAAGGAGGAGGAGGAGGAGGAGGAGGAGGGGGAAGAGGGGGGGAGGAGGAGGAGGAGGAGCAGGAGGAGGAGGAGGAGGGGGGAATGGAGTGCCCTCGTGGCAGGGTCGCTGCGCCCCGCCCTCGCCTTCGACCTCACGGTTGTGCCCCCGAGGGGCCTCCCCAGATCCGTACACGTGCCCGGGCTGATTGAAGCCTCGACCAACAGAGAAGGGCAAGAAGTCCATGGTGATCTGTGTGTATATATACATGTCTATACACATGCACCGATCCATATGCATATCCCTATCCGTATCCAATTCCAGATCCACATCGATGTCTATATACATATCCGTTCCCGCACCCATTTGCATATGCCTATGATTACACATATGTATATACAGCTATGCATATGTGCATATACATATTGTTACATGTGCATGCATATATAAATATGGATATGAATACATACAAATGCATCGACATGTATGCACATACAGATTAACATATGTGTGTATACCTTCAACGCCTGTGCAAGTAAAACATACACATACACATACATCTACACATACACATACACATACACACGCATACACATACACATACACATACACATACACATACACATACACGTACACATACACATACACATTGACACATACACATACGTCTACACATAGTCGTATCCGTGTACAGGTATATGTACATGCACACATGCACGTACATATACATGTACATATACACACGCATCGATACACATACAGTGATACACATACATACACATATATCAGCAAACAAAGCGACGGCCCAAGCAGTATACACTGTCGGAGGCCCGCGCGGATCTCTGGGATCGGCGCTGGACCCCCCTCCCTGGCGCACGACGGAAACCAAGGCGGGCGGGCGCCAAGGGGAAGCGCGACTCCTGGGAATCCGAGGCCTCCTGGAAAGTCGGCCGCCTGGACAGCCAAGGCCAGGGGATCTCTTAGCCCTCCTGGAAAGTCACGGCCTCCTTGTCCCCCGCGTGGCCTCCGAAGGTCTCTGGCGATCTCTGCGGAAGCCTGCGCGAACCTCTGGAGCCCCTCTCAGAGCCCCTGGCCACTCTGCACCCCGATCTGCCAGGAGGGCTGCAAAGCAGCACTATGGTTCTGTTGCTCCCATCGTACTTGAGGCCCACATCCCAGGGATGAGTTTGAGCACCCACAGAAGTATCGAAACGGTGTCGACAGTGTATCGCCTCCCAGGGCCCGACACGATAAATCCTCCAGTGTCGGTACTTTCCTGGGCTCAAAATTATTTCTGGTGGTCAAGGCCGAAGTAGGCTGGCACATAATAACACGTACCTTTAAACTTATCAAGGGTCTAGCAGCCATGACGGGCCCATAAATCGTAAGGCTATCTCTTGGCACTGGAGAAGGTGAGGGCAACGAAGGACGCAGGCATGAAACAGGCAACACCCGAGGGAAAGAGGACCTTGCCCCAGCGCCTCGTCACGAGAGTCGTCCTCTTACGGCTCCCTCCTGCCCTGGGGACCAGGGAACGCCCTGAGATCCCGCAGAAACGGCGGACAAACATCGCGGGAGCCGTTTTTTCTCCCTCGGGACCGGGTTGCCCAGACATCACCGCCACCACGATCTGTTCACAGCGGGAGCCCCGGGGAGTTCTCGGCCCGTTCCCCAGGGACGGTTCTTCCATCCCGAGCAGTTCCTGTTGACGGGCCTGGGGCATCGCAAGCGGGCCCCCAAGAGGAAAGCAAAAAAAAAAAAAAAACTGTTCGTTCGCGATGGTCGCACCCGTGGACATGGATCTGGGTGCTTCTCGGCACAACGAGCACGGAGAAAGCAGGGGAGCGCACCGAAAGAAGAAACGCGGGCTGCGACATCTGGGAGGCTCCATGCTCCGTGTGAGCAGAGGAGGCGAGAGAGGGGGGGGGGGCAACTGCCATGTCAGGCCTGAGGGGGGCCTGACAGCCAGATGGGCAGTATCGGGGATGGACAGACCCCCCTTTAGTAAAATGTGGTTTAGTGAAAACGACCCGAGGCCCAAACCTGGCGGGCGCAAGCCTGGAAAATAACGGCCACGGCGCCCTCTCGAGAACCGAAAACGGACAATTCATTAATCGACGTGTCACTGTTGGGGGTTCTGTCTACCCCCGACAGTAGAGGGTCCGAGGGTCGGGCCGCATCGGCGATGCACCGGCAGCGTCGGCGAGTCATCGGCGCCACCGGCGTGGAGAAAATCGGGCCGGGCTCCTCCACATCGGGTTCTTCTCTTTGGCTTCCCAGGGAATCCCTGGGGGGGTCCTCCGAGTTCCTCAGGAGTCCTCGGGGAGTCCTGGAGGATCTCCCCGAGGATTCCTCGAGGATTTATCTGGAGGAGTCCCGAGGAGTTCTGGAGGGCCTCTGCAGAGGATTTCTGAAGGAGTCCCGAAGATTTCTGGAGGAGCCCCGAGGATTTCTGGAGGGTCCAGAGGGTTTCTGGATTTCATGGGAAGGATTCCTGAGGGATCCGCATCGCCGACGCGTCGGCGCGAAGCGAGGCGAGCCTCCGACCTCAGTGGGCCCAGGACGCGGCAGGGCCGGTTTGCACCGTCTCCCCCAAATTCTCTTGAAAATGAGAACAATATTAAGAATAAGAACAATGTAAAACATGGAGAATTATCTCTTGCGAATGGGAACAATATATAAAAAACGGCAATAGGAAACGCCACAATAACGGCTCTGGAATTCGAACCAGGACCAGAACATGCGGCATGTCCCCCTATCAGACTGTGGGCAGAAAAATAGTCAAAAACGTGCTCAAACAGATTCAACAGAACTAGTAGAACAAGTCGTCCCGACTATGTTTTGACTATTGTTGCAGATTCCCCCTGAAGAGGGGCATGCCCGACATAAAATCACCCCGACCCCATCTGGGGGTCCCAACGCCGTGGGGTGGCAGGCCGCGTGGCGACCTCGAAATTCCCCAAAAGAGAGATCTCACCGCTCGGCCCGGCACCGTGCACGGCCCTGGAAGCCTCGTCGTCGTCGTCGCCCGTCGTCGCCCGTCTTCGTCGTCGTCGTCCTCGACCTCGTCGTTGTCGTCGTCGCCCGTCTTCGACGTCGTCGTACTCGACCTGGACCTCGTCGTCGTCGTCGTGGTCGTGGTCGTCGTCGTCGTCGTCGTCGTCGTCGTCGTCCGTCGTCGTCGTCCGCGTCGTCGTCGTCGTCGTCCGTCGTCGTCGTCTTCGTCGTCGTCCGTTCGCAAACTGCAGCTCCCCAGGGATGGCGAGGTCTAATCTGAGTCCGCGGAAGGTACCCACTATGCTGGTCCCCCAGCAGCCCTCGAGACTGGCCCCAGGGATGGCGAGGTCTAATATGAGCCTGCGGCGGGTACCCACTGTGCTGGTCCCCCCAGCAGCCTTCGAAAGTGGCGACCATTTCGCAGATCGCAGCTCCCAAGGCATGCCAGCTTCACACTTCGCAGGCCCCACAGGCAAGCCACCAGGCGCTCAGGCGAGGAGAGGAGAAGGGAAGCGGGGAAGAGGAGGAGGAGGAGGAAGGAATGACGGAGACCGCAGCGCCACATTCAAAACGAGAACCCAACGCAGGAGGGTTGGGAAAACAACGGCAATAAGAAACGCAACGAAAACGGCCCCGGAATTGGAACTGGGACCAGAACCGGCTAGCGTACGGCCACGAAACCAACAAAAACAACGGCGACAAGACCGACCAAGAAACGACAAAACGGAACGGTACAAGAACGGACCTGTCGTTTCAAGCCTCCGACCCCATCTATGATGGGCCGATTGTTCCACCACCACCACTACCATAGGTAGAAAGAGGAGGAGGAGGAGGAGGAGGAAGAGCAGGTAAAGGAGGAGGGGGAGGAGGAGACCTCCCCATTATCCCTTCTCCCCCGTCCCATCTGTGGTAGCGGTCGTGTAAAATTGGCCCCTCACTCTACCCTTAGGTCGGGCATGTCCTCCTACAGGGGGATTTTGGGTGAAAACTCAAACCTTGCCCCCAAAAAAGTCGAACGTACTCAAAAATATTTCTCCTGAAGAGGGACGCGCCCGACTTACTCTACCCCGACCCCATCTGGGGGTCCCAACGCCGTGTGGTGACAGGCCGCGTGGCGACCTCGAAGTCCCAAAAGAGACCTCACCGCGCGGCCCGGCACCGTGCACGGCTCTGGGACCCTTGTCGTCGTCGTCGTCGTCATCGTCATCACGCGTCGTCGTCGTCGTCGTCGTCCTCGACCTCGACCTGGACCTCGTCGTCGTCGCCGTTGTCGTCGTCCTCGACCTCGACCTTGCCCTCCTCGTCGTCGTCGTCGTCGCCAGTCTTCGTCGTCGTCCGCCGTCGTCGCCCTCAATCGTCGTCGTCGTCGTCGTCGTCCGCCGTCGTCGTTGTCGTTCCTCATCGTCGTCGTCGTCGTCGTCGACGTGATCGCCCGCCGTAGTCGCACGTCCAAGAGGGAACCGACCCAAGTCCCCCAGCCGTGCGGTGACCCCGAATCCCCACTGACTCACCGCACGGTGTCGTCCACACCGTTGGGGGCCCACTTCAGAGTGGCCCAGGGACAAACAACTAAATCGGTACAAATCCCTGGATTCCCTGTATTTTCAAATATTTTCTGGGTTCCCGTCCTCTCCCCCACTTCCCATATTTTCCTATATTTTCCCATATTTTCCTGGGAGTCGCCGGTGAAAGGTGTCTGTGTGTTTTTCCCCCTCCTGACCATTTTGTCGACGATTAAAAACAGGTCTTACGCGAGATGGCACAGCGACCTTTCACGCGGTGGCTTCCGCGGGCCGCCCTTGGTCCGTCGGCGGCAAGGCGGAGGCAATCCGCACCGACGTGGGGATCACCGGGGCAACCGATCGGCAAATTGTCCGGCGTACACGAGAGAGAGAGAGAGAGAGACAGAGACGAGGGCGGCCGCGCGCCAATGCCCGCGCAGACGACCCTGTCTCCCTGCGTCGCTTCCCCGCCCTTTCGGGCCATTACAGGTCGGCTCTCCAGCGGCCAGCCGGGACGATCCGGGCACCCCCGGAGCGCCCTCGGCGAGGCGCAGCCGCCACAATAAGGCACCACGGGGCTGGAAAGCCGCCGAGAGACGACGCAAGCGGGCGCGAGCGCCACCGATCTGGGAAGGGCGAGGTCCCTGGAGATCTGGACCACCTGGGGGCGCAACACCGTCTTGGGGGGCTCCGACGAATGAAAAAGGCTCCCACGGGGTCCGGGGAGCCTGGGCGCGCGCGGGAGGGGAGATACGCCCCCTGAGTTCCTTCACGTGAGCGAGCTGGCCTTGAGCATCTCCATGGCGACAGGGGAAGCACGGAATATTGAACTGAAGAATTCTGGTGTCTGGGCATACCTGAATCCGTCAGATCAGTCATCCTCGCCTCGCCATGGAGACTTTCCGCGGCCAGATCGCTGAGCTGAAGGATCTCGTGGGGCTTAGGTAGAGGACTCCTTCTGCACTCCTCCATCAGGTGGTGTAGATCCCCCCGTCTAAACTCCCCCTCAGGGGGTATTTGTGGAATGGGCTAAAATTAGGTCGGGCATGTCCTCCTGCAGGCAGATTTTGGAAGAAACGTGAAAATAACCCGAAACATTTCAAACAATAGAAAACTATAATAGAAAAATGTAGAAAAAATCGTCCCCAGACTGTTATACATATTCCTCCTGTAGAAGGACATACCCGACTGAAGGGCCAGAAGGCCCATCCGCACTCCCCTGAGATCCAACGCTGCGAACAATTGTCAACACTCCGCGAAACATCACGACTGGGGTCATCGACCAAATCTTCCTGCGGCGCTTCTTAAGCCGGATTCATATACGATTGGGTCGGGCATGTCCCCCTACAGAGCGAGTTCAACATGCTCAAAACATGCCAACATTTCTGAATTTCCCTCCCGTAGAGAGGGACAGGCCCGACTTAAGCCGAGTGTGAAACAGCGGCACCGCCCAGATCGCAGGGCCTGGCCCTCCGCGCCCAGCCTCTTCGCCCCCAGGTGCCCCTCGCCGCCCCCGCGAAGGAGACTCCCCTCGCTGCGGCCACGTGCGACGGCGCCGCGGCACTCCTCCCCTCCACAAGAGCGTTCCGGACCGCTCCCAGGGCGTTCCGGGACGCTCTGAGAAGGCCACGGCGCCCGAGACATCCTCCAGAGCCGCCGCATCTCAGAGACTCACATCCCGAGATATCCTCCATCGGCTCTGTTGAGGCTGTCAGAGGCTCTCAGGAGCGCTGGACATCCGCCGTCGAGGCTCTCAGAGACCGCCTACCGAGACATCCTCCAAAGCCGCCGGATTCATCCTCGGCTGAGTTAATCCTCATCCTGGCTTCGCCTTGACTATCCAACGGATTCCCTTCGGGGATCACCTGTTAAAACTGGAGCGATACAGAGGAGATTCAGCATGGCCCCTGCGAATGGATGACACGCACAGATCGAGAAGTGTGTACAATTGCCTTGATTCTCCCCTGCCCTCTGCCCCCCGCCCCCTGCCGGGCGCAGAGGATGACCATGTTCTGCAGCGCCTCGGCGCCAGCGGGGCGCGGGGGGCGCGGCGGGAGGCCGCGACAGACGGGAACCTTCAGCTCAGCGATCTGGCCCCTGAGCGTATCCGTGGCGCTTGCGGAGGCGAGGATTGCTGAGCTGAAGGACGGCGGTGTCCTGGCATACCGAAACCCCTCAGTTCCGTGATCCTCGCCTCCCCAGTCGCCGTGGAGACGCTCGGGGGCCAGATGGCTGAGCTGAAGGATCTCCCCGGGCGCAAGACAGTCGGCGCCCCGAGCAGCATCGGCACCAGAGACGTTCGCAGGTGTCCGCCCCTCGGGTCCCTTATGTCGGCCCTCTCCGAGGCGCCGCCGAGGCGCGAGGGGCGCGCAGCGGGGGACCCAGGCAGCCGGCGGGGCACGGAGGCCCAGCCACTCTGACCTCCTCTTGCCCCTTCGCAAGGGGTGCTGGAGCGGACAGCTACACCGCCCCAACATGCAGTTCGGCGCTCGGGCTGCTCTCCTTGCTCCTCTTTGCAGACAGCTCAGCTGCTGGGGGGGTGGGGGTGGGGCGACGGCGCTCGAATCGAACTCCGAAAGCCGACAGCGAAAGCGACAATAGAGGTCTCACAGATGGCAGTAAACGGGGTCGGAGGATCTGGCCGCATCGCTGATGCATCGCCGATGCATCGGCGATGCAGCGTCGATGCATCGGCGTTGCACCGGCGAAATCCGCGGTGCCGCTGCGACGTCCGTGCGGAGAAGATCGGGCCACGCACCGAGTCGCATCGGCGATGCACCGGCGACGCGGTGCGATCCTTCGTCGCCATGCCCTGACCCTCCACACCACCTCCGCCCGGCGGGGGGAGGGCCGCGGTCGCACAGATCGCCGAAAGCCGATAGCGACAGGAGGAGGAGGAGTGAGGGGCAACGATAGGGGGGGATGGACATGGGGGGGGGGACGCATCGACCTGGAATCGGCGATACATCGCCGATAGATCGGCGATGGGAGGGGGCGGGGGGGGGGAAGGGGAGGGGGAGGGAGGAGGGGAGGAGGAGGAGGAGGAGGAGGAGGAGGAGGAGGGGAGGAGGAGGAGGAGGAGGAGGAGGAGGAGGAGGAGGAGGAGGGGGAGAAGGAGGAGGAGGAGGGGGAGGAGGAGGAGGGGGAGGAGGAGGAGGGACAACGAAAGAGGAGGGGAGGAGGAGGAGGAGGAGGAGGAGGAGGAGTAGGAGGAGGAGGAGCCTTGGAGGGCGCTATGGGATCTGAGCTGGAAGGGCCCCTGGGAAACCGGTCAAGGCCAAGGGATAAGGACAAATCCGTTCTCAAGGTCTGTTCCTGATCCCATGCCAGGATCCATCTGGTGCAATTGTTCACCCTGGATCCGTTTTGACGGCCCTGGTGATTGAAAAAGACCCCCCGAGGCTGAAAAAAGCAAATCAACTACAACATCATCATCATCAACAACAGCAGCAACAACAACAACAACAACGACAACAAGACAACTGCCCGAACCCAGAACCTCGAACCTCAGCCCCCACCCAACACTTCCTGCTCGCCAGAACCAGGGCTGAACCGACTCAGACCCAAAGTAGACTCCAAGAGGAGCCCCATCCGCACCTTGAATCTCCACGCCACCTCTCGGCGGCGAGCGAGGGGGGGGTGAGAAGAAGAAGGCCTTCTTAGGCGGCGGGACTTCTCAGAAACCCTCGCGCCTTCTTAGAAGAATGTTGTGTCTCCGGGGAAGGCTTAGAAACTTTTCAGAAGGGCTGGGGACTTCCGAGCCTTCTGAGAAGGCGTTCTCCTTCTCACTTCCTCCGGGGCTCGCCGCCGAACCTCTGTCCTCATCCCCCTCCGGGGGTGCGGTCTGACAAGAATGTCGAGGCGAATCCAGCGGCGGTGACGAGGGCCCCCCAGGAGGCCCAAGAAGGCGAAAGCGAGGGAAGGGTAGCGGTACGGGTACCCTTTCCTCCTCTGACCATCGGCGCCTTGAATCTCCACACCACCTCCGTCCCCCTCTGCGTCTCCAGCGTCACCACCTTCTGGAACTGCTCCAGCGCCTGAAGCGGCGGCCGCCCCATTTCGCGGGCGCGCTGTCGCGAACGCCATAGACGCTGTGCCGCCGTCGCGGTGGTGGTCGTTGAGGTGGTCGGCGTCGCTTGCGCACCGGACTTGTTGCCGTCATCGTGGTGGGGGGAAGACCGTTTGACTACCTGCCAGGGGGCTATCCAGGTAGCCTAGCTTTGAGAGACAAGCCGCCATCATAAACGAAAAAAACATTTGCGCCAGGAAGTGGGGACCAGCGCCGATCCCATAACTCCGCGCGGACGATTTCCGAGAGCTTATGTTTACGCAGCTCTTGGACATGTCCCAGGACGCCAGCAGTGGGCCACTGCGGCATCGTCCCAAAAGGAGGGCCAATGGACGGCATGGTCGGCCCTGGACGCGCTCACAAAGCAGACCACGGCGCGAGGGTCGCGGGCACTCCCCCTCCGTCAGGCCACGCCCAGGCCAGCATCGCCGCTTCTCCAGCGCACCGCCCCCTCCAACGCCTTGACCGAAGGAGAAACAAGAAGACAAGGAGAATACATCCATCGTGCTACGATAGGGCACGCATGCTAAGCAACGAAGGGTTTATGTTTGCTCTGGTCACGGCGGGCCTACTATGCTTAATGGAAAAATGCTATCCCGAAAAATCCCAGGACACCCCCCCGCACAACTCGGACAACCCCTTCCGAGATGCATGCCATACGCGTCCCAGCATGTGTTTGTGGCTGGCGCTCGAGCGGCAGCACAGTACTCACTTGGGGATGTGGCAGGCGCTGAGGCGAGAGCACCACGCGTAATAATGGGGGATGTGGCCAGCGCGCAGGCGACAGCACCAATCCCAGACGGGGCTGTAGCCAGAGCTCGGGCAAGAGCACCAGTCCCAATCACGGATGTGGCTGGCACTCGAGCGGCAGCACCATACGTACCCAATGATGGATGTGGCCGGCGTTGAGGCGAGAGTACTGTTCCCAATCAGGGACGTGGCCAGCGCGCAGTGTTGCGAGGATGTTTCAGGCGAAAGTGGCCAGACCAGCTCTCGTGCGGCATCTCTGGACCTAGAGTTGTGACGATATCTCGGGCGAAACTGTCTGGACAACCTCGTGCGCGGTATCTCGGAGCACAGAATTGAGAAAATATCTCAGGCGAAATGAACTGGACAACCTCGCACGCGGCATCTCGGAGACTAGAGTTGCAACGTCGTCGCAGGCGAACCTGGCTGGACAACCTTTCGCGCGGCATCTCAGAGCCCAGAGTTGATCGAAATGGGATGGCGAATATCGTGCGCGGCATGTCGCAGACGAACCTGGCCCTACCACCGCAGATCAAAGCATAGGAGCCCAGAGTTGCGAGGATACCTTAGGCGGATCTGGCTGGAACACCTCGCACGCGCCGTCTGCGAACCCAGAGCTGCGAGCACGTCTCAAGCGACACCAGCCACACCGACTCTCGCGCGGCATCTGACGATATTCAAATGGAACAGTCCACACCGCCTCCGTCAGGGCATAGTGGAGCCCAGAATTGCGAGAACGTCTCAAGCGAAACTGGCTTGGAAACGTCGCGCGCGGCATCTCAGAACCCATACTTGCGAGAATGTGTCATGCGACGCTGGCCGGGCCACTTCTTCAAGTCATGGCATATCGGATTTGCGTGGCCAGCTCAAGCAACACTGACTGGACAATCTCGTGCGCGGCATCTCGGAACCGAAGGCGGCGAGGAACATCTCAGGGGGGACTTGGCTGGACAAATTAACGCGCAGCACTTCGGAGCCTGGAGTTGCGAGGATGTGGCAGGCGGAGCTTGCCAGACCCCTCTGAAACTGGCACTGCGAAAGGGCCGCGTACGCCGTGGCGCGCGCCGCCGCCGAGACAACAGCCGCCGCCAGCATCGTGATCCTTGTCGTGGTGGTCCGTTTCCTCTCACCCCTCCTCCTCCAGCCCCTCCTCGCCCCCCTCGTCTTCCCTCCTCTTGCTTTTTCCCGCCGGAGCCAGGCCGGATGACACGGAGGAGGGAGAAGAGAAGATTCAGGGCCCGCTTCCCAAGGATCCACGCGGAGTCTGGGCCCCACCAGACCATCTGTGAATCAGTGCCGACCAGCTCGTTCACGCGTGCAGTACCCAGGACTGCCTGGACCGCCGAAGCTTCGATTTGACCGCTGGGCCTGGCGGGGACCCCTAACGGGCGAAGAGCAACACAGAATAACCTGTTTCGCTGTCGGAGGCGCCTGTCCCAGGGCGGCTGGGAAGCTGCTACCCTTACGGTGGCACGTCAAGGTACAAACTTCCCAGCCGCCCTGGGGCAGCGCCCCTGGCGACGGACAGCTTTCTGTTATACCGCTCTTCGCCCGCTCAAGCCCGGGCGTGCAGCCCCACGCCCCGCTTCCCGCTGGCATGCGGCCTGTCGGCCTGGGGCGAGCGAGGCCGCATGCGAGAAACCTCTCGGCAAGCGCAGCAGACGCGAACGGCCCGCTCGAACAACCCGAGGTGGGGCTTTTTTGACCCGCGGGCCACGGACACAGCGCACGGCCGCGGGCGCTTGGCAAGGCGACGATGCGCGGCGAGACACGCAACATCTGCCGCGCTGCCCCCAGCGAAGCGCAACTCACCGAGAAGGAGCGGCGCGTGCCCGTGTGCCGGCAGCCGCTCCTTCATGCACAACCCAGCACTGGCAGAAGCCGAATTGGGGCGCAACGTGGGCAACGTTACGTGCGCCGCAAGCGAGCGGCCACGCTTGGAGTGAGCTTCCTGGCGTGCCCCCTGACAGCCCTGGCAGCCCCACTGGCGAAACTGGCTGGAACACCTCAGAGTTGCGAGAAATGTTCCAAGCGAAACTGGCCAGATATTTGTGAACATCGCACGCGGAACAGGCTGGACGACCTCCCGCGCGGGGCATCTCGGAACCCAGAGATGCGAGGGTGTATCGTGCGAAACTGGATGGACCACCTCTCGCGCGGCATCTCCGATCCCAGAACTGTGCGAATGCCTGTGGCGACACGGGCCAGACCACCTCGCGAGCGGCAGTTCGGAGGCCGAAGCCGCGCGGAGGTCTCAGGCGAGACTGGCCGAACCACTGAGGTGAGGGCATCTCGGTGCGTAGAGTTGCGAGGACGACCCTGACGACGCTGGCCGCGCGCTCTGCATGTCCGATCCAAAGACAAGAAGGAAGTCTCAGGCAAAACTGACTGGATCACCTTGTGCGCGGCATGTCGCAGACGAACCTGGCCAGACCACCTCAGGTCAGGCCATTTATGAGCCCAGAAATGGAGCCTAGAAATGCGAGGGCGCCTCAGGCGACACTGGACACGCATGCTGCATCTCCGAGCCCAGTCATGCGAGTGCGTCCCAAGCGAAACTGGCCAGACTTTCTCTCGCCCATTTCTGACGACGTCTCAGAAGGAACGCTCCGAACCGCCTCAGGTCAGAGCATCTTTGCGCCCAGAATTGCGAGGATATATCAAGCGAAACTGGCCGGGAATGTCACGCAGCATCTCTACATTCTAAATCAAGAGATGGCAGAATGTCTCTGGCTAAACTGGCAGGACCACCTCGCGCGCTGCATCTCCGAGCACAAATGTCTCTGGCGGAACCGGCTGGACCACCTCGCGCGCTGCATCTCCGAGCGCAGAGATGCGGGGACGCCGGCATCTCCGAGCAGCCCAACTTACGAGAACGCTGCAAAACAGACTGGCCAGACCACCTCAGTTCAGGGCATCACCGAACCCAGAGTTGCGAGGACGTCTCTGGCGAAACTGGCCAGACCCCCCACGATGTTGGTGGATGTCTCTGAGCGCTGGCCCCTTGGCAAGACCTAGTTTCTACCGCAACGGGACCCCAGTCAGCACAGCTGGTTCGGGAAGCGCTGTAAAGGAGGGCGTGCGATCGGGAGCGGCAGGAGGACACGAGAGAGGAGGAACGGACAGGAGCAAAAGGAGGAACGAGAGGCGACATTTCCAGCTGGGCTTCGCAGGTTGTGCCACGCCTTCGATGATGTGTATGATGATGGCATGCGCACGTGCTGTCAAGACAACGCGGCCCAGACTACCCCTTGGACAACCCCGCCAAGATCCGACACCCCCTCCTGGGACCCCCCCCCCCTGGACAAGCCTCCCCAGGAGACCTTCCATTAGATAGATCGTGGGCCACGAACGAGCTCCACATGCATAAATCTAAGGAGCGACCGGAAGACCCGATGCCCTCCTGAGCCCAAAGCTTCGGTGGCAGCTAATCGACCCTAAATCGACGCTAATCGACGCTGAATCGACGCTAATCGACGATAACAGACGCTGAATCGGCGCCAACTACGACTCCAAAACGCTAATCGACGCCAATCCACGCTCAACATGGGATTACAAAGGTACACCAACCTCCCATGACTTGCTACCGAACGTGGGGAAACCAAACAATACCGATACCGCTACTCCCTGGACCTCTCCCGAGGTGCGTTCTGACCAGGATTCCGAGACGAATCCAGCGGTGGCGACGCAAAAGGGAAAACGGGCGAAGGGTGGAGGTAGGGGTAACTCTTCCTCCTCTGAGGGCAGAGCCCCTTGGCCAGAAGAAAAACATCCGCCCGCCGAGCTGTGGCCAGCTGGCGCAGTCCTGGATGCCCCCCACGGTGATGGGCCTGTTTTCCACCACCACCACCATAAGTTGGAAGGGGGAAAAATGAGGAGGACGAGGAGGAGGACGAGTAGGAGAAGGAGAAGGAGGAGGAGGAGATGGAGGAGCAGGAGGAGGAGGAGGAGGAGGAGGAGGAGGAGGAGGAGTAGGAGGAGGAGGACCCCCACCCCGTCCAACTTTTAGTGGTGGTGGTGGTGGAAAACAAACCCGTCTCACTGGGCGCACCACGCCGCGGGCCGTGGAACCCCCGTCGCGCAGCGTCGCGCGCGGCGGCGCCCCGCGGTGCGCGGCGCGAGGCCGGGCCTGTCTTCCACCACCACCACCATCAGTTGGAGGGGGAAGGAAGAGGACGAGGAGGAGGACGAGGAGGAAGAGGAGGTGGTGGAGGAGGTGGGGGAGCAGAACAAGAAGAGGAGGAGGAGGAGGAGGAGGAGGAGGAGGAGGAGGAGAGGGGGTGGAGGGGGTGGAGGGGGAGGAGGAGGACCCCCTCCCCCTCGGACTTGTGGTGGTGGCGGTGGAAAACAGGCCCATCAGCTCGAGGCTGAATACCTTCGCGCCTTCCACCGCGCGGGGAAGCGACGTCCTGGGACCCCAGTGGAGCGACGATCAAAAACGGGTTTTGCGCGAGATGGCGTAGCGACCTCACGCGGTAACTCACACGGGCCGCCAGCGCGGCACGCCACATGGAAAGCGAGGGCGCTTGCGCGGGCAGTTTACGCGGGCAACTTACGCGCCAACGTCGGCGCACACCACCCCGTTGTCTTGCGTCGCTCAGTGGGCGACGGATATGGACTTGCAGGCAGCGACTATGGCTTTGCATGCTATGAGCTCTCCTTCGTCTGCCCATATGGTTTCCCGTCCAGCCTCGACGGGAAACAAACACCGATGCGGCGGACATGGATTGCAGCGTTGGCCCCTGGGTGGCCCGAAAGGCATCCACACACCCCGCCTGCCGAGGTCCCCGAAGATCGATCCGCCAGATCCGCTCTGACCCAGACCGCGACGCGCGACGCGTGGTCGTCTGCGCGCCCCCGCTCGCGCGGCCTCGGGTCGGGAGGCAACTCCTGGGAGTTCGTCGTGGGAACGACTGACGGGGACTGAGCTCCACCGATGGGCCACCCGCCCGGTCGGCCCAGACTGAGCCTGCTCTGTATTTCTTGATCAGCGTAGGGGGGGTACCCCCCCGACGGGGGTCAACCTCGCCTCGTCGTCGCGCGGCGGCGGAGGTCGGAGCGCCTTCGGCGCGCGGTGGCTGCCCGCGACGGGGGTCGATGTGGGGCTGCCGGCGGGGGTGACGCCCCCCCCCGACGCTTGTGAAGAAACTCGGAGTAGGCTTCAAGACTGAGACCATGCCAGATTCAGCGGGACTGAGCGGAACCGAGCGGGGGGACTCAGCGAGGTTGGGCTGGAAAAAGACGGCCACTCGGCCGCCGATGTACCAGCGCCGATGCTGCCCTTCCGCCTCCCAGGCATTACAACCGAGGCCGCCAGGGAAGCGGGAGAACACGCGGGCAGCACTTGGAGGATCCGTCGGCAAGCTCGGGAAGCTGGGCCGAGTCTTCGGTCGGGCATGTCCTCCTGCAGGCGGATGTTGGGCGAACAATGAAAAATACCCATCGGATCGGAGTCCGAGCGGGATGCCGACACAGAGGACCCAGGGTCCCGCGCGGAAGCTGTGCATCACGCAAGAAGACACACACACACACGAACACCCTCCGCGGAGAGTACCTGCGCGACTGCGACAAGCTCCTCACTGGACCCCAGAGAGCCCTATCGGCCGCAGGGTTGTCAAACGCGCACGTGGCGACATCGACTGCGCTACGTAACGCCACTCGTTGTCACCACACTCTGCGGAACCACTCGATGACACATACAAGCACATGCCATCATAGAGCATCAATCGTCGCCGCGACCACCAGCGTTACCGTTGGCGTCACCGTCGCCACCGCAACAGTCGCCATCACATCTATATTATCAAGCATCGTCGTCGTCACTCGAACGTATCACAAGATGAAATCGAAACCCGTTACCTTATGCCACAGATCTACCATGGGCACTTGATCCATCACAGCCGTCATCGAGTCTCACTAAAGCGTGAGGCGTCCGCGAACAAAAAACTCCGAGGGGGTCCCAATGGTAGCAGGCAGTGCTCCCAAAGGCGAGTCCGTCTGACCCACAGCTCGCATGGCCAGCACCTATGCTGGGAGCAACGGCTATACGCCACCACCACCCACTCTGGCCAGGGCCGTCCTGGGCCCCAGGATGCTGAACACAACCTCCTCCTGGCCTCGACCAGGACAGTGGACCCACCATCCAGGGCTGGACCTAAACGCTGTTCTGCTGGACTTCGGATGTGTGTGATTCTTCGTTTTTGGCAAGGACGTACAGGAAAACAGGCATAGCAGAAGGAACAACAAAACGACAACAAGAACGACAAACAACGTGCAGGTGCAGCCCTGCCACCGTCTTGAGACACAGGATGGCCCTGGCCAGGATGATGCGTACAGTCGGACTTGATTGGACAGGACGCGCGAGAGGACACAAGACCCTTCCAAGGGCCACAGTGCCACAGGAATATAGGAGGCATGGGTCGCGAGATACAGGACACAAGGGCACTCTTGATTTGGGAGGGTCGACCTTCGAATCAGGATCAGGGCCGACTGTACAGCTGCCCTTGTGCGGACGCTGGCGGTTTAATAATTCGCACCACGTCCCGAGGGGGGGGGGGCACGGCCGCAGCCTGTGGGTGCTTTGGCGAGAGGACCCTGGAGAAGCAGAGGCCTCAGACAGTGCGGGCGCAGCCGCAAGAGACCCTCGCAGGAGACCCAACCCCGAGAACCCGCGCGCGAGGTGCACCCGAGGGGAAGCCGGGAGCACCCCGAACGCAGCAGCTCCTTCCGCGGCTGCGGGAAGTCACCGCGCAGCGCGATTAGCGAAGACACCCAGGATACCCAGACGAAAAGCACATGGCTTCTTGATGCGCGCCCCCACTGTAATTACCTGACCAGCCCGTCGCGCATCCCGTCAGAATCAGTACGTTCATCTCCCCTTCCATTCGCGCCTGCCGTTGGCATTCCGCTCTCCTCTCCACGGTGGCGGGATGGGCCGAAGGCCACTGTATCTAAAGAGATATAAGCGGTCCACGCCAGACGCGCTTCCCGTCATCCACCAGTGGCCGCTGCTGGGCAAGCGCTTTGTGGTCTCTAGAACGGACAGGGTCCGCGGCAACACATCCGTCCCTGACCGTCGCAACCCTCAAGGTCCTGACCCCTCCGCTGTGGCCCCCTACACACGCCTTGCCAGGCCTCCCTCGCACAGGACAGCCCTGGGGGCCTGCTCCGGGTAGCTCGCCTTGTTGTCGTCGGCCTCGTAGAACGTGTTCTCGATCTACGGGCACCACGCGGTGGCGAACCAGGCATGGGGGGCCCGGGGAGAAGCGAGCCCAGACTTCCGACGACGTGGTGCTATCATCCATCCGAGCGCTTTCCGTGGATTTCAGGTCGATGGGGCCCGTTTCCTGGCCTCAGGCCATCAACAACACGTCCTGGACGACCGGCTTACTTCAGGTCGGGCAGCACGTCCTCCTACAACCGGATTTCGGAAGAAAACCTGGAATTTATCAAAAAGTAATCAAACAGATTCACAAACATATTTTTAAACAAAACGTTCCCAGACTATGCTTATGCCGTTGTTGGAAATGCCTCCTGTAGAGAGACACGCCCGACTTAAAGCTAACTCCCAAAGAAGCGGTCGGGACCCCCCTGGAGCCGCTGATTCTTCGAAATGATCAGACCGGCGGCTGGTAGGGACGACGGCCAGGACGGAACTCCCAACAGGACGACGGCCAGGACGGCCAGGGACGACGGCCAGGCCCAATAAACCATGCCACCCAGCTCCGCGACCGTCGTGCTGCGCGGAGCACCCTTCGCGCATCCGCGCTGAGCGCGCCTGGTGATCGTCCGCGCTCTCGCGCGGCGCGTCTGGAGAAGAGCGCCTCTCCCTGGAAGACAAAGACACGCTAGTACTGTTGTATGCTATCCTTGGAGGCACGCGTCCAGCCCGAACATGAAACATTCCCATCTAGGAGTAATACATCGATTCCCGAGCGGTGTGGCCAGAAAACGCCCGCCACGACGCAGATGCATAAGAATTCTCGGTGCGCACGTCGCCCCTGGGGGCGACGCACGTAGAATGAGTATGTTGGGGCGACGCCGAGTTCCTGGGAAGACAGAAAAAAGCGAGACCGGCACCCAGAACGTGGACGTGTTATCCATTGCCCTTGAAAATGCGTTTTGAGCCAGATCGAGCCGTCCCTGATTCACCGAATCGCAGAGGGGGAACAGTCGCTTGAAAGCCCCGCCGCAAGACGAGGCTCACCCGCGGGAGCCCCACAGCCCGCGACAAGCGCCGAGTCCGGAGCGGAGCCTCCCCGAAAAACTCAGGCAAGGGTCGAGGCAAGCCCAGGGCGACCTACACCCTACGAAATGCTTAAGAAATCATGGGTTAAGAAATTCATAGTCTCAGAACTTAAATAAAAACAGAAACATTCCATTCAAATCTTTAAATTCACATTGAAACATTAAGAATAATCGAGACTCTGGCCGAAACTTTAAGTTTTCTTAAGCATCGCCTAAGGTGTATGCCAAGCGCTCCGGGCTCTCAGCCCTCCGACCCAGGCCACACCTGCAAAGTCCTCGCAGGACCACGCACCCTCAGGGGCTCCTTGCCAAGGGGGGTCTTGGTGATGGCGTCGGCTATCCCGACAATGCCGAGGCCGAAAAGCTGGTTGCGGCACCAAGACGCAACTAGAGAAGTTGGGGGCATTTTCCCTGCGGGCGCTGGTTGCGTGAGCGGGGCTTTCTAAAGCCCGAGGGCACGCTAATTAAGGCCGAAGACCTTCGCAGGCCCCCATTGAGCCCAAAGGCCGAAACTCGAGGCTCGTGGGGCTCGTAGAGACCAAAGCCTCAGAGTGCTCGTGGCCCCATGTGCTCGTTGGAAAGGAGAAAAGGATTGAGCAGTGACCGACCGTCCCGGCACTCCTGTAGGCCTACCACGAACCGTCCTGAGAACCGCATAAAAGTTCGCTCTTAGAGCATACGCCCGATGCGTTAAAACAAAATAGTATCAGCCAGAAGCGACTTAAGATCGCTCCACGCAAACAGCAAACATGCGCTCAATTTGGTGTACGTGCAAGCATACTGGGACGCTTCGGCACTGCTCGGTGGACAGGAAAAGGGAAAGGGCCGACGTCGCCCTGCATTTTTCCTCAACTGAGCATCGTTTATCCGACCCCCATCCCCATCGGCGTGGCCTGGGCCCCACTGGCCGGTTTTCCCCCCGCACATGGGGATACAGGCCGTTCCCTTCGGGTTTCGAGGGGTGTATCCCCAACTGGAGTGGTAATTTGGTGGGGGTTTCGAAGGGGATGAGGATGGGGATAGGGGTCGGTTAAATTCGTTGGCAACGGGCAGACGAGCGACCTCCAGCCCTCCGGTGCGGCGAAGAGGGGGGGCCAGGCAGCGGGTGGGGTGAGCGCACCGTTGTCCGAGGCGTGCTCGCGGACGAGTTGGGGGCCAGGGAGTCCGTGGAAGGAAGAAGAGGCGGCCATGAATAGATCGGCGGCGAGCGAGGGGGGGAAGTGAAAAAAAGGCGGGCCTTCTCGGAAAACTCGGACGCCCCCCGGCACGCTGAAAAGCTGCCGAAGCCCTCCCCGATGAAACAGACAGGCTTCCCGAGAGGCGCAAAGGCTTCTGAGAAACCCCGCCGCCTTCCGAGGAGCCGTCTCCTTCTCGCTTCCCTCCTTGGCCGCCGCCGACCAGGTGCCTCCGAGAGGGGGTCCGAACAGATGGGGTCGGAGGAGCGCACCGCAACGCCGATGCACTGGCGAGGCGACTCGATGTGGAGCCCGACTTCTTCAACGCTGACGTCGCCGACGCATCGCACATGTCGCCGAAGCATTTGCGACGCATCGGCGATGCATCGGCGGTGTATTGGCGATGCATCGGGAATGCGGCGCGACCCTCCGACCCCTCTACTCGGGCCCCATCTGGGAGGCCCACAAGGAAGTTGTCGATGTGATGAGCTATGTCACCACGAGCGGGAGTACCCTGCTGTGGGCACGTTAAACAAGGCAAAACCCTCCCTCCGTCCTAGCGTCGGGATGGCTTGTCGGAGAACACGGCGACGGGGAAGGGGTAGGTGGATGTGGCAGCAGTGATCTCCAATAGAAGTCTTGGGGACGGCATGGCCCCCGCCACGACACTCGTCCACACACGCGCACACACGTGGCCCTCCCACGTCACCGCTCCCCTCTTTTGGGCGCCCCCCGCAGCCCAGGCCGTCACGACCGGAGGCCATCCCCGCGCGACCCCGCGGGTGGCCCGGGAAGGACCACCAGGGAGAGGCGAGGCGCTGGAAGGACTATAGGAACAAAACCGTCGAGAGCGCGGCCAGAACGGGCGATGTGGGGAGGGAGGGGGGGGGGGGGGCGGGAAGGGGGCATAACGCAGTGCCCCCCCGCTCCCCAGACTGTACTGCCGGACGCACGGCGGCAGTGCTGGGGACGCACTAAGAGGGGGGCAGCGTTACGTTGTGGGGGGAGGGGGGGGGGTGGCATAGCGCGCGTTATTGCCCAGAAGGTAACAAAAACACCCTCCATCAATGGCACGCCAAAGTAGGGAGCCCATCAGTATGCTGCCTGCCGAAGGTACGCGGCGGCGCGCCAAGAGGGGGCCATCTCAGAAGGCTACGAAGGCATGCGGCCCTCGGAAAGCCTCCTACGCCTTCTCCGAAAACGCGCACGGCGCTTCTCAGGAGGGGCGAGGGCTTCTGAGAAGTCCCGCCGCCGTCCGAGAAGGCCTGCCCCCCCTCGCCCCCTCTCCATCGCCGCTCGATCGGCGATGGGCCCCCGATAGCGAATCCGTACGCTCCTGGGCAGGGTGGGCCATGGGGCCACCATCGGCGATGAGAGGGCGACCGGGGGGTCGATACGTCCGCCCCCTGAACCCCCCAGACCCCCCCCTAACGCTACCCCCTGAGTCTCGGGTCACGGGCTCTCCAGCGACCGCTCGGGACTGCTCCCGTACCCCCGAAGCGCTCTCCGTCCCCTGGCCGATGACATCGAAGAAGACGATGATGCTCGTTCCTTGGGCGAGTCCCCTGCTCGGTCGCCTCCAGGCGCCAGTCTATCAGACCTGCGACCCTCCAGGGTACAAACCTCCCTCTGCTGGAAAACTCTCAAGCCCAGGAAGTTGAAGCCTCTCGAACTTGTCACGCCAGAGGCACCCATTCGCACATCTCGACGAGGAGCAGCTGATGGAAACCACCCCGCGTCGCAAAAACTGTCGACGACTGCAGAAATAAAACAGAGGAAATCCTGAGAGAAGGCCTCCTCCTCACCTTCGCTCATCCTCCTCCTCCTCCTCCTCCGCCTCCTCCCCCTCATCCTCGGTCTCGTGGTCGCCCTTGCCCTCATAGTCTTACCCGCTTCCTTTTCCTTTGTCTCGTGGTCGTGGTCGTCGTTGTCCTCCTCCTCCTCCTCCTCCTCCTCTTCCTCCTCCTCCTCCTCCTCTTCCTCGTCCTCCTCCTCCTCCTTCTCCTTCCCTCGCCCCTGCGTGGGTCCCCAGGGATGCACCGAAGAGGCCATCTAAAGGCACCCCTTTGCTCCCCGAGACCGCTCTGTTCACCATGGTTGCCCGCTCTGTTTCACTATGTGTGGCTCTTCGTCCCTTCTCCCGTCAGCTCTCATGGGCAGGGCTTTTCGAATGGGCTGGTGGAGATCCACGAGGCGTGGAGAATGTGTGATCAAATGCAGGAGAGCCCCAAGAGAGCCCCAAGAGGGACCCAAGAGTGCCCCACGGCACCCCAAGACCCCCCAAAGAGCCCCAAGAGGGCCCCGAGATGCCCCAAAAAGGCTCCAAGAGGACACCAATGTCCCCGAATACAGCCCCGTAGCTCCAAGAAGGCCTCCGATGCTCCAACATAGCCTCCAAAATGGCTCAACACCCTCCTTCCTCTCCTCATCTTGCACGCTCTGTTTCACTATATGTGTCTCTTCGTCCCTTGTTCCGTCACCTCGCATAAGCAGGGCTTCTGAATGGTCTGGCTTGGATTCGCGAAGCGTAAACAACTCCTGTTCAAAATGCACAGGATCTGCTGTCGGTCTTCCCCTCCTTTCTTTCCGTACCCATTCCGATCCTACCCCCAGATCGTTCACCCCCCGTCCTTCACGAAACGTCCGAGGCACCAGAAAACCATGCTGGAAAAATGCGAGCACTCTCTGCTTCAAGACACCACAAAAATGGTGGGTGGTATCGGTACCCTCCCGCTACTCCTCCGCCGGCTCCCGCCAGCACCACCGCCACCCGGCCTCTGCAAAACGCCCCCCTCGGGCCTGAGACAACCGTTCTTTGGCGGCGCGCAAGGGGGTGGAAGGAGGGGGAAGAGCTTCTTAGAAGAATTATGTTTCTTAAAAGGCGCTGGCCTTACATCTATAGATAAAGCCCGCGCCTTCTGAGAAGCAGGGGTGCTTCTAAGAAGCCTCCCCCTCCCCCCACCCCCCTCTGCGCGTGGCTCAGTTCTGGTTCCTTGCGAGCGTGACCGAGACCCAGAAATCCGGCGTCTCGACTGTTTCGGGACATGGGCCCCCGGCCTTTCGACCACTTGCCCAGGGCCGGCTCTTCCTTGCGAGGAGTCGTGCTCCGACGCGACGGTCCCGAGGCCCGGCCAGGGCCCCTAGGGGCCGAAAGAGCGCTGGAACACCGCCGTCCCGACTTTTGCAGAGGTCAAAAAATACAACCTCTCGAATAACCGCACCGACACGCGAAGCCGTTTGGTAAACGCACCCACTGAAGGAATCGAACAGGGCAGGACTGTTTAGTAAACGCTCAAGCCGTGTCGGGCCTTGTTGTTTGTTCCTCCCTTGATCCTGCTCGAGACGCCAGGATGTCAGGGGAGGATGCCTCGATCGTCGCCCGCCCTGGGAGTGGAAGAAGCAAAAACACCACTAACATACTCTGTTTGCGCTCCGCGTGGGTTTCTTGGCTCAGCGAGCCAGGGGCGGCGCTGGAGGCACCGCCAGGGTGGGCCAAGCGCGGATCCAAGAAATCCGCGCGGAGCGTTAAACTTGAGCCTGTACCGACCGTCTGGAAATTACTATAGGCCTACCACAACATTTTCTCAGAACCCAGACATGTTCTAAGATCATAAACGAATGTCTTAGAACATTAATCCGATGTGTCGAAGCACGACAATCCCAGCCAGAAATGTTCTGAGAACACTTCGTGGAAACCACAAAAAGTTCGCAGAACTTTGTCCGGTAGGCCTATAGGCACGCCAAGGCGCTTGGCCACTGCTTGATAAACGTGAATGATTATGCGTTGTTTCTTCTTCGGCGAGAGATGCCGAGATCGTCACCTGCCCTGGGAAGGCCCCGTGCCTGGATGGCCTCCTCGTCGCCCACCTCGTCCTGCGGGGGGGCGGCGGGGCGCAGCTCCCGGCGGCGCCGCGGCGAGGAGCGCCGCCGCTCGCCCGCGCGGCGCCGCCCGTGGGAGGCCGAGCACCACCGCCGGCGCCGTCGACGTCGACGCCGCCGCCGTCGCGGCAGCGATCGACGACGGCTCCTCGACGACGCTGCAGGCGGCCCGTGCAATCCCAGACCCCCTCGCGCTTGTGACAAAATCACGACAGGAGGGTCTTCGCTATGTTCGGTTTCTGGGGGCCCTTCCTGGGCCTCGGGACCGTCCAAAACGACTCAGGACGAAAAACCGTTCCGTGGGAGGGGGTCCACACGCGACCGTTGACAACGCCACCGACAGCAGCGATCTACGACAACTCCTCGACGTCGCTACAGTCATCCTGTATGACAAATCGAGATGGCGTAACACTCGGGTACGGGGGACTCGGGCTGGCCTGACGGGGACATCATGAAAAAATGACGAGACTCTGTCTGAAATGTGGCGCAAGTTCCCACTGCAGAATACCCCGAAAACGGGACCGTCCAAATCCAACGCGCGCTCGTCAAAAAACGTCGGCTCACCCGAGTTCCAGCTTACTCGAGCCTCATGGTTTCCCTAAATGGCGATGAGCGGTAAGGATACAAGGGCCTCGGTCTTGGCCGGCCATGTTAACATGTTTCGAACGAGGTAGGTCAGTGAAAGTCGCTCAGGATGGGCCGAAGGGGCAAGGATGCAAGGGCAATCTTGGGAAGTTGCTCACCCTTACTATGCGAACTGACCGCGCCTTTCTCGGCGGCAAACGAGGGGGGGAAGTGGCGAAGAGAAGGCCTTCTCGGAAGACGGTGGGACTTCTCGGAAGCCCTCGCGCCTTCAGAAAAGGTTCCCTGTGTCTGCGGGGGGGCCAGAAGGCTTCTCAGAAGGCTGGGGGACTTCCAAGCCTTCTGAGGAGGCCTTCTCCTTCTCACAACCCCCCTTCGCTCGCCGCGGGTCCTCGGCGGCGATGCGTACCGACGCTTGCTCCACGATGCTCTCGACGTCCCAGCTCCACGACGACTCTCGACCTACGACGACCGTACCGATTCCTCGAAGTCCTCGGGTCGCCAGCGCGACGTCCCAGCTCCACGGCGACTCTCGACCTACGACGACCGTACCGATTCCTCGAAGTCCTCGGGTCGCCAGCGGGACGTCCCAGCTCCACGACGACTCTCGACCTACGACGACCGTACCGAATCCTCGAAGTCCTCGGGTCGCCAGCGCGACGTCCCAGCTCCACGACGACTCTCGACCTACGACGACCGTACCGATTCCTCGAAGTCCTCGGGTCGCCAGCGGGACGTCCCAGCTCCACGACGACTCTCGACCTACGACGACCGTACCGACTTCGACGTCCTCGGGTCGGAAGCGGGACGTCCAAGCTCCACGACGACTCTCGACCTACGACGACCGTACCGATTCCTCGAAGTCCTCGGGTCGCCAGCTGGACGTCCCAGCTCCACGACGACTCTCGGCCTACGACGACCGTACCGATTCCCCGAAGTCCTCGATCGCCAACGGGACGTATCAGCTCCACGACGACTCTCGACCTACGACGACCGTACCGATCCCTCGAAGTCCTCGAGTCGCCAGCGGGACGTCCCAGCTCCACGACGACTCTCGACCTACGACGACCGTGCCGATTCCTCGAAGCCCTCGGGTCGCCAGCGGGACGTCCCAGCTCCACGAAGACTCTCGACCTACGACGACCGTACCGATTGCTCGAAGACCTCGAATCACCAGTGCGACGTCCCAGCTCCACGACGACTCTCGACCTACGACGACCGTACCGATTCCTCGAAGTCCTCGAGTCGCCAGCGGGACGCCCAAGCTCCACGACGACTCTCGACCCACGACGGCCGTACCGATTCCTCGAAGTCCTCGGGTCGCCAGCGCGACGTCCCAGCTCCACAACGACTCTCGACCTACGACGACCGTGCCGATTCCTCGAAGTCCTCGGGTCGCCAGCGCGACGTCCCAGCTCCACGACGACTCTCGACCTACGACGACCGTACCGATTCCTCGAAGCCCTCGAGTCGCTAGCGGGGCGTCCCAGCTCCACGACGACTCTCGACCTACGGCGACCGTACCGATTCCTCGAAGTCCTCGGGTCGCCAGCGCGACGTCCCAGCTCCACGACGACTCTCGACCTACGACGACCGTACCGATTCCTCGAAGTCCTCGAGTCGCCAGCGGGACGTCTCAGCTCCACGGCGACTCTCGACCTACGACGACCGTACCGATTCCTCGAAGTCCTCGAGTCGCCAGCGCGACGTCCCAGCTCCACGACGACTCTCAACCTACGACGACCGTACCGATTCATCGAAGTCCTCGGGTCGCCAGCGGGACGTCCAAGCTCCACGACGACTCTCGGCCTACGACGACCGTACCGATTCCTCGGAGTCCTCGAGTCGCCAGCGCGACGTCCAAGCTCCACGACGACTCTCGACCTACGGCGACCGTACCGATTCCTCGAAGTCCTCGAATCGCCAGCGGGACGCCCAAGCTCCACGACGACTCTCGGCCTACGACGACCGTACCGATTCCTCGAAGTCCTCGAGTCGCCAGCGGGACGTCCCAGCTCCACGACGACTCTCGACCTACGACGACCGTACCGATTCCTCGAAGTCCTCGAGTCGCCAGCGCGACGTCCCAGCTCCACGACGACTCTCGACCTACGACGACCGTGCCGACTCCTCGAAGACCTCGAGTCGCCAGCGCGACGTCCCAGCTCCACGACGACTCTCGACCTACGACGACCGCACCGATTCCTCGAAGTCCTCGAGTCGCCAGCGGGACGTATCAGCTCCACGGCGACCCTCGACCTACGACGACCGTACCGATTCCTCGAAGTCCTCGGGTCGCCAGCGGGACGTCCAAGCTCCACGACGACTCTCGACCTACGACGACCGCACCGATTCCTTGAACCCCTCGAGACGCCAGCGCGACGTCCCAGCTCCACGACGACTCTCGATCTACGACGACCGTACCGCTTACTCGAAACCCTCGGGTCGCCAGCGCGACGTCCCAGCTCCACGACGACTCTCGACCTACGACGACCGCGCCGATTCCTCGAAGTCCCCGGGCCGCCAGCGGGACGCCCAAGCTCCACGACGACTCTCGGCCCACGACGACCGCACCGATTCCTCGAAGTCCTCGAGTCGCCAGCGCGACGTCCCAGCTCCACGACGACTCTCGATCTACGACGACCGCACCGCTTACTCGAAGTCCTCGGGTCGCCAGCGCGACGTCCCAGCTCCACGACAACTCTCGACCTACGACGACCGTGCCGATTCCTCGAAGTCCTCGAGTCGCCAGCGCGACGCTCCAGCTCCACGACGACTCTCGACCTACGACGACCGCACCGATCCCTCGAAGTCCTCGAGTCGCCAGCGCGACGTCCCAGCTCCACGACGACTCTCGATCTACGACGACCGTACCGCTTACTCGAATTCCTCGAGACGCCAGCGCGACGTCCCAGCTCCACGACGACTCTCGACCTACGACGACCGTACCGAGTCCACGGAATCCCCGAGTCGCCAGCGCGACGTCCCAGCTCCACGACGACTCTCGACCTACGACGACCGCGCCGATTCCTCGAAGTCCTCGAGTCGCCAGCGGGACGTCCAAGCCCCACGACGACCCTCGACCTACGGCGACCGCACCGACTCCTCGAAGTCCTCGGGTCGCCAGCGCGACGTCCCAGCTCCACGACGACTCTCGATGTACGACGACCGCACCGATTCCTCGAAGTCCTCGAGTCGCCAGCGCGACGCCCAAGCTCCACGACGACTCTCGACGTACGACGACCGTGCCCATTCCTCGAAGCCATCGAGTCGCCAGCGGGACATCCCAGCTCCACGACGACTCTCGACCCACGACGACCGTACAGAGTCCTCGAAGTCCTCGAGTCGCCAGCGCGACCTCCCAGCTCCACGACGACTCTCGACCTACGATGACCGCGCCGAGTCCTCGAAGTCCTCGAGTCGCCAGCGCGACGTCCCAGCTCCACGACGACTCTCGACCTACGACGACCGTGCCGATTTCTCGAAGTCCTCGTGTCGCCAGCGCGACGTCCCAGCTCCACGACGACTCTCGACCTACGACGACCGTGCCGCTTGCTCGAAACCCTCGGGTCGACAGCGCGACGCCCCAGCTCCACGACGACTCTCGACCTACGACGACCGCACCGATTCCTCGAAGTCCTCGAGTCGCCAGCGCGACGCCCCAGCTCCACGACGACTCTCGACCTACGACGAACGCACCGATTCCTCGAAGTCCTCGAGCCAGCGCGACGCCTCAGCTCCACGACGACTCTCGACCTACGACGAACGCACCGATTCCTCGAAGTCCTCGAGTCGCCAGCGCGACGCCCCAGCTCCACGACGACTCTCGACCTTCGACGACCGTGCCGATTCCTCGAAGTCCTCGAGTCGCCAGCACGACGCCCCAGCTCCACGACGACTCTCGACCTACGACGACCGTACCGATTCCTCGAAGTCCTCGGGTCGCCAGCGCGACGCCCCAGCTCCACGACGACTCTCGACGTACGACGACCGTGCCCATTCCTCGAAGTCCTCGAGTCGAGAGCGCGACGCCCCAGCTCCACGACGACTCTCGATCTACGACGACCGCACCGATTCCTCGAAGTCCTCGTGTCGCCAGCGCGACATCCCAACTCCACGACGGCCCTCGACCTACGACGACCGTACCGATTCCTCCAAGTCCTCGGGTCGCCAGCGGGACGCCCAAGCTCCACGACGACTCTCGGCCCACGACGACCGCACCGATTCCTCGAAGTCCTCGAGTCGAGAGCGCGACGCCCCAGCTCCACGACGACTCTCGATCTACGACGACCGCACCGATTCCTCGAAGTCCTCGGGTCGCCAGCGCGACATCCCAACTCCACGACGGCCCTCGACCTACGACGACCGCACCGACTCCTCGAAGACCTCGGGTCGCTAGCGCGACGTCCCAGCTCCACGACGACTCTCGACCTACGACGACCGTGCCGATTCCTCGAAGTCCTCGGGTAGCCAGCGCGACGTTCCAGCTCCACGACGACCCTCGACCTACGACGACCGTGCCGAGTCCTCGAAGTCCTCGAGTCGCCAGCAAGGACGTCCTTGTTCTGTGATGTGCAGCCCTGGCGTGCTTCGTCGACGTCGTCCTCTCTCTGAGGCTGGCCTTCAGGCCCCGGGGCCACGACAGGAAGAAAACAATCCCGCAGCGAACAGCAGGCACCAAGGAAGGGGTCGAGACTTATGCTGCTCTCATCGCACTTAAGAGCCGCATCCCAAAAATAATTTCGAATACCAGGAAAAATGTCGAAAGAGTGTCGGAACAATGTCGACACAGTGTCGGACGAGTGTCTCCCACGGCCCGACACGCGAAAACCCTCGAGTTCGGGCACTTCTGCTCGGGATTCGCTCTGGTAATCAAGGCTAAAGCAGGTTGGATCATCATAAGCCGAGACTCCTGGAGGCCGCGCGTGGAACAAAACGAGTCTCTGGCTGCCCTCTTCGGATGTCTGGGGTTCTCTTCTCCCGCCACCTCCGCCGTCGCCGTCGGGGCTGGATGGAGGGTGCGAGGGTCGGCGAGCGCATACTGTGCTGGAGGGAGAGGCAAAGAAGAGGGAAAGGAGGGGGGGAAGGGGAGAAGAAGGGGAGGAAGGGAGGGGAGGAAGAGGAAAAGGGGAGGGAGGGAGGGGAGAACGAGGAGTGAGCTGGAAGGGGGGAGAAGGGGAGGGAGAGGAGGGGGGGCGGGAACAGGGACGAGGAGGGCGGGCCAGGGAGGGGGAGGGCAAAGGGGGGAGGACGGGGAACACGAGGAGGAGGACGAGGAGGAAGGAGAAAGGGACTGACCAGGGCAGGAGGTGACAAGGAGGGCAGGAACAGGGAGGCTGGAGGAGCAGGAGGGGGAGGAGCGAGGGGGGAGGGGGAGGAGCGAGGGAGAGGGGAGGGAAGCCTGAAAAGATCTGCATGAGAAACTGCTCCGACCGACGCCCGGAGCAGCCCTGGCGGAGCACGCCCCGTCCTCGCCGCCGCCGTAGGGGTCGTCATCGGACTCGTACTCGAACTCGTCGGAGTCCGACATGCCGCCTCCTGCCGGGGGGGCCAGGGGACGCTCGGTGTGCAGCGGCGCACCGCGGCGCTGTCGCGAGCTCAGCCGCCCTCCCGGGTCGCCCTCGCTGCTTTGTGGGGAATCTATGTTTCAAGGGGGGGGGGCGCGAGAGTCAGCCCTGGCCGCTTCTGCCACAGAAACCAAAGGCAGCCGAAGGGGTCTGAACTGGTTGGGACCCGAGAACATCGGTCCGGTGGGGGGGACGAGGCCAACCCCGCGCGAAGCCTGTACACCTTGTTCAGAAAACAGCCCCTGGGGACGCATTGGGCGGGCAGTGGCGCGAGGGGGGGGGCCTTTTGAGAAGGGGGCTTCGCATGCAGGCGGCTTTTGTCAGGAGCCTCCCAAGTCCGTCGAAAGCCCTCTCAGAGGCCCAGGGCGCTCCACTTCTGAGAACAACCTCGCCTTGTTGGACGCCCCCGCCTCCCCGCCTTCTTAAATCGCTGGCCCAATCGTACTTCATAGACAGGGCTCTTGCTTTCTTTAAGCCTCCCAGGTTTCTCAGAGGCCCTCTCAGAGGCTCCGGGGCGCTCCGCTTGTGAGTACAACCCCGCCTTCTTGGACGCGCCGCCCCCCCCCCCCGCATTCTTAGAAGCCTGGCCCCCTCGAGCTTCATAGGCAGGGTGTTTGCTGTTTGTTCGGTTTGAGGTTGTTTGTTCTTGGAAGCCTCCCAGGTCTCTAAGAAGCCCTCTGAGAGGCCCTGGGGCGCTCCGCTTCTGAGACCAGACCCGACCTCTTGGACGCCCCCTTCTTGGGAGGGGCCCCCTCGCGTCGCCGTCACAGCGACGAAGGGAGGGGGAGGGAGGCAAAAGGCAAGAGCGATGGAGGGATGGAGGCAGGGAGGAGAAGGATGAGGAGGATGTAGAGGAGGAGGAGCAGAATATGGAGGAGGAGGAGACGGAGGAGGAGGAGACGGATGAGGAGGATATGGAGGATATGGAGGAGAAGGAGGAGGAGGAGGAGGAGGAGGAGGAGGAGGAGGAGGAGGAGAAGGATATGGAGGATATGGAGGATATGGGGGATATGGAAGAGGAAGAGAACAGGAGGAGGAGGAGGAGGAGGAGGAGGCGGGGGAGGCCAGAGGAGGAGCACGGCGGCGGGGAGGGCCTCCTGCCATCCGGCGATCCCGATGTCTTCTCCGTGCGCGGCCCGACCCCCTCCCCTGGGCCAGCTCCTCGCCCTGGGCTCAGGTCGGGCGTGTCCTCCTTCAGGCGGGGTTGGGAGGACAGAGCTTTCAAAAAAACAAAAAAGAACACACAACGTCAGTCAAACACACGACATACTCAAATAGTTACACTCTGACACCTTTGGAGGACATACTCTTTTGCAGAAAAACCTCATCAAAACGTCGTCCCTAGACTATGTCTTGACTGCATCTGCATGTTCCTCCTGTCGAAGGACGAGCCCGGCCCCAACCCCGGGCCCATCTCTCATGGCCACCAGGGGGCCCGAGAGCAGGCCCCCCGGGGCGCCAAGAGCAAGGACGAGCAGCCAGGCGAACCAGCCTCGAGCGGAGTCCGCAGCTCCTCCTCCTCCTCCTCCTCCTCCTCCTCCTCCTCCTCCTCCTCCTCCCTCCTCCCTCCTCCCTCCTCCCTCCTCCCTCGTACACTTTTCCGTAAGCCGCGAGGCGGCGAACTCCGCACCGGCGTAACAGCCAGGTAGGGGCTCTGACCAGACTCGCCGGCGAGCAAGGAGGGAGGGGGGAGCCCGACGAGGAAGGAGGGACGCTCAGACGCCGAGGGATTCGACGATGAGCAGCCGGCGGCGGCAGCAGCCAGCCGCGCCGGGGCAGAGCGCGGTGGGCGACCGTGGCGCACAACGGGAAATCCTACACACGACAGTCGGAAGAAGTAGGTAGAAACATGAATCGGGGGCGCGCAAACAGGAAGTAGCGATCCATAAATTCGGCGCGCGGTCGCCTAATCCATGGATCGGGGGCCACAAAATGAGGCCGGTGCCGACTCGTTCGGCGGCGGAAATCCGCGACTTCCCACGGAAGCGGGACCCGTCGCTAATCCGCGCCCCCTTGATCCCTGTCTGCGATCGCCTTAATGAAGTGGGAAGGCGTTGAGAGTAGATCGGGTGTCCGCCCGCCACCCAAAGCGGACGGACACGGTGCAGCCGCTCGGTCGTTGGAGTAGGAAGGCGCTTGAAGTAGATTGGAATATGGGACACTATATATATATCGATGACAGATGGGTAATCCCTATCCTCCAGGCGGACAAACAATTCAGAGGCGATGACCATCCTGCAGGGATGCGCCCGCAAAAGCCGAAGGAATCCTGACCGATCGACATCGAGATCGCGTGAGGCCCATCCCTCGAGTAGGAGATCGACTACAGAACTGGTTTCCCCAAAATTGGTTTGCTCATCGACTATACCATACATGTTTATGATGTTCGTAGGTCTGCGAACATGACGTTTACGTTCCGTGAGTTCGACGAAACATTCCTTCCCGGGATCAGAGATGGGTACGGACAACATGCGCACAATGCACAATAACACATGCTGTCCGAAATCGGCAGCGGCCGCTGTTGGGCAGGCGGCCCCGTGTCTCAAATGGACAACGTCCGCGGCGGCGCTGACAGCGAGACCTGCTTAAAATGAGCAGGAACTACTGTCGGGCATCGTACCCTTCTTTCCGCACCCATCCCGCTCACACCGAATCTAGCAGCCTCCTACATGGGGTCGGAGTGGATGGGATCGGAGGATCGTACCGCATCGCCGATACATCGGCGATGCATCGGCGATGTCTCGGAGATGCATCGGCCGTGCATCAGCGATGCATAGTCGGCGTGGGCGATGCATCGGCGACGTCGACGTGAAGCAGATCAGGCCCCGCGTCGAGCCGCATCGGCGACGCATCGGCGATGCGGCGCGATCCTCCGACCATCTGGCAGGCCTAGATTTCCGCACCCCCTCCTCCTCCTCCTCCTCATCCTCTTCATCCTCCCCCTCCTCCTCCCTCCTACTCGCCCTCCCCCTCCCCCGGCCGACACCCTGGGAGGGGGAGGCGGGGGGTGAGCTCTGGTGGGCGGGGGAAGGAAAGAGGTCGTCGCGCCTGATGTACGGGCCCCCGCTGAGGGCTGCGTGCCTATTGGGGGCGCCCGTCGGCCAGTGCAGTTGATGCTGTGAGCCTTCGAGGGGCTCGCACCGTCAGTCGTCTGGTCTCGAAGGAACCCTCTGAGAGTTCAGCCAAGTTCTCTCCGGCCTCTCGGTCGGTAGCTCGACAGGGCGCTCCACGAGGATCTGCTCTGCTTTCCTCCTCCTCCTCCTCCTCCTCCGCCTCCTCATCCTCCGCCTCCTCCTCCTCGCACGCCCCGAATCTGAGCCTCCTCGCCGCGCCCTTTCTGCGCCGCACCCCGCCGCACCGCGATCGCGCCGCCGCGCGCCGCCCAGTCCCGGCAAGCCGCGGGCCGCGGAGGCCACCGCGCGGGCGCCGGGCCGCCCCACGGACTCCGGGAGCGGGGCAACGCTGGTGGGGGCGTGCCGAGCGATATGGCTTTTGGTTTCGGCTTCTTTTCCAAAAGGACGCCCCCTGGGGCTTCGGCCCGTCCCGCCGGCCACTTTGAAAGGATCTCAAGGAGCTCAATCCGAAAGCAAATCCTCCAAGATGGTTCAAGATGGCCTCCAAGATGGCCACGTTGGCCCAAGATGGCCTCCACGATGGTCCATCATGGCCTCCAAGTCCGCCCAAGATGATCCAAGACGGCCTCCAAGACGGCCCAAGAGTCCAAGACGGCCCAAGAGGCCCCCCAGAGGCCTCCAAGACGGCCCAAGAGGCCTCCAAGAGGTCCTCCAGGAGGGCCCGAAGAGGCCAAACTCAGAGATTTTCCGTTTGTTTTTGAAGGATTTTGGAATTTGCTTCTTCTCGGCATTCCGACAGCTCCAGACGGCCTAAGAGGCCAAGAAGGCCCCAAGGCCAAGGCGGCCCAAGAGGCCTCCAACACGGCTTCCAAGACGCCCAAGATGGCCTCCAAGACGGCCCCGAAGCGCCCCAAGAGGGCCCCAAGTCGGCCCAGAAAGGCCCCCAAGACGACTCCCGACGGCGTCACACGTGCCAGGAACCCACCAAGATGGCCGAAGTTGGCTCGAAGCTGGCCCAAGACGGCCCAAGAGGCCTCCAAGAGGGCCTCCAGGAAGGCCAGAAGAGGCCAAATTCATTGATGATCCTAAGGTTTTTGACGGATTTTGGCATGTGCTTCTGTTTGGCCTTCCGACGGCCCGAGACGGCCCAAGAGCCCCCAAAGATCACCGAGATGGCCCCAGAACGGCTCAAGAGGGCCCCACGACGGCCCAAGAGGCCCCCAAGACGGCACGGGAGGCCGTCAAGACGCCCAAGATGGCCTCCAAGGCGGCCCTGGAACATTCCAAGAGGGCCCCAAGTCGGCCCATAGAGGCCCCCCAAACTGCTTCCGACGGCGTCAGACGGACCAGGAGCCCACCAAGACGGCCGAACTTGGCCCTAAGATGGCCCAAGACGGCCCAAAGAGGCCTCCAAGAGGGCCTCCAGGAAGACCCGAAAATGTCAAAATCATTGATTGACCTTGGGTGTTTGAAAGACTGTGGCATTTGCTGTTGTTCTGCCTTCCGACGGCCCGAGACGGCCCAAGTGCGCCCCAAGATCGCCCAAGATGCCCAAGACACAAGAGGCCCCCAAGACGGCCCAAGAGGTCTCCAAAACGCTCAAAATGGCCTCCAAGACGGCCCAAGAGCCCTCCAAGACGTCCTCCAAGAAGGCCCGAAAGGGTCAAAATGGCCTCCAGACGGCCAAGATGACCTTCAAGATGCCCATGTGTTCCCCGAGGGCTTTCCAAACCGATTCGGGGAACACATGGTCCGATAGCATGGCAGGTCTGGCCTCAACGTTCGGCCACATAGGCGCTTCCAAAAAGGCAGGGGGCGGCGGTGATTCGCCGTAGGCGTCTTCGATATGCCGACGTCATGACAGTATGGCTAGTTTTAGGTCGGGGGTGTCCTCCTACAGGCGGATGTTCGGCGATTGCTTTGAACAGAAAAAATCATGCCCCAACATAGTCACTTGATGCTCAATAAATCATTCCCTGACTATTTTTCTACACTATGTTTGAATATTCCTCTTGTAGAGGGGCGTGCCCGTCTTTCGCGTCCCCCATTTCTTGAACTGGGGTGGGCGAAACAATTACATAAACATAAAAGCTCGGAGAGGTCATCACGCATGTCCCGGATCATCGCTGGACCTCTCTATAGCGGCGCCTCCGGCGCCACCCCTGGCGCGAGCCGCGAGCTAGGGGAGGGGGTCCAGCGCCGATCCGAGAAACCCGCGTGGACCTCTGAGTCTTTATGTTTATGCCATTGTTCGTCCCTATGAGAATGCCGTTCGTGATGTGTTTGACCAACCAGTCGGAAGAAGTAGGTGGAAGCATAAAGTACGAAGGCGGTGAAAACAGAACGGGTTCCGTCCGCCTCCTGGGCGGACGGAAAAGGTGAAGCCACTCGCCCATTGAAGTAGGAAGGCGCTTCAAGTATATTGGAATAGGGTAATCCAAAAATACACACTTTCAACGGCCATGGGTATCCTCTTCTATGTCTTCCACGCTCGAACTTACGATCGATTGCTCCGGCAGAGCGCCTTGGCCGGTACGCCCCGCACGGACGCGCAGTGTGGCTCCCGCCAGGTGCTGCGCTCGGGGGGCGACCGTACACCTCTGGCGCGGGGCCCAAGGATATACACCACCACTACGTCGACTCCTCCCCCCCCTCTCCAACCTCACGTTCTTTTCCTCTTTCCTGGGAGAGCGAGGACGCGAGGGAGGCGGTGGTGGTGTATACCTTTGGGCCCCGTACGTCTAGCGCGCGGCGCGCCACCTCAGAGGCTCTGGAGGATCCACGCCGCGGCTGGGGGCACCGCAGTACACCAGGGGCAAAGAGGGCCTGAGGCGGCGGGAAGGCGAGATCAGAGTCTTCCTCCTGCTCCTCCTCCTCCTCCTCCTGCTCCTCCTCCTCCACCACCTCCTCCTCCTCTTCTTCCTGCTCCTCCTGCTCCTCCTCTTCCTCCTCGTCCTCCTCCCCCTCCTCGTCTTCCTCCTCCTCCTCCTCCTACGCCTCCTCCTCCAGCCCCCTTCCGTCCAAACTATTCCGAATGTAGGACCCCGCACGAACATCTCTTCCATTTTTCGTAGGGTAATCCTCACCTCCTGTCCGTCCCACCCCTAAGGTTGCGGGCCCCATAGAGAAGAGACTCCCGCTGCAGACTTACGCACGAATCGCTCACAGGCGAAGCTTCCGCTCAAGACTTCTTCCATACTCAACCCTCAGGGGCTCAAAAGTGACGACATCGTCAAGTTTCGAGTGCCCCCTTGGGATGAAACAAAAGACATAGATTGCCAGCCGCATTGGGGAGAGGGAGGTCCCGCCTGAAACTTCCTCGCAGCAATTCACGCGTCGACAAGGACCCCGCCTGAAACGTTCTGAAGATTCAAACCTCGGGGGCCCAAAAGCCACGTTACTTAGAAGTTTCGAACGACCTCGTTGGACTAAGAGCACGAAGCGCGGGCCCCATAGTGAGGGGGCTCCCGCCTGAGACTTTTTAGAAAATAATTCGCTGACAAAGCACCCGCCCGAGATTTCGCCAAGATTCAAACCTCGGGGCCCCAAAAAGGACAGCGGTCATACGTGTCGAATGGCCCCTTGAAATAAGTTTAAAGATGAAATGAAGGTCTTATTGGGGAGATGTCCCGCCTGAGATTTCCTCGCACTTCGCTCACAGACAAGGCCCCCGCCTGAAACTGTTTCAAGATTCGAGACTTACCGCTCGACACTGTATCTGTATATATATATATGTATATATAGCCGAACAACCGACATAAAGCACGGAAGAGCCCGCCAGCCCCGTAGGGACGGGGTTCCTACCTGAGACTACCTCGCAATTCATTGGAAGACAAAGCCCCCACCGAGACTCCCTCACCGGGGGAACTGGTGATGATGATGCGGATGATGATGAGCAAGTGAACGGGCGAGTGAGTGATGATGAGGTGATGAGTTTGTGATTGGGTGGATGAAAAAAGAGAGGGGGCGGGTCGGAGGTTTTGTTTCGTGCGCGGTGGTGTCCGAATAAAACGTACACGTCGCTTTGGATGTGGGGCCTAACTCCTCCCTGTCCCACCCCCAGACGTGTCGGTAGGGCTGGCCAAGCGTTTCGTCCGAGACATCCCGAACATGTATCATCCTGACGCTGAAGAACTTCGGGGACCTTCACGGATGGAGGCCGACTGGTTTCCAGAATGTGCTGCTCGCTTCAACGCCGCGCGCAGTCGTCTTAAAAATTTACAAGGAGCTTCACGGACACGGACGGAGGGCGGGTCGTTTTCAAGATGTGGATGTCGTTTTTGCGCCGCGCGTTTTCATCTTGAAAATCTGCATGGGTTTCCCGGATGAGCGGGCGGTTTTCAAAAAATGGCTCTCGCCTTGGCGCCTATCACATTCGTTTGACATTTGTTGCAAAAGCTTCATAGATGGATCGCAGGTAGTTTTCAAAATGTGGCCCTCGACATCTCGAAGCGCACATTCGTGCCAAAAGTTTGTAAGACCTTCACAGAGTTGCGGGCGGGTCGCGCTGCGCACACTCGTTGCAAAAATGTGCAAGCACTTCGCGGATGGAGGGCGGGTCGCTTCCACAATGTTGTGCGTTCTCGATAAAACGCCGCGCACAGTCTTCTTGAAAGTTGCAAGAGGTGCACGCATGGAGGGCGGCTCATACTCAAAATTTGAAGTTCGCCTACATGCGCGCGCATTTTCGCGGATGGAAGGCGATTCGTTTTCAACATGTTTCACGCAGCGCGCATTCGCTGCAGAAGTTCACACAGAGTTCACTGATTCGGGGCGGGTGGGTTTGAAAATGTGGCTCTCGCCTCTGCCCGGGGCACATTCTTCTCAAAAGTTCCCGACAGTTCATGATAACCCCATGGGGTCCCCCCCCACCATCCCGATCAAAAAACAATGCAAAACGCACTCTGCCTCCACAGTTGGAGCATGCGCGGCCGCCCCGCGATCATTGTGCATTGACAATTTGCAAAGACGGCTGGAGCGCCAGCAGATCCCACCCGCTTTCTGGGCGCAGGTGGTCGACCGTCTGGTTTGACACATCGATGGCTGCTGAATTTCGCCTTGTCGTTTCCGATGGGCTCTCGAAACATCCCAATGGCTCCAAAATTGGCCAAGAAAGCTCAAAGCCGGGCCCCAGAGGCTTCCAAACCCGTGGCGTCTGCGGCGTTCCTACGCGATATGCTGACATCTGGGCATGACTGACGTGTTGGGAGGGCGGGTGGGAATGAGCAAGACGGCGTGCGGGCAGGTGGGTAGCTTGACCCCTCCCCCTACCCCTCCCCTGGACATGGAAGGGGGGTTCGTGACAGATGGGATCGTCCACGAAGGCATCGGCTAGAAAACAAGCATCATTTATGTTACTTAAGTGTTGGGCCTATTTTGGCGCTGCTCACAGCCCCTCCAACCCCAAGATGGCCCCCAAGGCTCCCAAGAGTGCCCTGAGAAGGCCCCAAAAGGTGCCCAGGAGGCCCCAAGAGGCCCGCAAGAGGCCCCAAGAAGCTCTCATGAGACCCCCAAGAGGCCCCAAGAGGCCCCCCCCTCTCCCTCCTCCTCCTCCCCTTCCTCCGATTCCTCCTCCATCCTCCCTCTCTCAGGGTATGACAGCTTCCACAGCCCTTGATTCCACCGCATGCTCCTCCACGACCCTTCTCATGACAACTCGCGTGGGCATCGTTCCTGCATGGGCTGGTGGGGTTACTGTTCCGTCGCGGCCGCAGGCGAAGGCACCCACAGCGTCAGCAGAGTTGGCTCGGGCTACGAGCGACCTAATTGCTGGTGGGGTTATGCGAAGCGTCTAGAATTATCTGGGCAGAAGACCCGACCACGTGCAATTGTCAGTGCCGCCAGGCAGGTGGGATGAAGGAGGGGAAGCTCCCTATGGGGCCACGACGTGTGCCGAAATGGGCTGGGGGACCCGATGCGCCCCCCTCCCCACGGGAGGCTTCGGTGCGGCTCACGATGAGGCCACGAACCGAGTGAGGGTGCCGAGGGGGACGCTATGCGCTTACCCCCCCTCCCTTGGGGGCTTCGGTGGAGCTCCTCTACGGGGCCACGAGACGTGTGAGGTGTGTGTGTGTGTGTGACGAACAGGGGCTCTGGGACGCTGACGCTATGCGAGCCCCTCCCCAGAGGGGTTCGGTGTAAACCCCGATGGGGCCACGAAGCGTGTGAGCGGTATGCCGATATGGGCAGGGGACGCTCTGCCGCCCCCTCCCCTAGGGGTCCAAGCGGAGCTGCTCATGGAGTCACGGAACGTGTGAGCGGTATGCCGACACGGGCTGGGGGCACCCCGGTGGAGGCTCGTGCGGCGTTGGCGCGCGCTGAAGTTTTTGGCACCACGTCGATCGTTCCACCTTGGATCGATCGCGGCCCCGATCGCTCGAGGTGGAATTCAGCCGGGTCCAGTGGCATTAGCGCGTCCCCCAGCGCGTCCGCGTCACAGGCTTCCACCTTGAACGCCTTCGCCGGCGTCGCCGGTGCGCCAGCGCCGCACGAGCCTGCCGTATGCGACCCCCTCCCCCTAGGGGTCCAAGGCGGAGCTCCTTATATAGGATTCACGACACGCGCGGGGGGTGTTCCGAAGTAAGCCGGGGGACACTATGCGCCCCGCCCACTCCGGAGTGTTCGGGTGGAGCTCCATGTGGGGTTAGGTCGGGCGTGTCCCCCTACAGACGGATTTTGGATGAAAATCCAAAAATATTCCTACAAATGGTCAAAAATTGTCAAAAGATACTCGAAAAATCGTCGCCAGGCTACTTTGTGGACTATTTTTGAATGATCCTCCTGTAGAGGGACGTGCCAACCTCAAACATGGGGCCACGACACGTGTGAGGGGTGTGCCGAAATGGACTGGGGACGCTATGCGACCATCCCCCCGAGGGCTTCGGCGGAGCTCCCTGTAGGGCTTCGAAGCGTGTGAGGGGTGTGGAAATGCGCGTGTGGAAGGCAAAAAGAAAAATGGGAGGGAGAAGGACGGAGGGGAATGAAGAAGGTCGCTGCACGCAGGGCGCAGCTGATGCATTGTCTCAACGATGGGCCAGTACGTATGCACGTTTGGGGTGGAGCTCCCTATGGGGCCACGAAGTGTGTGAGGAGTGTGCCGGAATGAACATGCGGATGACAGAGGAGGAGGGGGAGGAGGAAAAAGGAAGGAGAAGCTGGGCGCTGCAGACGTAAGACGAGGACCCAACACCACACGATGCTTGGGAAATCAAGGACAGGACTCAGTACACGAGATGGTTGGCAATAAAAATAATGGGTGCTGAACATGCAATGAAGAGCGTGAGCAGCTGGAAGCCCCCGCACGCCCCCAGAAGCCAAACGGAGGGAGCCAAAAAAGCGCCCAAAGAACCTCCGAATCTCTCTGCGCCTCTGCGCACATCCCCGCCGCCGTCCTCGCGGCCACCGCCGCCGCCGCCGGCACCACCCTGCCATGCTCAAAAGGCTGGTGGGCGAACGAGCGGGAGCTAAGGTACCTGTGGACGGGGGGGCGCTGGCGAATCAGCACCTCGCATGCAGCTGGAGCTCATGGCACCCCGAGGCGCCAGGCGCGACCTTGGATCGAGTAGCGTACCAAGCGGCGAGGCCGAAATCAGCTGCACGCCGCAGATTTCTGTCACTGCCCCCCCTCTGCCGTCGTTGTCGTCGCCGGTGTCGCTGTCGTCCTCGACCTTCAGCTCCCCCTCCCCCTCATCGTCGTCTTCGTCTTCGTCGTCGTCGTCGTCGCTGCTGTCGCTTGACCCTGGTGTCTCACTGTTGCACAGACAATGCCGCTGGCAGCGTGCTGTGAAGGATCGTCTGACACCTCTGCCAACGCACGTCTGTCTTGCATGGCGGCTCTTGGGGTGGACGGAAGAAATCGATACCAGTACTGCCCGGAGCTCTTCCGGGGTGCGTTCTGACCAGGGCTCGAAGTAAATCCAGCCGTAGAGACGAGGGCCTCCCAGGAGGCTTTAACATGCGAGAACGAGGGAAGGGCAGCGGTATTGGAGGGAGGAACAAAAGCAATAGAAACGGAAACGTTTGGAGGCTCGCGCGGAATGCTTGGATCCGCGCCGGGCAGGGGCGGCGCCAAAAAGCGCCGCCAGGCGGTCCCAGCATAAAAATCCAAGAACTCTGCGCGGACCGCAAGAAGGTTATGCTCATGCAGCTGTCTCTTTCGAGCTGTCGGGAACTTTTCCTCCTCAAAATCTCTCTCAGTTGTCGAGAACTTCTCCTCCTCAAAATCTCTCTCAGCTGATGCGCCGTCCAGGCCTCAGGCACCATGGTTGCCCAACCCGCCAGCCACCCCCCCCTGCGGTTCTCTTCAAGGGTGTCGGATTATCATTTCATTCTGAGGACCTTTTTGGGGCCACTCGCTCAATTCGTGCGTCGAAGCTGCGTCGAACGTCCGTCGACTCGAACCGAACCCGAACCGAACATGATTCGAACCTGCGCTGAAACTGAGTCGAACCAGCGCCGAAGCTGAGTCGAACTTGAGCCGAACTTAGGGGGCGCACAAACATGGATTCGCAATCCGTGGATCTGGCGCGCGGTGGCCAAATCCATGGATCGGGGGCATTGCCCTCCCCGAAATGCGGCCAAAGCCGCCTCGCTCGGCGGCGGAAATACGCGAATCCCTATGGAATTGGGACCCGTCGCTAATCCACGCCCCCTTGACCCATGTTTGCGATCGCCTGACTGGAGTTGGTCGAACAGATCCGTCAGGTGGGCCGAACTGGAGCCGAACTGGAGTCGATCAGATCCCTCAAGGAGGAGGAGGAGGAGGAGGAGGAGGAATAGGAGGAGGAGGAGGAGGAATAGGAGGAGGAGGAGGAGGAGGAGGAGGTGGAGGTGGGGGAGAAGGAGGTGGAGAAAGAGGAGGGGGAGGAGGTGGGGGAGGAGTAGGAATAGGAGGAGGAGGTGGAGGAGAGAGGAAGAGGACCCCGGGAAGGCCCCCCAAAACGAGCATCGACTGCGTGTGGCGGGCGGCGCGGGCGGGGCGCCCTTTCCCTAGAAGTCCACGGGGCCGGCGTCCACCACGTCGTTCTGGGCGCCCCGGTTGAGGCCCTGCCCTGCCCTCTGGGACGGGACGCTCGTCGCGGACGAAGGACGCAGACCCCCTCGCGTCATGAGAGAGTCACGACGGGAGGATGTTCTACCTTTTCGGCCTCTGGGGTCCCTTCCAGGGGCCCCAAGGCCAACAGAACAGATTCGGGATGAGAAACCGGTCCTAGGGAACGGGTATGAAAAATCACAAGGCAGCTCGCCGCTTGGGCCCCACCGTCAGACCAAACGGCAAGCAAAAATCGGGCGTAGCCCCGCACGCATTCGAACGCCAACACTTCGTCCTCGCACTACTTGTATTCCTCCCCGTTCTCCTCCCCATCCTGATCGTCGTCGTCGTCATCCTCGTCCTCCTCCTCATCCTCCTCGTCTTCCTCGTCTTCCTCCTGTTCCAGCTCCTCCTCGTCGTCCTCGTCTAGGACCTCGCCCTCGTTTCTCCTCTTCCTCCTCCTGCTCATCCTCCTTCTCCTGGCACCTCGGTCCTCGACGCCCTCGCTGGCCCGCTTGCAGTTCAAGAAAGCGGCTCAACGCCGGCCCAGGTCACAGACCCTGCCGCAGGGATGCCAGCGGAATGGAAGAAGCCTGTCGTGTAGAAACAATCTCCTATTGGTTGCGCCATAGATTGCGCCGTGGGCGGCCGAGAATAAAACCGTCTCCGATCGGTTGCGCCACAGGTTGCGCCGTCGGCGGCTGAGAATTAAAACCGTCTCCTATCGGTTGCGCCACAGGTTGCGCCCTCGGCGGCCGAGAATAAAACCGTCTCCGATCGGTTGCGCCACAGGTTGCGCCCTCAGCGGCCGAGAATAAAACCGTCTCCGATCGCTTGCGCCACAGGTTGCGCCCTCAGCGGCCGAACCGTCTCCGATCGCTTGCGCCACAGGTTGCGCCCTCGGCGGCCGAGAATAGAACCGTCTCCGATGGGTTGCGCCATGCGCCACAGGTTGCGCCCTCGGCGGCCGAGAATAGAACCGTCTCCGATGGGTGGCGCCATGCGCCACGGGCTGCGCCCTCGGCGGCCGAGAAGAAACCCGCCTCCTGTCGGTGGCGCCGTAGGGTGTGCCCTCGGCGGGTGCGACCGGTCAGTGTAAGTACGGCAGGCTTGAGTCGTGCCGACTTCGGCGTTGGTTTCTGACACAGCGGGGAACGTTCAACACTGAACGATCAGCCGTTTCCGAAACGTGTAAATCGTTCCACATCGAACGATTCTGGATCACCCGCGGCGTTCAACGTTGAACGCCGGCGGCAAGGTCGCCGCGGGTCGACACGACACGGACCTACCGTACAGCTCAGTTCAGTTCAGTTCAAGTCAGTCTACCTCGCGAGAAACAGATTCGAGCTACGCCCGAAATCATGACGTCGGGGGTCGGGGGGCGTCGTGCTGCCTCCTCGGGGGGACCTTGTCTGTCCCGTCGCGGCCCTATCCGCCTCGAATCCGAATGCGTAGATGTCGGACTCGTCGGATTAGTGTCGAATCCGTGCCGAATCCGCGCCGAGTCCACGCAAAGTCCGCGTCGAGTCCGCATGGAGCCCGTGTCGGGCACACACACACAAAAAAAAAAAAAAAAAGTTGTGGTCCCCCGAGAATGTAATCTAACCACTGTGGCGGGATGTCCGTCGCGGACGAAGGACGTAGGGAACCAAGCTCTGTACACCGATACTTGTTTGTCAGGCGCTGCACTGACATTTGCACAAGAATCGGATTCTGGTATGTACGGACCCTCTTGTATACATGTTTCGCTGTTTCCCCAGGAAGCGGATAAAACAATATACACCACACCACCCTGTCGTCGCCGCAGACACTCAAAGAGTCGTGGGATTGCAAAACGACCCGCTACTGGTGCTGTATATGTTCCAGTTTCCGAGAACGGTACAACATACACTTTGCATCGAGAGGAGATGGGAATGTGAAGAACTCAACGGAGGCACCTCGGCGGGGTTTCAACTTTCCAGCCGCTCTGGGCGCCCTAGGCCGAAACGTTCAAATAGCACGCCGCTCTTCATCCGACAGTGCGTCGTCTCCGAGCTGTTCGATGATCGAGCGTGGGGAGGCGGACCGCGAAGGGGGTCGGGGTGAGTTGTCCTTCGCAGGGCGTCGGCGTCGGGGGGATGGTGACGAAGGACGTCAGAGGGCGTCAGAGGAGGAGGAGGAGGAGGAAGGAGGAGGAGGCGGAAGGACGAGGAAGGACGAGGAAGGAGGAGGAGGAGGAGGAGGAGGAGGAGGAGGAGGAGGAGAAGGGAGAGGAGGACGCCAGCGTCACCAGAGGCAGGGGCCAGCGAGGGTTCCCCTGGCGGTGTGGACCCCCTGTTTTCCGCAGCGCCCCCGCCCCCCCCGAGGAATTGTTCGCGCAGCTCCCCCTCGGGGAGGCCTCGTGACCTGGACGGTTTCCCCCGGGGCCGTCGGCGACCCGGGGTGAGGAGGGCGAGGAGGAGGAAGAGGAGGAGGAAGAGGAGGAGGAAGAGGAGGGGGAGGGGGAGGGGGAGGGGGAGGAGGGGAGGGGAGGAGGAGGAGGAGGGGGAGGGGGGAGGAGGGAGGAGAGGAGAGAGGAGGAGGAGAGGAGGAGGAGGAGGAGGAGGAGGAGGAGGGAGGAGGAGGAGGAGGAGGAGGGAGAGAAGAGGACGGGTCGCCTAAGCCCTTCGGAGAAACCCTCCAAAGCGGCCCTCTGGTGGTGGTGTCACATATCGTCCCTCCGATGGAGGGGAAGGATCACAAGAGAAGATCGAGCTTCGAAAATCGAACATCTTGGACGCCTGTTGCCCTTCTGGGACATCCGGGAGGCCCTCCCGTCGCCACGGCTGCATCCTCCTCGAAACCCTGGTCACATCGTACCCCCAGACAGGCCCGGGAGCCGATCCACGGCACCAGCAGTGCATGAACGTCGGGAGGTCCGCGCGGACTTCTCGGGTCGGGGACGGCCTGACCCGGGTCAGCGCTGGCCCGAATCGGCCTGGGCCGCGTCGGAAACCCAGGCTGGCCCTGAAGTAGCTCCCGAACCTGGGTCAAAGGGGGAGGAGGGGGAGGAGGAGGAGGAGGAGGAGGAGGAGGAGGAGGAGGAGGAGGAGGAGGAGGAGGAGGAGGAGGGGGAGGAGGAGGATGAGGAGGAGGAATTGGATCCACCAAAAAATGATCCGAAAGTATTGGGCTGTCCCCGTCAGGGCAGACTTTCGATGTCTACGCCCCGACTGGGGAGGTCGGTGCAGAACCCCCTCCCCACACCCCTGTCGGCAGGGCTGGGCCTAAACGTTGTTTGTTGTTTTGGTTTTGTGTTGTTGTTCGTTTTGCTCTACCTGTTTTCCTGTACCTCCCTGCCAAAACGAAAAACAAACACAGAAGCGGTCCGGCAACATAGCGTTTCGTTCCAGCCCTGCCTGACGGCGCCTCCGGCGCCGCCGCTGGCGCGGTCCGCGCGTGGGGATGCGGGTCCGGCGCCTTCACAAGAATCTGAGCGGGCCTGCGAAAATCATGGCGAATGTATATACATGTCTGGTTCTCTAGAAGTGCGCGTCAACAATAGCGCCCCGGACACCTCCTCCCCTGAGGTGGCATGCGCAAGCCGGAGAGTTCCACTTGCTCGCGTCCTCTGCTAACAACCCTGCGTGGGGACTCGCGATGGCTACAGTGCCTAGCACATTACTACCACAACCGCCATGACCAACAACATCAGTATCTTCATTGTCCTCCTCTGTACCATCATCAGCATCATCATCATCATAATCATCAGCATCAGCATCATAATCAGCATCATCAGCATTAGCATCAGCATCATCCTTATCATCAGCATCATCAGTATCATCACCATCATCATCATCATCCTCCTCCTCATCATCCTCCTCCTCCTCATCATCATCATCATCATCATCATCAACATCATCATCATCATCATCATCATCGTCACCATCAGCATCAGCATCAGCATCAGCATCATCATCATCTTCATTATCATAATCAACATCAACATCATCATCATCTTCATCATCAGCATCATCAGCCTCATCATCAATTACATCACAATCATCATCGTCATCCTCGCCATCATCATCATATCGTCATCGTCGTCAACAGCGGCATCACCGAGACTATCATCATGTTGATCATCATGATCATCTTCAGCCCCATCCCCGTTTGTCTTGATCCATCCTGCCATCCTTCTCCTGCTGCTGCGCTCACGCTAGCGCGCACCGCCTATCCCGTGCTCGGCGAATGACGCGGTCACCCTGGGGAGCCGCCGTTGCGCGCCGATCGCTGATGCACCGCCGTCAGAGGGGGGAAGGGAGGAGGGGGTGGGGGGCTAATGATGCTGCAGTTGATCAGGAACCAGATGGATCAGTGTAAGGTAATGCCTCAGGGCTCGGAATGGCTCCTCCTCGTCCTTGCCGTCCTCCTACTCCATTAGAAGGCTCCTTGGGCGTTGTTCCGGCACGGTGTGCGGTGCCTTCTCGCAAACACCCCAAGCGGGCGAGTTTGCGGCCTACAGCTGCGCTTCCCAGGTCCTGGAAGGGGAAGCTAACATGTATACAGACTGTGCGAATGTGCAACGTACATGCTAGGAGGCCCCTGGGTGAGCAGATGCACTATCAGAGGCCGTATGCGGGCTTGTTACTATGTAGTCAGAGAATCAGACTTCTGATAGGGCCGGCCAGTAAAGTCAAGGCCAATCTTTCTCTGGAGGAGGAAAGGGGGTGTCCGAGGGTGACGTGTTCCTGCGGAGGCAGGATTTCCAGGCGGGTGAGGCTGCGAAGGCGGGCGCGACAGCGCAACCCCCTAGCAGAGACCTCTCCTGCGGCGAAGAACGTCAGTGAGCTGGCTGCGGCCTTCCTGTCTCCGTGGCCGCGGCCGAATCCGACCGACGCGCCGCGGGCGGCCTCGGCAGTCGGACCCGAGGCACCACGCCTGGAAGTCTGAGAGAGGACGCTGGAGATGCCAGTGCGGTTGCAAGAACTCTCGGTCTCGGGACGCCGCCCGCCCTCTGGGGGATTGCCGGGCGAGTGGGCTTTCGGGGAGGGAGAGTGCGCGCCTCGGTCATTCTGTGGTCGGTCTGCCGTGCAGCAACGGTGAGGCCCTGCACACTTGCACGCACTGCTCCTGTTCCTGCAGCTCTAGGTCTTTGAAGAAGACCAGTCTTCCTGGCAGGTGTTCCCTCGAGATGACCCCGCAGAAGACGAGTTTGTTGAGGCGAATATTGAGGCCTCTATCCGAAATGCAGCTCGACGACCCGGGTGGACTTTGAAGGAGTCCATGATCTCGAGCAAGATGGATTATGATCATGTTTCAAAGCATGTGTTAGTATCACTACCGTTGCAGTCTTGCTGGTGGCTGTTGCTGATGTTAGAAAATCCTCCTGCTCGTCGCCGAGTCGCTCCCGCTCCCGCGCCCGTCCTCCACGAACTTCCTGGCGTACTGCGCCGCGAATGCGTGGGCGGAGCGGTGCCCCGAGATCACCTGCACGGCAGAGGGGCCCAGCCCGAGCTGCATCGAGAAGCGACGCCGGCTCGGATCGGAAACCTGGATCTGCGACGAGGTCGCCTCAAGACCGGAGATCTTCCTCGAGGTCTGCCTCGGGGGCCCGCGGTTCCGTGCGCGGTCCCCGGAAGCCCCGACCCTCTCCGCGGGGCCAGCTGTTCGGCCTGAATCGCTCCTCGACAGGCCCACGGCCCGGCGAGGGCCCCCCGAGGCCGAAAACTACCAAAGAACTTCCAGAGTGCACTTTTGGGATAAGAAGAAACGCCATAAACAGAAAGTCTTGGCGCTCCGCCCGGATCTCTTGGATCTGCGCTGGACCCCCCTCCCTGGCGCGCGGAGCGCGCCAGGTGCGGCGCCGGAGGCGCCGCCGGCGGGCCCAGCGCGGATCCAAGAAATCCGCGCGGAGCGCCAAAACCCTACTCCAGATTTCGTAGTAAAAGGGAGGGGGTCTGGACCCTCCAAGACAAGCCATTTCAGACCTCCCGCGTGGGAGAACCCTCCAAAACATCGTCCCCAGACCCCCCAGGCCCTCCAAGAGAGCCTGGAAGAGACCCCCCCCCCGAAACGAGACCCCCCTCCCTTTATCACGAAATCTGGAGTATGCTTCTGGCGTCTCTCGAACTCTCCCAGGCGTCGGAGGTCCGCGAACCGAGTCGGCACCGCGGCCCCGGCCGGCGGGTCGGATCGGATCGCCGGCGGCCCCGGCGTGCGGAGGGGGGCCCAGCACGAGGGCGGGGGAGCCCGAGTCGGGGCCCCCCTGTCGGGCACAGGTGCTGGCTCCCCCCCCGCGGTTGCCCCCGGACCTGGCGCGGGAGGTCCCACGGCGGCACCCGAGGGGGAGGAGGAGGAGGGAGGAGGAGGAGGAGGAGGAGGAGGAGGAGGGAGGAGGAGGAGGAGGAGGAGGAGGAGGAGGAGGGGAGGAGGAGGCGGAGAGGAGGAGGAGGAGGGGAGGAGGAGGGAGGAGGAGGAGAGGAGGGGGAGGAGGAGGAGGAGGAGGAGGAGGAGGAGGAGGAGGAGGAGGAGGAGGAGGAGGAGGAGCGCCCCGCGCGCCAGGGACGGGGGGGGGCCCAGCTCCGATCCGAGACATCGGCGCGGAGATCCGAGCGGCTTATGGCCACGGCCTCCGAGGCCTGCCCCGCAGGAAGCCCTCTGAGAGGCGCCCCGGTCCCTCCTGAGAGGCCCACCGCCTCGGCGAGCTGCGCGCGCCTCAAAGTCGCTCTCTCTCTCTCTCTCTCTGGCCGTTCTCCAGGACGAGCCCAGGATCGGATCCTTGCCTTGCCGGTTCTCCAGGAGAGCCCAGAATCGGATCGAGAAGTCGGGTCGGCGAGCGAAATGAATCGGATCGGCGCCCTGGCTGCCCCTGCAATTTGCGCATTCGTGTCCCACGTCGACCTGCTGGCAAGAAGCCGCCCTTGAGGCTGCGCTCGATGCCGAGAGACTGGAGAAACCTTGGCGGTCTGAGGTCGAGAGCGGCTTCAGGGAACTCTTTTGGTCTGCGGCGAGTTGGAATCAGTAAGCGTTCGCTCGAACGGCGGGACGCATCCGAGGCGAAGGAGGGGCAAGAATGGGAGAGGGAGCAGCCGAGGAACGGCCAGAGAGCTCCCAGACCACGTCATTATGACAGCGGCGCCTGAGGTCAGGCCCATGACCTCGACGACGGTGTGGCCGAAAAGCGAGGGACCTGCAGGCTTCAGGGAGGGCGCACTTCCAGTAGATCTTCGGGGGGGAACGCCTGATCTCCCAGGTCGGTCACGAGGGCACCCGCTCCACTCGCCACGCCCTCGCTGCGCGCACTACCCCAGCCAGGTGTGTGCACCGTGACACAGGCGGCCCATGGCGGGGGTCGCGCTGGACGGCGTGGTCTTCCTCTGCGAGCACCTCCGCACCCTCCCCCTTGCGGCCCTTGCGGGCCCACTCGGCGAGGGGCATCGGACACCTCCGCTGGGGGCTCACCTGGCTGCAGCCATCATTCGAATCCAATATTTTTCTCCTCCTCCTTCTGCTTCCCCTCCTCCTCCTCCTCATCCTCATCCTCCTCCCCTTTCTCCTCCTACTCTTCTTCGTTACCCACGTTCCTCCATCCCTCCCCCTCCACCTCCTCATTATCTTCCTCCTCCACCTCCTTACCATCAGCATCAGCATCATCATCATATGTTTCATATGTCTCGTCCCTGTGGCAGCGTCGAAGAGGAGGAGATGGGAGGAGAAGAAGCCTCCTGGTCAACATGGACGGAGGATCACATCCTGCTCTTCCGCCTCCTCCTCACACTCCCACTCCTGCGTCCTGCCTCCTCCTCCTTCTCCTCCTCCTCTTACTACTTACTACTACTACGACTACTATTACCACTACTACTACTACTACTACTACTACTACTACTACTACTACTACGACTACTATTACTACTACTACTACTACTACTACTACGACTACTACTACTACTACTACTACTACTGCTGCTGCTGCTGCTACGACGACGACTACTACTACTACTACGACTACTACTACTACTACTGCTACTACTACTACTACTACTACTACTACTGATACTACGGTTACTACTACTACGACTGCGACAACTGCTACTACTACTACTACCACTACGACTACTACTACTACTACCAAACATATGACTGATACTACTACTACTACTACTACTACTACTACCACGTTTACTGCTACTACTACTACTACTACTACTACTACTAATAATAACCATAATACAATGCATACGACCACGGACTGCTGCTACTACTGCCACTACGACTACTACTACTACGGCTAGGACTTTTACGACTACACTACTACTACTACTACTACTACTACTACGACTGCTGCTGCTGCTACTCAAACTACCACTACTACTACTACTACGACTAATACTACGACTACGATTACTAACACTGCTACTACTACTACTACTACTACTACTACTACTCACACGTTGACTGCTACTACTCATACTCCTACGACGACTACTACTACTACTACTACGACAACCACTACGACTGCTACTACCACTAATGCTACTACTACTACTACCACTGATACGCGTACTACAACGACGACTGCGAATACTACTATTACGACTGCTACCACTACTACTATTACTAGTAGTACCACCATCACGACTACTACTACTACTACTACGACTACTACTACTACTACCACTACTACTACGACTGCTGCTGCTACTCAAACTACCACTACTACTAGTACTACTACTACTACGACTAATACTACGACTACGATTACTAACACTGCTACTACTACTGCTACTACTACTACTACTACTCACACGTTGACTGCTACTACTCATACTCCTACGACGACTACTACTACTACTACTACGACAACCACTACGACTGCTACTACCACTAATGCTACTACTACTACTACTACTACCACTGATACGCGTACTACAACGACGACTTCGAATACTACTATTACGACTGCTACCACTACTACTATTACTAGTAGTACCACATCACGACTACTACTACTACTACTACTACTACTACTACTACCACCACGACGACTACTACTACTACTACCACCACTACGATGACGACTACTACTACTACTACTACTACTACTACTACTAATATACGACGACGACCACTACTACTACTACTACTACTACTACTACCACTACTACTACTACTACTACTACCACTACTACTACTACTACTACTACTACTGTTACTACTACTACTACTACTACTACTACTGCTACTACGACTATTCGTGTTGCTGCTATTTCTACTGGAACAACAACTGCTACTGATACTACTGCTAAGTACTACGACTACGACTGCGACTACGACTACGACTACGACTACTACTACCACTACTACTACTACTACTACTACTACGACTACTACTACTACTACTACTACTACTACGACTACTACTACTACTCCTACTACTACTACTACTACTACTACTACGACTACTACTACTACTACTACAATTAAGACCGCTACTGTCACTACAGCCACCGCCACGTTAACCACTACTAATGCTACTACTATTGCTACTACTACGACGACGCCTACTACTACTACTCCTTCTAAGGCTGCTCATACAAGTACTGCTGTGACTACGGATTCAACCACGACGACGCCCACGACCACGACCACTACTGCGACTACTACTGCTACTCCTACCACTACTACAACCACTACTACCTCTACCACCACGGCGGCTACTACTATTGCTATGACGGCTACGGCTACGTCGACAACGACTGCCACTACTATCTCTTACGAGAAATATGACTCGTACGGTGACGGCGACTACCACTACCAAAATTGCAACTTCGACTGGTACCACTACTATGACTACTACGGCGACGACGATTACTACTACTACTACTACCACTACTACTACTACTACTACTACTACTACTACTACTACTACTACTACGACTGATACTACTGCTACTACTACTACTACGACTGCTACTACTACTACTACTACTACTTCTACTACTACTACTACTGCTACTACTACTACCACTACGACTGCTAATACGACTACACAACGTACAACTATTACAACCACTACTGCTACTACCACAACTGCCTACAACTACTGCTATTACCACCAATGCTACCACTACAAACGACTACTGCTACTACTGCTTCTACCACTACTACTGCTGCTACTACTATTGCTGCTAAGGCGTCTGCGACCACCACCTCTACTGCTACTGGTATGACTAGTACCCCCGATCGCTACTACGACTACTACTACTACTACTACGACTACTACTACGACTACTACTACTACTACTACTACTACTACTACTACAATTCCTACTGCGACTACAGATAAGACTTCTATCACTACTAATACGACTACGGCTGCTGTTGTCACTACTACCAGTACTACCACCCCTGCGACTTCTATGACTGCGACCAATGATGTGGCAATCACTGCTGCTGTTACTACTACCAATACTACTACCACTACTATTAGTACTAATTTTCCTGCGACGACGACGACGACTACTACTACTACTATTACTACTACTACTACTACTACCAATACGACTACTACTACTACTGCTACTACGACCACTACTACTAGTACTACTACAACGGCTGCGGCTACTAATGGTACAACGGCTGCGGCTACTACTACTACGCCTACTACTACTTC
>CAUYUJ010015370.1:207235-209735 GCA_963575745.1 Prorocentrum cordatum | reverse complement strand
GGAGGAGGACGAGTAGGGCAAAGAGGAGAAGCGAAGATCGAGCAACCAGGAGCAACAGTCATAACAAATACAGAAGGAACAAGCAAAAACCAGCGGGCTGCTTTACTGTACCATCGTGTGGAATGCAGTCGTTCGTCGTGCATATTTTGCAATTTCGCCCGCGCTGGTACGCGATCTTCTGGCACTGGGAGGTCTCCCGTCCTGCCCATGGCATCAAATCATTCCGCATCACTCCGTACGTCACGCACACACACACACACGCACACACACACAAACACACGCACACACACACACACACTCACCCACCCACCCACCCACGCACGCACGCAGACACGCACGCAGACACATACACACACACACACACACAACACACACACACACAACACACACAAACACACACACACACACACTTTGCGTCGGCGGTTAGACAGAGTCACTGCGCTGGCGAAAGCGGCGTTGTAGGGATGCACGAAGCGCGAATTTGGTCACCATGCAGAAGGGGATCACACACACACACACACGCACACGCACGCACGCACACACACAAACGCACACACGCACACACGCACACACGCACACACGCACACACACACACACACACACACACACGCTCCTCCCCCCCCTCGACGCCCCAAAGATACCGAAATTAGGCCGCCGATATCCAGGCAAAGCAGAGCATGGGGCCGCTCGCGGGATACCTAGGGAGCTCCGAGAGACTGGGCCGAAGCTGTCCGCGGCCACCCCCCAGCAACGGCAGATGTGCTGCCGTTTCTGCTGTGTGATGAGTAGGCGCGCTCCAAGGATGCCTCGACCATGTGGGCCGCCGGTGCGCCGTCCAGGGACGGCTTCTGTGCAGGAGCTCTCTCAACCCCTCCCCGAGGACGTGCTTCTTGTGCCGTCCCTTCTGTTGCATCCTCGGGGGGCCTCGCCCGTCCCGGATGCGGCCCCCTCCGCGCCGAGTCCGCGCCGAATCCGTGTCGGACTCGTCGAATCCGTGTCGAATCCGTGTCGCATCCGCGCCGGATCCGCGTCGAGTCCGCATCGGGCCCGCGTCGGGCCCGCGTCGGGCACGGGCAACGCCAGCGATGCTGGGGGGCAGGCGAGGCCCCCACGGAGGCAACGGAACGTCCCGGAGTCCTTTCCTGACGGGCCAGAGCTCGAGGAGCACGCCCGCCTCGGTCTCCTCCTCCTCCTCCTCCTCCTCCTCCTCCTCCTCCTCCTCCTCAGAAAAGCCCGTGGAGCCCCGGAGGGCCGCGCGCGAGACCGCCGAGGCACTGCAGCACACGCGAGGCGCCCGCCCGCCCACCCCCCGCCAGGTCACGCGCAGCAAGCTGCCCGCCCTCCGTCTCCCTGCCAGGAGGCCAATGTGCGAAGCCTGCCCCACCACCCCACGAGTTCTGAAGGAAGGGGGGGGGCACTTCTTCCAGGACCTCCCGAGCGAGTATCGAGCCCCACCCCCCCCCCCCTTAGAAATCGTGGGGCGGGAGGGGCAGGCTTCGCACGTGGCCTCCTGCCCGCACCCCGCCCCTCCGCGGTGCACCCAGCCCGTCCACAAAGCCGCCTCGCGCGCGCGGGTCGCGGGCGATCTTCTCGCACTGCTGGTGCTGGTTGGCGCTCCCCTTCATCATGTCTCTCCCTCTCTCTGTCTCTCGCTCTGTCCCTCTAGCTCGCCTCATCCCTCCCCTCGACGGGCATTGCGGACAACGTCCCTCCATTGAGCGAACCAGTCAACAATCCAGCGTTGCCGCCTCTTCTGTGGACGCCTGAAATGGGTACGGAAAAAATGGGCACAATTCTCAACAACACATGTTGTCCAGGACCAACGCAGCGGCCGCTGTTGGGCAGGCGGCTCTGTCTTCGGCGCGGACAGCGACTCCTGCTAAAAATGGCAGGAAGTGGCAATCTTTCGGCCACCTAGGAAACCTGAATATTTTGCCGCCATCGCCGAGATTGGGATCCTCTTTCCTCGGTGGAGGCACGCCGCCGACATTGGTGTTGGTGCTAGCCTCTAGGCCTGCGACATTTCGGGAGCGGCCAAGAGGGGGGTGTCCAAGAGGGGGGGGTGCAAATCATGACCGGCGGCATGTGTGCGGCCCAGCGAGGGGGTCAGGGACGTAATGACATAAGAAGAGGCGCCATGAAATCTTGGGAAATATCATGGCCCACGCCATGATGTCCCCCCCCTAGTCATCACCCCTCTCTTTGCCGCCCCCGAACATTCCGAGTGCCCTGGCGGCCGGCGCTCCGCCGCTGCACCGCGCCAGCCGCCCCGCCGAGCCGCGCGCCCACGCCGCTCGCCCGCCGCGCGCCGCAACGCACGCCGCGCGCCGCCAAAAGCACGCCGTGCGCCGCGCGCGGTCCCCTGCGCGCAGGGAGCTCCCATCGCGCGGAACGCCGCCGCAGAGGCTCGGCGAGGGCGCGCGGCCCGGCGCCCGGGAGGGCCTGGCCGAGCTCCCCGTTCTCGCGGCGGAGAGCCCTGGCAGCCTCATTCCTCCTCCTC
>CAUYUJ010015370.1:82500-202500 GCA_963575745.1 Prorocentrum cordatum | reverse complement strand
GAGAAGCGACGTAGAAAGGGGGGGGGAGACCAGCTCGGGGGGGGAAATGTCGAGCCTTCGAATACGGGATCGACTATAGAAGTGATGCACCCAATGACTGTTTTGCTCGCCAACTCCACGAACAGTGCGTAGACTGCTCCGTGAATTGGCGGACCACTCTACGTATGCGTTTCGCGGATGCGGCTGAATTTTCTATTTTGGGGTAACTTTATTCTGCAGTCGATCTCATACTCGATACTTGCATCGGCCATGCATCGCCGCCCGACAAACGATAGGCCCCCGAATGCGAATCCGCACGCTACTGGGGGGTTGGGCCATCAGGCCCATATCGGCGGTGGACAAACCTCCCGTTAGCCAACCACCATTTAGTGAAAACGGCCCGGGACCGGAACCCACGGACCTGGCCCGCAAAAATGACAGCCGCGACGCCCTCTCGCGAACCGAGAACGGCCAAGCCGCTCATCGACGTGTCAGGGCAGGAGGTCCACCCACCTCCGACCACATCGGCGATCAGCGAGCGATTCGGGGTCGACGCGTCCCCCACTGAGCCCGTCCGCCCCGCACGCTGCCCCCGACTCACGCGCGGCACGGCACCCCCTATCCCCGACGGTGTGTCGGGCATTGGCGGGACCGGGTTCAGTGGGACCTGGCTTCGTGATGTGTACTGGGGAACGCCCCCCCCGCCCCGTTCCACTGACCGGAGCTGCCGTCACCCGAAAAGCACCAGCTACGGCAGACCTGGTTTAGCGATCCTGGCCGGTTTAGGGGCTCCGGGGCCCTACTACTAACCGGGTCCCCTTACCCTGGGTCCTGGCTATACCCGATTCTGGGCTTCCCGAGCGGGAAACGATGGTGACCCAACTCAGGGATGCACGACGTGTGGAGGCGCCCCTCCTCGCTGAGGGTGTGCCCGAGTGGCGCCCCGGGTGGTGCATCCCCGAGCTTCCCCCCCTCTCTGAGCAGGCTGCTTTGGGGAGGGAGTCGGGTATCCGGGGCGACAACTGGCCTGCGATCCCAGGCCACCGATCGCTTCGTACCCATCGCTGTGGCGTCGGGCGCCGTGCCGCGGCGGCGGAGGCCTGGGCGCAGGAACCTGGCCGGTCCACAACACGCCCGCTCGCCAGGACAGCCTGTTTCCGTCATGGCGCCACCCCTGTCCTCCTCGTCGTCGTCGTCGTTCCTCTTCCCGTCCTCGTCCTCGTCCTCATTGTCGTCGTCGTCCTCGTCCTCGTTCCCGTCCCCGTCCTCGTCCTCGATAGACCTTGATCGGCGGGCCCTTCCATTTTCCTGCATGGTAGCACGGTTCGCATCAACGGCATCCCCGTTGTCCTTGCCCTTGCGCCAGCGCAGTTACTCTGCCTAGCCGCCGACGTAAAAACTGTCTCCGCCATGGCAGCTGAACCCTCCTTTCCTGCCAGGGTGCGCACAGTGAAGCTACTACCATAGGAACGCCAAAGGAGGAGCGAAGTCCCTTCAGTGTCCCAAGAGCGCCTGGCTGCCCGAAGAGCACTAGAGGGACAACCATGGGAGGCCCAAGAAGCAGCAAGACCCCTCCGAACCCACACACTTCCTTGTTTCAACGTCTTGGCTGCTTTCCCAGGCCTTGATCCCCTGGTCATCGTTTGCCATATGGTTTCCGCCATTACACACACATCGACCTTGCTGAAAAAAACCATGCTGCACAGGGGCCCCGACCAAAGTGCTCCGGTGCAGTCTCGGCGGCTTCAGAACGCTGCGCGTGCCAGCCGTGCAACAGTGCACGGGCCAGGCACGCCACAGGAAGGGAGAGGAGAGAGGGGAGGGGAAAGAAAAGGAGGAGGAGGAGGAGGAGAGGGAGGAAGAGGAGGAGGAGGAGGAGGCGGAGGAGGGGGGAGGAAGCCGCAGGGCCAGGCCAGGGGCCTCGTCGTCGGGCCTTTTCCCAGACAAGCGTGTCATCCTGGGTTGTCTGCTGACGGTCCTGTGGCCCGGCGAGGAGAACGTAGACCTCTTGCCCTCGGGACCCCCACTTCTCATCGCCGGTGGGCCTGACAAAAATTAGGCCTTGACCTCTCTCGGGAAGCGCCCTGACCAGAACTTCGAGGGGAATCGGGCCTTGGCGGGAAGAAACCCGAGGGCGAAAAGAACAGAAGAACGCCCAAACCGTCAGACCTCGATGCCTCAAGCCTCGAGCATAGAATCTCTTCCCCTCGGGACCCTTCTTGAGTGGAAAGACTAAGGGGGACTGGCTGAGGGGATGGGACATTTAGCTGGAATCTGCGATGAACCACCGATAGATCGGCGATACAATCCCTAAAACAAATCCAAACGCTCCTGGTCGCAAGTCCGCGCGATCCGAGGAATCCGCGTGGAGCACCGAAACATCATGCTGATGCCGGCTATTATTCTGTTCGCACTGGGCACGGCCTTAGTGGGCCTTCGAAACAGCAGGGCCGTTTTGTTGTCTTTCTCGGCGTATCTGTCTCTGATCATGACAGTGCTCCGAAAACCGTAGGAACAAAAACCGAAGTGGGAATGGCACGAGAGGCGGACCCTCCCCCCTCCCCCCAAAACAACGACAGAATGGAGGGATCGACGTCGCTGGAACCGGCAACAAAAACTGCAAAGCGGAAATGTCAAAACAATAGAATCGGCCCTGTCGCTTCGAAAGCCCACTAAGGCAAGATCAGTCAGCATCGCATCGGTAAATCGTATAGAATCGAAATGTGCATCGGGTCGGGATGCATCGGCACGGGATCGAAATCGAGTCGGATCGGCTGCGGCTGTGCCCGGCAGGATGCACAAAGCAACGCCACACATCATGCATCGGACCGCGCCAAATCCTCGGAATGTCGGCATCGAGTCGGATCGGGCGGGCCGGAATCGAGACCGAACCTTTCTGATCGCATCGAGGGGGACCCCGCTAGAAGAAGAAGAAGAAGAAGAAGAAGATGATGCAGAAGAAGAAGAGAACACGCCACAAACATAAACGTTTGGCACTCCGCGCGGAGTTCTTGGATCAGCGCTGGCCCCCCGAGCGCGCCAGGGGCGGCGCGCCAGGCGCCTCCGGGGGAAGGGGCCCAACGCGTATCGACGAAATCTGCTCGGAGCGCCAAAAGTTTATGTTTGTGGCGTTTTCTCTTCTTCGAGCTACGGGGCACGGGCCAGGTCCGGGTGCTTGACGCGCAGGCTCCGGAAGAAGGGGTGCACAGACAGCGCGGGGATGCGCATCTCCTCCAGGAGGTCCAGCTGCGCACCGCGCGGCGCGGCGAAGAAGCGGGGCAAGCGGCGCGCAGGCGCGCGCGTGGGGTGCCGCCAGCGCCTGCTCCCCGCCCTCATCCACCTCGCGCCTCGTCCGTGAAGGTCTGCGTCGGATCGAGTCGCCAATTCGGCGCGGATCGGGAACGGGTCGGATGGCCAGAGAATCGGCCCGCATTGATTAACAAGAAGAGTACACCGAACCATTTGGGAGGGGACCTAAGCTAGGGAGGCCACAAACAGTAGGGATATAGGGTCTTCTCTGCAGATGTGTCGGACCAAACCGCCCAGAAGTATTATCCCTAATGCGAAGACGGGAACCTCATTGAGGCCACGTCTTCATCGTGTTATTAGGGTCAGGGGCTCCTTTGTGCTCGATGAAGAATGTAATCGAGATCGGATTGGATCGCTGGGCTCTGGCTGGCCCTGGCCGACGGTGCCGGGTCGAACCAATCCGAGTCGAATCGAAATCGTGGGCCCAGCCCGCAAACCAGATCACCCCTGCCTTGGAGGAAAAGGAAAACAAAACCATGCCCATGACCAAGACTGAGCGCGGAGACGTCGGTGCCGATCTTGGTCATCGCCCATCTTGGTCATCGCCAATTCTGAGGGGACCCAAGGACACACAAATGAATAAAAACAAATCCCAAGACTCCCCATATTCTCCCAGATTTTTGGGTTTTCGTCTTCCCCCCACTTCCCATATTCTCCCATACCTCCCTGAAAGTCGGCGATTCATTGAGTCTGTGTTCCCCCCTTGAAATTGGTGGATCATCCTCGCGAATCAACGACGGCCGGCATTGACCATGACCCCAAAAATGTCTTTCCGTCTTCCTCTTCTTAGTAATATAATTTGAATTTGCTCTGAAGACTAAAGTTATTATTATTCCTCCTCTTCTTTATTCACTAAATAAATAAAGCAACATTTTGGTCATCGACATCGTGTCCCTGCCCCCCGAGGTCCTCCTCGTGATGGCCCGACCGAGGGTGAGGGCTCAAAACCCGGGGCTGATACGATGGGGCTGCGCCGGTACCCCCAAAAAACTAGCTTCTGACCGCCCGGCACATCCACCAGGGAGCGGACCGACTTTCCACCACCGCTACCATATGTGGGAGAGGGGGAGGAGGAGGAGGAGGAGGAGGAGGAGGAGGAGGAGGAGGAGGAGGAGAAAGAGGAAGGAGGACCCCCGCCCGTCCTACCTATGGTGGCGGTGGTACAACATTGGCCCATCAGGACCCTGCCCGCACCAAAGAGGCCACCGCAGGGTCCTCTGCAGAGGCTGCGGCGCCCTCGCAGAGAGACCTCGGGAAGGCCACAGCCGCGCCACGGGCGCTGCCCAGGCAGGGTGCGCGCTCTCGCCCACCAGGGGCTGTGGCCGTGGGGTGCGCGGGTCCTTCTCTGTTTCTCATCCTCTTCCTCGTCCTCCTCCTCAACATCATCATCATCATCATCATCATCATCATCATCATCATCATCATCATCATCAATCATCATCATCCGTATCATCATCATCATCATCATCATCATCATCATCATCATCATCATCATCATCATCATCATCATCATCAGCATCATCATCATCATCAGCAGCAGCAGCATCATCATCATCATCAGCATCATCATCATCATCACCACCATCACTATCACCACCATCAGCATCATCATTATCATTAGCATCATCAACATCATCGTACTAACCACCATCACCATCACCATCATCATCATCATCATCATCATCGTCATCATCATCAGCATCATCAGCATCATCAACATCATCATCATCATCATCATCATCATCATCATCATCATCATCATCATCATCATCCTCAACCCCCTCCTCCTGCTCCTCCTCATCCTCCTCTTCCTCCTCCTCCTCCTCCGCCTCCGCCTCCGCCTCCGCCTCCGCCTCCGCCTCCGCCTCCGCCTCCTCCGCCTCCGCCTCCTCCTCCGCCTCCTCCTCCTCCTCCTTCTCCTCCTCTTTCCCCCTGATCATCCACATCCTATACGTCCTCCTTCTCCTCCTCCTCCTCTTTCTTCTCCCCCTCCTCCTCCTCCTCGTCCTCCTCTTCTTCCTCCTCCCTTTTGCCGATGCCTCGTCGTGACCCCTCCTCCTGTTGTTCCTTCCAGCTGGAGTCCACCAACGTTCGGTCCGCAGCGCTGGCGGTCGATGACGTGTTCGGGTATTTCTGCCGGCGGGGCACGCCGCGCTGCGGGCAGAAAGCGGCCGGAGGAGGAAACCTCTACGTTTCGAAGAGGACTCCTGGTGCACACGTTTTTGTTGCGTCGGCGGCTACATTGACAGAATAACTGCGCTGGCGGAGGCGCTAACCAGACGGGGGCACCTTTGTAGCGAACTGTGCCACAATGCAAGAGAGACGGAAGAGGGGGCAGGGCTGGCGGTCAGGGGGGAGAAAGGTGAGAGCCGCTCAGGGGGACGGGTCACGCCCGGAGCGAGTGGCGCGGCCAGCCCCGCCGGCAGGGACAGCGGCGGCTGCTGCACCGAAAACTTCTGGTGACCACAGGCTGTACCGGAGGATCGCGCCGCAAGCGGCGCCGACAGGTGGCGCGGTCAAGCCCGGGAACTTGCGGTGGTCACAGGCTGCGCGCTCGCGCCCATGAACCCCTCGCGGCGATGGGTTGGGCCGTTGGCTCCAGCCAGATGCTCGTCCCCTTGCGTCACGCGCACATGCCACCAAGAAGCTGTGGACGTCATCGCGTGAGTCCTTTGGTTGCGCCAGAGGGGTATAGGTTGTGCCCATCGGTTGGGCGCTCCCACTAAGAGATTCAACAGGCTGGGCCATGGGTTACGCCTCAGCTTGCGTTGCGCTGCTATGCATTGCGGTGTAATGCCTTGTGCTACGCTCCTTGATTTGCCCAGCCGTGCACTGCATTGGCTCGCACTGCTTTACAATATGTTGCAGCGTTGGTTTGCTTATTGCCACATTGCGCCGCAATGTAGTTACTGATTTCGAGTGCAGGTTGCACTAATTCGCTGTTTGGAGCCCGCGTTGTAATGTAATCATGGATGCTTGCTTGCGTCTCCCTAAGAAGGACTCTGGCGGACAAAATACAGAAAAAATGCGGCTTACGAAAATTGCGGTGCCGAGAGATGAACAATGAAGGTCGGGCGTCCATCCAGCCCAGTTGAAGAGACAACATTTTTTTTACGGAAAACTCGATCGAGGTCAGCAACGTACGCCGCTTCCTAGACACACGATGTTCGAAGATTGTCGAATGGACAATGTCTCTTCAAGAAAATTGAACATATGCCGCAAGCATGGGCGACCTCCACTGCAGTAGAACCACTATATGCTCCCGTTCTGCTGTACTGTCCCCCGCCGCCTACCAGCTGCTATCAGCAGAGGCTGCGCTCCGGCGTGCTTGCACTCAACCGTCAGCTTTTCGCATGAGGTTCTTGGCCTCATACAAGATTCCCCAAACTGTGCTTGCACTCGGGGATGGACCGAACCCCCTTTAGTAAAACGCGGTTTAGTGAAAACGACCTGGCGGGCCCAAACTTGGCGGGCGCAAGCCTAAAAAATGACGGCCGCGGCGCCCTCCCGAGCACCGAGAACGGACAATTCACTACTCGGCGCGTCAGGGTGGGGACCCTGTCCACCCCGGATGCACTCCGCGGCCCCCTCTCTCCCCTCTCCCGGACGGGGCGCGTGCGCGGCCCCGGCGCCCTCGCTGCCGCCCGTCGCCGCGCCACGCTTCCAAATCGAGGCCCGTGGGCGAGCCCGGCGGCCCCGCTTCCGTCCGTCGCCGCCGCCACCATGACGCCCTCCCCCCACGTTGCATGGCAATCGCACCTCACTGCAATCGCATCGCATTACATTCCAAGCGCACTGCACTGCTCTGCCCTGCTGTGTACATCATTTCGCATCGCGTTGCAAACGCATTGGCTTGCATTCGCGTTGCACTGCTTTACACTGCATTGCGTCGATTTGCATTGCTTTACATTGGTTTGCATTGCTTTGCATTGCCTCGCATTCGGTTGCATTCCGTTGCATTGAATTGCGCGTTGCAGTAGTTAGAATTGTTTTACATTGCTCTGCAGCCACTGGCATTGCCTAACGTAACTTTTGATTAGTTGCCATCGTTTCGCATTGCTTTGCATTTCTTTGCATTGTGTTGCATTGGCTTGCGTTGCTTTGCGTTGATTTACATAGATTGGCATTGCTTTGCATTGATATGCATTGATTGGCATTGCCTTGCACTTAGAATTGCATGGCTGCGCATTGTTTTGCATTGATTATCATTGCTTGCAATCGCTCTGCATTGCTTTGAATTGAACGGCGTTGCATTGCCGTGCACTGCATTGGATTGCTTTGCATTGTTTTGAATTGCTTCCATTGATTTGCACCTGCTTTGCACCACACTGACTGCGCCACATGCATTGAACCACCTACGCTGTATTAGCTGCACCACCTGGGTTGCTGGCTACCATACGTTTCCTTGCCGATGCGCTGTCTGGGCGCGGCCCGTTCTGGCTGGGTGTTGCATAAAGTGGTCCGAGAAATCCGCACGGACCCTCGAAATTCTACGTTTACGGCGTCGTTTTTCTAGAAGATACCCAGGTTTAGGTCGGGCGTCCCCCTACAGGCAGATTCTGAGCGAAAAACTAAGAATACTTGTTGCTGCTTCAAAAAGAGGCTGATCAAAACATGCTAGAAACATCGGCCCCATGATATCTTGTTGGACTACTTTGGGATACTCCTCCTGTGGAGGGACAGGCCCGACTGAAACCCAGGTCGAACCTCGATCTTCCGATGAGTCGGCTGCCCAGCCCCTTTAGAGGCCTCCTAGATGGGGTCGGAGTAGATGGGGTCGGAGGATGGCGCCGCATCGGCGATGCATCGGCGATGCATCAGCGATGCATCGGCGATGCATCGGCGATGCACCGACGATGCATCGCCGACGTCGGCGACGCATCGGCGACGTCGGCGTGGAGAAAATCGGGCTCCGCATCGAGCCGCATCGGCGATGTATCGCCGATGCGGCGCGACCCTCCGACCCCATCTACTCCGACCCCATCTGGGAGGCCTAGACCCTTGGCCCCAGAAATCTGGACCCCCTCCCCCGGGGGGCAGTCTGCCCGCCCTGGCTTCGCCCGCTCGCCCCCGGTGGCCCGACGGCCCGAGAGAGAGAGAGACGGGCTCCCAGAGGCCAGAACAGAGGCAACCCGCCAGGGAACGAGGAGTATGAGAAACATCTACCTAAACATACATATATACATATATATATACATCTATATACATATACATACATATACATTGTTGTATTATTGATATATATATATGTGTATATATATGTATGCTATCCTGGAGGTCCGCCCGAGCTTTTCCATGTATCGGCGCTGGACCCCCTTCCACTCATCGGCGTGCGAAGCGCGGCGGGGGGCGGCGCGGGAGACGCCGGTGCGGGGACAGCGAGCGACCGCAACCACATCGAGGACACACCCTGGGGGATGTCTTGCGCATGCCAAAAGTTCTCGCAACATCGGAATCAGCTTCGTACTGGTTGTGGTCGATGTGACGTCCAAGCATGGCCAAATCGATCATAACCACAACCAAAGTGATCATGTCGAGGTCGGTGGGTTCTCTGTGTCCCTCAATAGTTCTGGGGGTACCTGTAGTCCGCGGGGGGTACCTATAGTCCGGGGGGGGGGTTACTTGTAGTCCGGGGGGGGGTACCTGTAGTCCGGGGGGGGGTACTTGTAGTCCGGGGGGGGGGTACCTGTAGTCCGGGGGGGGGGTACCTGTAGTCCGGGGTGGGCGCGCATGGGGGTACTTGTAGTCCAGGGGGGGGGGGGGCATATGGTCAAGCCTCAAAGCACGCGTGGTTCCACGCACGCGGGTATTTAGTATTAGTACTTACGCGCGCGGGACCTCACGCGCATCGTTGCACACGACACGCCCGCGCGCACGCGCGTATGCACGCACAGACTCACACGCACGCGCGCACGCGCGCACGCAACAGCACGGAACCGCACACACGCACACGCAAGCACACACGCACGCACACGCGCGCACGCACAGACACTCTGTATCATGACAATGACAACTTTCCAGATATTGCATGATTGCGCTGTCTGCATAGGTCACAGCCAAGCAAGCGCACAATGTGTGCGAAACCTGAGCGCCGACTCAGCTGGCTTCTAGGTGCCTCGTCACGATGCTCACTATCTCGCCGTCCTCCCGCCATCGTTTTCCCTACTTACGCTCCTTCCTTTTCTCTCTTCCCGTCATTCCGACAATCATTATGTGTCTGTTGCGTTTCTCTTCCTATCTCTCTCTCTCTCTCTTTGTTCGTCCGTTCCCCTGCTTATTTTTCTGCTTCTTTGTAGATGTATCGTTTCGTTCCTCGTTATCTTCTCGTTTCCGTGCCCACTCGTCCGTCGAGAGTGCTCAGCCCCGACCGCTGGCCCAACGATGGCGAATTCCTTAGCACGCCTCAGTGAAAATGTGCGGACGCATCTTGGCGGGCCGCTTTGGTTTCCAGAGACTACGTAGCGAATGCGGGGGGGCTTGTAGTTCCAGGGGCTAAGGGGGTACCTGTAGTCCGGGGGGGGTGCCTGTAGTCCAGGGGGGGGGACCTGTAGTCCGGGGGGGGGTATCTGTATTCCGGGGGGGGTACCTGTAGTCCGGGGGGGGGGGTACCTGTAGTCCGGGGGAGGGGTATTTGTAGTCCGGGGGGTACCTGTAGTCCGGGGCCCCAAAACTATTGATGGACACAGAGTTCTCCCCCGAGGGCCCTTCCCGAAAATGCCACGGTTGTTTCCCTTTCTCGTGCCAACAACAAAAAAAGGCCCAGCGTCGATCCGAGAAATTCGCGCGGACCTCCAGCAGCGCATGCTCACGTGTACATCCTGCTTCAGTCTCCGAGGGATGGAGAAGCCAGGCCGCCCAGAGTCCCGGCCGGTCGTCGGCTGCGCGCAGGAGTGGCCGTGGGCAAGAGCGACCTTTGGTGCGCGGCCCCCCTGGGGGGACGCAGAAATACAGTGAAAACCCATGCGAAGAAACACCCTGCATGCCTCCCTCCAGGGAGCCCTGGGTGTCTTGGGTTTCGATGGTTCAGCAACGTAAGCCGCGGTGTGACGTTCCCACACCATATAAAATGGACGTCCTGGGGTCTCAGGGTTGGGTCTCTTGTGCAAGGTTTCTTGTGGTCGAGCTCCTACTGTATAGAAAGGTCGATTGCTTCTAGCCACGGTGGCCACGGAGAGCCTGGGTCACAAACAAATTTCGCTTCCCGACCTAGATCTAAGGAGCGGCCTGAAAACCAACACTCCTCCTGAACCCAGCGGTCCTTACAGTAGGGGCCCGACCACACGTAATATACCACAAGAAATCTCACCCCGAGACCCCAGGACGTCCATTTATTGTCAGTGTGGGAGCGTCACGCTTTCCATAACAACACCGTCGAAGCCCAAGAAACCCAGGGCACCCTTGAGGCGAGCAGGGGGTTTCTTGGCATGAGTCTCCACTGCATCTCAGTGTCGAGACTAGTATGTCAACGCGCGGCCCCAGAGGTTCCGACCCCTTCCCTCGGGCCAGTCTGTGGCCCCGGATGCGCTTCTCACGTCCCGGGGCCCGAGCCCAGGGCCCGACATCCAACGACACGCCCGGATTGAAGGCGTCATCTCGTCGGAGATCTGGCCTTCGGGCCCGACCTCGGCTCCCTGGCGGCCGCTCGGGCCGATCTGGGCGACGCCGGATCGCTTTCGGCGGGTCGCGGCTGCTGGACTCGGCCCGGACTCGAAAACCTCCGCAGACTTCAGAGATACGAGATACGCCCGGACTGAAATGACGAAATATTATAGAGGCCTTCCAGATGGGGTCTGAGTAGATGGGGTCAGAGGATCGCGCCGAATCGCCGATGCATCGCCAGTGCATCGGCGATGCATCGCCGATGCACTGTCGATGCACTGGCGACGTGGGCGACGCATCGGCGACGCATCGGCGACGTCGGCGTCGAGAAGATCGGGCTCCGCATCGAGCCGCATGGCCGATGCATCAGCGATGCCCTTGCGGTCCTCCGACTCCATCTACAGTCGGACATAGGCCAGAAGAACATCCCTCAAAAACATGGGACCCTCCGTCGGCCAAAACAAACAACACATCCAAGGGTACCCTCCCCCCAGCGTGCACGAGAACATCCAACAAGCACGCATAACAACAGGACACCCTCCCTGGACCGACCTCGACCTTGTACCCCTCGGCCCGACTGCACTCGGCTCCGTGAGGGAAGCCTGGAATGCATCGCCCGCGAGCCGGGGAGGTCGGGGTGTGTGGCCGGAGCCCGACTGATCCGTTTCCTAAAGGGACGCCAGCGAATTGGACTTCTGAGACCGCGGAGCTGCATCTGAGACTTCGAATCGCGCGGGTGAAAGCGTCATGCGGTGACCTTGTTGGCGAAGCCGAGCGGACTTGAGAAATCGGCATCGGCCGTCTCAAATGGGGAGGGAGAAAGGTACCGTTACCGCTACTACCCTGACCTCTCCCGGGGTGCGTTCTGACGATAATTCCCTGGCGAATCCAGCGGTGCTAACGAGGGCCGCCCAGGAGGCCCCAAAGGGGAAAACGAGCGAAGGGTAGCGGTATGGGCACCTTATCCTCCTCTGATCAAAAGTCCCTTTCCCCCTGGGGTCCCCTGTGGAACCACAGGACCGACGGCCGTCGGCCGAGGGAGGGGGCGCGGCGCGGTGCGGAGATCGGTGGTTCAAAGATGGGGTCCTGAGAGATGGGGTTCTAAGGACGAGGCGCCTCACACTACACGTCGTTCATTGCGAATCGTGCTCATTTCGAATTGTGCTCGATTCGAATTGTTCCTGGCCGCCTAGTGGCCAGGAAGAGGCCCAGGATAGAACAGTTAGAAATGAAAGGATGTTTGCCGCCCGAAAATCAAAGAATCGTCGAAACAGTAAAAATGAACCATGTATACGTAAATCCACCCTTGGATCCCTTGATATCCCTATGACCCCATCCCTCAGGACCCCACCTTTGAACCACCGAGGGGAGGGCGGAGCAGCGGCGCGCCAGCAGCTCGGTGGCCCGCCGCCGCTCGTCGTCGGCCGAGGCGCGCGGCGGCCGCAGCTGGAGGCGGTCCATGTACCTCCTCCGGCGGGGGATCGATGCGGGCCTCCGAGTAGTGGGGGTCCAGGAGGAGGAGGAGAAGGAGGAAGAGGGGGAGGAGGAGGAGGAGGTCGTGCAAGCCCCGGGCGGCCCGCGCGGCCCCCCATACCGCCCCACGACGGCCCCACGACGCCCCCAAGCGGGCCCAGAGACCGCCCAAGAGGGTTTTGGGTGACCCAAAAGGGGGTCCAGCTGAAAAGGGGTGGTGCAATAGATTTGGGGCAATTGTGTTGCAAATGTACTGCGCCGGAGATGTGTATTGCATGGTGTTACAAGTCACGTATTGCACGCGAAAATCCAGTAACACATTTGCGCCCCGGAATGTATTGCACGCCACAGACGCATTGCAACCCCACCAATCTATTGCACCAAATCTATTGCACCACCCCCTTGTCGCTGGACCCCCTTTTGGGTCAACCCGAGAGTAGATGGGGTCGAAGTCGAGGGGTTCCGGCGATCGCGCCGCATCATCGGTGCATCATCGACGCATGTCGGGGAGACGTACGACTCGGGCTCGGGGGACAAGGGTTGGCCCGATGGGGTCATCAATGAAAATGACGAGACCCTATCTGAAAATTGACGCGAGCTCCTGCTGCAAACATCCCACGACAACTGGACCGTCAAAATCCAGGACGCGCTCGTGAAACAACGTCGGCAAACCGAAGTTCTGGCTGAATCGAGTCTGACGTTGCCCAGAGCATCGGCGATGCACGGGCGACGTCCGCGGCGCGTCGGCGACGGCGGCGTGAAGAACAACGGACTCCACATCGATCCGCATCGCCGATGCGGAGCGACCCTCCGACGCCATCTGCTCCGACTCCATCCGGGAGGCCTGGAGCAGGCAACCAGGCAGATCTCCGACGGCATGATTGCGTCAATCCAGGCCCTTTCCCACGGTTGCGACATCCTGGGGCCATGGGGGCTGGGCCCCGTGGGACCATCAGAAGAAGACCTGGGGCGAAGAACTGGCACGGGGAAGGGGTCGGGACCCGCGCACTGACACGATCGCATCGTCGGATGTCTGGGTAGGCAACATCATACTGACTACCTACCAGACCACCCGAACCTAACCCGAAGACCCCAAGTTTCGGGTTCGGGGGGGCACGGGTGTCACGTGGGTGTCTGTTCGATGTTCCCCGTCCCCCCCCCCACTGGAAATCGAGGGTCCGTTTGGGCCTTCGGGCTGGGTTGGGTTGGTTTGGTGGGTGGCTTTCTGACCTATGAAGCCTACCCTTGCAGGTCGGAATTCTGAAACGCTGGCGGCCGAAGCTCAGACCTCGAAGCGCGCCTGCAGCTGGCAGGCTTAGCACTTGGTCACGGACTCGGGGATCGAGGGCCGATGGGCGGCACTGGGATCGATGGGCGGCACTGGGCGGCCGGGGATCGAGGGGATCGAGACCCGGGCGGCACACGCAGCCCAGGTCTCTTTCGGAGGCTTGGACAACGGGCACCAGCACCAGCACCAGCAGCTGCCCTTTACAAGGGGAAGCTGATCCTGGCTCTCGGCGTTGGTGGCAATCTTTCGGTCACCTGGGAGGCCCGAATAGGACCGCCATCACCGAGATCGGGATCCTCCTCCCTCCGTGGATGGGGGGGGGAGGAGTAGGAGCGGGGGAGGCGGAGGAGAAGGAGGGGGAGGAGAGAGGAGGAGAGAGGAGGAGAGCGGAGGAGGAGGAGGAGGAGGAGGAGGAGGAGGAGGGCAGCCGCTCGGTCTCCACCCGCGTTGGGCGAGGCGCGACGTCCCTCCCTCCCTTCCTCCCTCCCTTCCTCCTTCTCCTCCTCTCTTGCTCCCTCCCTCCCTCCCTCCCTCCCTCCTTCCCTCCCTCCCTCCTCCTCCCTCCCTCCCTCCCTCCCTCCTCCTCCTCCTCCTCCTCCTCCTCCTCCTCCTCCTCCTCCTGCTCCTCCTCCTCCCCCAAAACTCCACAACTCCGCAACTCCTCAAGTCCTCAACTCCGCAACTCGTCCTCCTCCTTCTCCTCCTCCTCCTCAACTCCTGGAAGATACAAGCACGAGTATAAACTATGAAGCCCGAATGAAGGGCAGAGCTGTGCTGGACTGGCACATATCAAGCTTGAGGATTGAGCTGGAGTGAGGCGGGGTTAGCGGGATCAACAGGACTTGCACAGGATTCTGCCAGTCGGCCGGTTTTCGACCACAGATACACCAGCGCTGGTGCTGAATTCAACCTCCCAGGAGCCGCATCCTCACAGGGGATCGAGAATTCGAAGATCGAGGGCCGATTGGAGGCGCGCACGGCCTGGGTTACCCCTTTTCGTGCATCGCGCCCCGCGAGGCTCGGCCATCTTCGCAGACCTCAAGGCACCCCCGCGCTGCCCACCTCGGGATGGGCGGCCGCTCTGGCCCAGACCGCGACGCGCGAAGCACGGACATCTTCGCGCCCCCGGCAGGTAACCTGGACAGGGTGGGTCCGGGGACGCCCTGAAAGCGCGGCGGCATGCGGCCCGTGCGCCTCCTGCCAGGCGTGGCATCGAGGCTCGAGGGTGGGTGTGACGACGTGGGACGCAGAAGGGCATGCCAGCAGCGTGTGCTGGAACGCGTTTCTTTGCTTTCTGCGATAGTGGGCAGTTTAGGGGGGGGAGGGGCTGGGGCGGGGTATAATGTAACACGGCTTGCCGAAAGCTGCGCGGTGCGAAAACTGCGGCACGAGCGCTTGGGTTCGGCTCCCGCCCCCCCCCCGAGTGGCTGCACTACAGGCCACTCCCGCGAAAGGTCACTCTTGAAAGGACGCGAGGACACACACACACACACACACAGACACACACACAAATCAATAGACACAGATCCCAGGAATCTCCATAGTTTTCACTATCTTCTGGGATATCGTCTTCCCCCCACACTTCCGATATGTTCATACATCTTCCCGGGAGTCGACGATTCATTGTGTCTGGGTGTGTTTTCCTCTCCTTGACTCTTGCGTGTCCCCGACGTGCAACCAAAAAACCGCTCACAACCGAACCCCCGATCACCCGAGAGTTAGGTCAGGCCTGTCCCCCTACAGGGGATCTTGGACGAAAAGCTACAAATAATCAAAACATACTCCAAGACGCCCCAGATGGCCCCAAGACAGCCCAAGAGGCCTCCAAGACGCTCCAAGGGCCTTCCAAGAGGCCTCCGAAGAGGGCCCCAAGTTGCCAAAATCGTTGATTTTCTTTGGTTTTTTCTATGTTTTTTTGCGTTCTGGCCTTTTCGCTTCCGGACGCTCCAAGAGGGCCCAAGAGGCCTTCAAGACTGCTCCAAGACGGCCCACGAGGCTCCCAAGACGGCCCCGGAGCGGCCCAAGAGCGCCCCCCAGACGGCCCAAGTGCTGCCCAAGGCGGACCAAGAGGCCCCAAGACGGGCCCAAGAGGGGCTCAAGAAGGGAACCGAGAACTGAAAAATCGAGCCCTCCGCCCCAGAAGGCGCCCAGGACCCCGAAAGAGGCCCCAAGAGACTCTCCAAGACACCCCCAAGACGCCCCAATAAGCTCCCGTGAGGCCCCAAGAGGACCAACAACGTCAGGCCCCAGGCCCCAAGAGGACCAACAAATACCGCCAAGAGCCCGCCGAAAGCCCCCCAAGAGACCGTCACGAGAGCTCAGGAGGCCCCCTGGAGGCCTCCCGAGTTCTCCAAGAGGCCTAAAAAGAGGCGCCAAGAGGCCCCAAACGGCCCCACCGAGGCTCCAAGAGGCCACGAACGCGCAAGCAAACGCCTGCGATGGCACAATACGGGCCGGCGGAATGAGCGAAGCGATTAAATAATCAAAACATACTCCAAGAATGCTCGAAACTACTCCACACATCGTCCCCAGATCATTTATTCGACTATTTCTTGATAGTCCTCCTGTAGAGGGACAGGCCCGACTTAACCCGAGAGCCATCATGGCGAGGGCCGCATCCCAGACCGCTCCCGGCCGGCCCTGCGGAGGACGGAGGCTTCCAGGAACAGACCACAGCAGCACCACAAACGCTCGAAGCTCCGCGCGGCTCTGCTGGATCGGCGCTGGGCCCCGCCTCCCTCCCCCGGCCCGCGCGGAGCGCGCCAGGGGCCGCGCTGGAGGCGCCGCCAGGGGCGCCCCAGCGCCGAGCCGACAGATCCGCGCGGAGTTTCGAACGTTTATGTTTCTGCTGTCTTCTGTTCCTCCTCCGAGCCTCCGTCCTGATGATTTCTGTCGTGTTCTGTTGGCTTCGGCTGTTTCTGCTTATGCAGCTTGTTGCCTGATCGCGCTTCGCTGGAGGCCAACAGAGGGTGAAAGGAGGACCGGAGTCTCAAACAGGGGGGACGGGGAGCCCACAGGGGGAACAGGGAGGAGAAGGATACTGTCCCGAGGGCAAGGCCAAGAATCCCAGCAGACCAACCGCAAAGCGGCAAAGGTGAAGAGCGGGTCGAGGAATGGGGGGTCGAACGTGAATTTCTAGGTATTCCTGGGAAGCGCACGGAAGCTGGCAGGCGGGACAGGGGAGAGGGGTGAGACCACAACTATGTACACCTTCGAATATGGTGTGCCAAGGATGTCGACGGTGCGGACAGAAAGTGTGGCCGGAATTGTGGCCCCCCTGCGGGGCTCTTCGTCTCTTCTGTGACCAAGTTGTACCTCCATGACTCGAGAAGCCCCGTTGGGGGGATGGAAGAACCAAACACATATGTTGCTTCGAGTGGTCCCCACCCGAGAACGCGAATCAGGGATCTGCTAACCTGAGTCGATCAGACTTGGGTCAACAATAAACCAAAAACTGTAATACGGGAAACGCAACGCAGGTCTTCGCAAATCCGGGTCAGCCAATATGCGCGGGCGACTCGCGGCCACGAGCGGCTCGCAAACCCGGGTCATCCAGAGGGGGTCTTCTCGGCGGTGGACAAACCTCCCTTTAGTAAACGACACTTTAGTGAAAACGGCCTGGGACCAAACCGACGGACCTGGACCCGCAAAAATGAAGGCCACGACGCCCTCTCGCGAACCGGAAATGGCCAATTCGCTAATCGACGTGTCAGCGTAGTGGGTCTATCAACCTCCGATCTTCGCAGGATCCTGCAGAATTCGGTGCCCTGGCTGACCCCCGTTTGCATGGACCCCGTCGCAAGGCTCCCGAGAACGCGGCCAGATGCCTGAGGAGCACTGGCACACACTGGAACCGGCGGTCGCCGTATATGCAGCCGTGCCTCGCCGGAGACGCGAAGCGGGATGCCCGGGAAGCGCCAGGACCCTTGGAGCCTGGCGGCCGCGGTATGATGGGCCTGTTCTCCACCACCACCACCATAAGTTTGAGGGGGAGGGGGTCCTCCTCCTCCTCCCCTTCCTCCTTCTCCTCCTCCTCCTCCTCCTCCTCCCCCTCCTCCTCCCCCTCCTCCTCCACCTCCAACTTCTGGTGGTGGTGGTGGAAAAACAGGCCCATCAGCGGAATGCAGGGTGTGCGAGGCGGGTCGGGAGCTCATTTTCCAGACCTCCGTCGTCATGATTTCTTCATGACGTCGACCCCCAAAGGTCCCGACCCGTTCCCCGAGAGACCGGTTGTTCCTCCGGAGTCGTTTTTGTTGGACGGCCCCGAGGACTGGTGTAAAGGTCCCCAGAGGCAGGAGCTGGCCCATCATTAGTCGTAGGTCGGGCATGTCCCCCTACAGGCGGATTCTGGGAGAAAAATAAAAAGTAGACAAACAATACTCCAAACATATCAAAAAAAAATCAAAACATCCTTCCCAGACTATTTTCTGACTAGTTTGGAATATTCCTCCTGTAGAGGGACAGGCCCGACTTGCAATCATCAGTCGAAGTCCGCGCGGATGTTTCGGAGCGGCCATGCTCTCCCCCTTCCTAGCGCGCCTCCAAGCGCGCCGAGGGCGGCGCCGCTGGAGGCGCAGGGGGCCCAGCTCGGGATTTGAGAAAAGCCCACGCCGGCCCCTGAAAATTAATGTTCGTGTGCGGCTTTGATGGGCCTGCTTTTTCCACCACCACGACCACCAGAAGTTGGAGGGGAAGGGGGTCCTCCTCCTCCGCCTCCTCCTCCTCCTCTTCGTCCTCATCCTCCTCGTCCTCCTCCTCCTCCTTCCTCCCATCCAACTGATGGTGGTGGTGGTGATGGAAAACAGGCCCATCGGACTTTGTGGGGGGTACCTACCATACACTCCGCGCGAGCCGACATGCGATAGACAAAAAACACGCAGTGCACCGTGGCCTGAAAGCGGAATCGAGCGTGCTGAGGCATCTCACGGGGCCCAAGCGGCCAGTGACAATGGATACGCACAAGACGACGAGAGGAGGGAGCAAGGAAGGAGAGATGAGGAGGAGCGAAGGGACGGAGGGATGCACTGTACTCGCACGGTGCTGACCTCCACCTCCTCCTCCCCGCTTGCTTCTTCCCCCCCATTCCCCCCCGGTCAGTCCTGAGCCGCAGACGGAGCGGGGACGAGATCCGCAGCCTTGCTTGCGTGGGGTGGGGGGAAGGATCAGCACGAATCGCTCCTCGCCACAAACTCTCCTCGTCCTCCTGCTCCTCCTCTTCCTCCTACTCCCCCTCCTCCTCCTCCTCCCACTCCTCCTCTCCGAATATTCTCCACATCCTCCTACTTTTCTTCCTCCTCCGCCTCTCCCCCCGGAGGACCGAGAATCTTAGATCAAGGGCAAAAGACGAGGATCTTCGACGGCGTCTGGGGACCTACGGGGACATCCTCCCTCCTCCCCCCACCTCCGATTCCCCCTCCTCCTCCGCCTCCTCCTCCTCTCCCCCTCCTCCTCCTCCCCCTCCCCTCCTCCTCCTCCTCCTCCTCCTCCTCCTCCTCCTCTTCCTCCTCCTACTTGCTACCCTGACGCAAATATGTGATTTGCTGTGCGTCTCGCCATACTCATGACTGGTATAATTCTTCACGCTTCGCGTATCCCCACCAGCCCATCTCAAAACAGCAACTCTTGCGAAGCATGCCGACAGTCGTGTTTTTCAGGCGTGTTTCCGCCTGCCCCCGCATATCTCCCCTGTTCCTCCTTCCTCCCGCCTCCTTGTACATCCTCCTTGTGGTGGGAGCGGGAGAAGGACGAGGCGGAGGAGGAGGGAGAGAAAGCGCTCCTCGTGGTTTGAGTCGTTTGGGGTTTCTCGTCCTGGTGTGAGTCGTTCGGGCCCTTCTTCCTGGCGTGAGTCGTAGTAGTAGTAGTAGTAGTAGTAGTAGTAGTAGTAGTAGTAGTAGTAGTAGTAGTAGTAGTAGTAGTAGTCGTAGTAGTAGTGTAGTCGTCGTAGTAGTAGTAGTAGTAGTAGTAGTAGTAGTAGTAGTAGTAGTAGTAGTAGTAGTAGTAGTAGTAGTAGTAGTAGTAGTAAGTAGTAGTAAGTAGTAGTAGTAGTAGTAGTAGTAGTATAGTAGTAGTAGTAGTAGTCGTAGTAGTCGTAGTAGTCGTAGTGATCGTAGTAGTAGTAGTAGTAGTAGTAGTAGTAGTAGTAGTAGTAGTAGTAGTAGTAGTAGTAGTAGTAGTAGTAGTAGTCGTAGTAGTAGTCGTCGTAGTAGTAGTAGTAGTAGTAGTAGTAGTAGTAGATGTTTTTTGGGAGCCTCTTGGAGGCCTTTTGGGCCGTTTTGGGAGCCTCTTGGCGGCCCCAGGGGCTTCTAGGAGCGTCTTGGGTGCCTTGGGGGGGCCTTTTCGGGCCTCTTGGGAGCCTCTTGGAGGCCGTTTGGGGCGTCTTGGGGGCCTCTTGGCGGCTCCAGGGGCTTCCAGGAGCGTCCTGGGTGCCTCGGGGGAGCCTCTTGGGGCCTCTTGGGGGCCTCTTGGGGGCATCTTGGGGGCCTCTTGGAGGCCTCTGGGGGCCTCTTGGGGCTCTTTGGGAGGGGTCTGGGAGGTATCTTGGGGCCGGCCATCTGTCGGGCGATCGATCAGAGATGGGGCGAGCATTTTCCTGCCTCCCCCCGTCGGGGCCACAATCCTCGTGAGCGGTGTCGAATTTTAGCTCTCCCAGGAGTCGAACAAGACCCCTCCAACCACCCGCGGGGCGCCCTCTCCAGGCCCAGGGGGAGGGGGTAGGGGGAGGGATAAACCCCTCCCCGAAAGGGAAAAAGGGGGTTGAGAACAGAGCGGGCTCTCTAAACCACTCACGCCCAAAGGGCTGGTGGGATTGTCTGAGAACATCGGCTGTCATCGCCGTGCGCCCTTCTCCTCGACCGCCCTATCCTCTCCATTTCCACGCTTCTCCCCTCTGCTCTCCTCGAAATCCCACCAGCCCTTTGGGCGTGAGTGGTTTAGAGAGCCCGCTCTGTTCTCAACCCCCCTTCTTCCCCTTCGGAGAGGGGTTTACCCCTTCCCCTACCCCCTCCCCCTGGGCCTGGAGAGGGCGCCCCGCGGGTGGTTGGAGGGGTCTTTTTCGACTCCTGGGAGGGCTAAAATTCGACACCCCTCACGAGGATTCTGCCCCGACGGGGGGAGGCAGAAAAATGCTCGCCTCATCTGTGATCGATCGCCCGACAGATGGCCCCAAGATTCCTCCCAGACCCCTCGCAGACAGCCCCAAGAGGCCCCAAGAGGCCCCCAAGAGGCCCCCAAGATGCCCCCAAGAGGCCCCCAAGAGGCCCCAAGAGGCTCCCCCGAGGCACCCAAGAAGCTCCTGGAAGCCCCTGGAGCCGCCAAGAGGCCCCCAAGACGCCCCAAACGGCCTCCAAGAGGCTCCCAAGAGGCCCGAAGAGGCCCCCCCAAGGCACCCAAGACGCTCCTAGAAGCCCCTTGGGGCCGCCAAGAGGCCCCGATGACGCCCCAAAAGGCCTCCAAGAGGCCCCCAAAACGACTCACACCACGACGAGGGCCCCGAACGACTCACACCACGAGGAGCCCGAACGAGTCACACCAGGAGGAGGGGCCCGAACGACTCACACGACGACGAGGGGCCCGAACAACTCACACCACGAGAAGCCCGAACGACTCACACCGGGACGAAGAGCCCGAACGACTCACATCACGAAGAGCCCGAACGATTCACACCAGGAAGAAGGGCCCGAACGACTCACACCAGGACAAGAAACCCCAAACGACTCAAACCACGAGGAGCGCTTTCTCTCCCTCCTCCTCCGCCTCGTCCTTCTCCCGCTCCCACCACAAGGAGGATGTACAAGGAGGCGGGGGGAAGGAGGAACAGGGGAGATATGCGGGGGCAGGCGGAAACACGCCTGAAAAACACGATTGTCGGCATGCTTCGCAAGAGTTGCTGTTTTGAGATGGGCTGGTGGGGATACGCGAAGCGTAAAGAATTCTCTCCCTCTTCCCCCCGAAGTCTTCTCATGTTCGCCTCGTCGCTCCACGCCCTTCATCTAGTGCATTGCCACCCTTTCTCCCTCCTGCTCGCCTTCTCCCCCCTCCTCGTCCGCCTGAGCCTTTTTCCCCTCTGGGGAATCAAAAGCTACCGAGACCGCTATTCCTTGGACCTCTTCCAGGGGTGCGTCCTGACCAAAGACTTGAGGCGAATCCAGCCACGGCGACGGGGGCTTGCCGGAAGGCCCACACGGGCGAAAACGGAGGAGAGGTAAATAGCGGTCTCGGTAACCTATTCTCGTCTGGTCCTGCTCTCGTGGCTGGGCGAAGGGCGCCCGAAGACGACGGCGATACACTCAAAAACTAACAGAGACGATTGGGCCCAGGATCTAGCCAGAACAAGCGGGAGCGGGCTGGATTAAAATGTGCCGCAGTAGGCAGGTCTACATCCACGGGCAGACCAGCTTAGACGTTCAATTTTACCCTCCATGAGCCACACCTTACAAAAAGGAGGGGATGGCGGAGAGTGGGATTTCTGGTGGATGAATAACACACCCCGGAGGGTGGTTCCTGAACGACAACGCAAACAGACGTTGGCCCACGAATTACCATGCAGCGCAGCAATCCCTTTGCATGACCATTGGGCAGTGCTGGAATTTGCTGCACGGCCACGCCGTGGCAAATCAAGAATCGCATCACAGCGGGGAATAGCACTGCACACGTGCTACAAAACTCTCAGGGCATCCCAGACGTACCAGAAAACTTCAACGACATGCGAAGCGGCCTCCGCAAAACAATGCCAAGAAGCAGGAGGGGAGCAGCACAAAGGCAGCTGCAGCCGCAAGTTGCTGTGCCTTCCATCGGGGGTCCCAACGGCGAAGGCGGTCTTACCCATGCCGCTGACGCCGAGGCCGACCTCCCTCACCGCCACCGCCAGCTTGCTCGCCCGCCTCGCCGAGGAGGGCGCCCAGCTGCTCGGCCATGTGGCCGAGCTCCACGACGTCGCGCGGGAGGTTCTCCCGCACACAGGGCAGGCCGAAGCGCTTCATCAGGCGGAAGACGTCCTGGCGGAGCCCGTTCAGCTCCGTGCCGCTGTTCTTGTCTTTGCCAGCGCCTCCCTTGCCCGAGTCCTTGCCCTTGCCACCGCCACGGCCTGTGCCGCCCGCCAAGCGTCCGCGCCGTACCACCGGACCACTGGCAGGTCGCCCGCCCACTTGTCGGACAGCAACGGTTCAGGAGACGCGACGGGCACCATCGCAACGCTCCCCTCCGCCCCGACGTCGGCCATCTGCTCGTCCGAGTTGGCGTCTTCCGCGCGCTCGCCAGGGCCCGCCGCGCCGGCACGCCCGCGAGGACGCAGCCGCCGCCGAGGGGCAGCAGCGGGTGCCTCCTGCGCCGCGGCTGAGGGGGGCCCGGGCGGCGGTGCGAGGGCCGCCAGCGCGGCTCGCAGCAGGCCTTCGGCGGCCCGCGCCAGGCGCTGTGCCTCGCGGCTGCCGCCCGATAGCTCGCCGATAGCCCAGCCGCAGCGTGCGTCGCGAGGACCGCGCCGCGCACGGCCTCGCGCGACGCCTTCGCGCGGCGGGCATCCGCCTCCACAGTACCTGGCATCGGTCGACGGCGGGAGCGCGGCGCGCGGGCACCCAGCGGCGGCGGCTTAAGCCAAGATGGTACTGGAGGCGGAGGAGGAGGGGGAGGGGGAAAAGGAGGAGGAGGAGGAGGAGGAGGAGGAGGAGGGGGCGGAGGAGCAAGAGGAAGGGAGGGGGGAGCGGAGGCCCAGACCCCCGACAGCATGATTTTTTCATGACGTCGACCCCCAGAGGTCTCGACCCATTCCCAGGTACGGGCTTTTCATCCTGAGTCGTCTTTTCACGGCCCCGAGGCCCGGCAAGGGCCCCCAGAGGCCGGAAATGGCGACAAACACCCCCGTCGCGATTTTGCTCATGCTTCGAGGGGGTCTGGGGGAGCAGGGGGACGGACAGCAGGAGAGGATCGAGAGGCGGGGCAGGACCCGAGGGGGCGGGCGCAGGTAGTGGAAGAAGAAAAAACACCACAACACACAATTGTTTGGCGCTCCGCGCGGATTTCCTGGATCGGCGCTGGGCCTGCCTTGCGGCGCCTCTGGCGCCGCCCCTGGCGAGCTCCGCGCGACAGGGAGGAGGGCCCAGCTCCGATCCAAGAAATCCGCGCGGAGCGCCAACAGTTTATGGTTATGGCTTTGCTTCTGCGTATAGGAGGCAACTACTGGGAGGTCTTAGTGGAAGGACTACGGAAGATTAAGATCCATTGGACGGCTGTTACTCCGGACTGGGCCTCGGATTCAGCGGGATTGCGCTGGAATAAACGGGATTGAGCCGGATCAAGCGGGACTGAGCCGGATTGAGCCAGATCTCGGACCGGGGCAGAATCTGAATCTGCCCTCCCGGGAGTTGCACCCGAAGTCTCCTTCGAGCAACCGGAGAGGATCGAGAGGAGGGGCGGCGCAGACGGGGTTAGACAAGCGCGCTCCACTGCTCGCCAAGAAACGACTCGCCGTTGGCCCGGATCCGCCGCGGGGGGTCTACGGTAGATTACATCGAGGGAAACACATGCGTCTCGGACGCTTGCGAGCAGGCGCCTTGCCAGTAGTGGAACGCGCTCGGTGAGGAGTGCCCCCCCCCCCACTGGCTGCGCGCGGGCGGCCTGCCGGCGAACCCGCGCACGGCCAGCCGCCGCGCGGCGGTCTCCTCGGCGCCCCGCCGCCGCCGCCCACCCGCCCTATCGTGGGAGGTCGGCGCTATCGCACGGCGGGCCCGGCGGGGCGCGGGGCCATTTTAGGGTTACGTCGGGCATGTCCCCCTGTAGGGGGATTGTGGACGAAACAAATTAGAAAAAGTCAACCAGCAACCACAACACACGACCGACAAATACTCAACAATCATCCCCCGACTATTTTATGATTATGTTGAATATTCCTCCTGTAGAGGGACACGCCCGACTTAACCTTGAGGGTGAAACAGGGCCTCGAGGCGCCACAAGAGCCTTCCCACCCCTGAGATCGCGAGCGATTTCTTTTGGTTCGGCGTCTCGGCAACTGGGCGGCAAGAGGGGGGGGAGGGGGGGGGGTCTGGCTCCGCACCTCTGCTTTCAGGGCGGCTGGTTGCAGCAATGCGGCATCTGGGGGGGGACTCCCCAACCGCTCGAAACAGGCGCCCCCAAACAGCCGAGATCTACTCCATGGGGGGGGGGAATATCGTTTGACTGATCCCCATGCCCACCAGCGTGGGCTGGGCCCCACTGGCTGATTTACCCCCCATAGATGGGGATATAGATCGTATCCTTCAGGTTTCGAGGGGTGTACATATCCCCAACTGGGGGTGTAACTTCGTGGGGGTCTCGAAGGGGGATGAGCATGGGGATGGGGATCGGTTAAACGATACTGAGGTTTTGGGGCCACCGCCGATTGGCAAACCAATGGATAACAAAAACGATCGCCTGAGATTCTGGCGTTTCCTCCTGGTGTGTTCGCGCTGGGCGTCTGTGCCGCCTCTCTTCGGGCCCACAGGGGCCCTCCCTCCTCACAGGTCGGTGCGGCTCGGAGAACGACGCAGAGAGATGAGGTCTGGGGCTCTGGGCGTGATGGCTTACGCCGTAAAGCATCACGCCCAGAGCCCTTCACAGGGAGCTTCAAACACATACTAACTTTACGGTGCTGCATTTTGTTCGCTGTGTCGGATCTCAGGGACTCGATGCGCCGAAAGACCCGTCCGAGGAGGTACTGGGGGGTGGCCCACATGGGGGGGGGAAGAAAGGAGCCCTCAAGAGGCCCCATGTGGGGCATCTGTTGGAGCCAGTTTGTGCCCAACAGGGGCCCTCAAGGGCCCCTTCAGGGCCCTCTCCTGGGGAAACCAACAGGTACCGATACCCTTACTCCCAAGACCTCTCCCAGGGTGCGTTCTGCCCAGAACTTCGAGGCGAATCCAACAGTAGCGACGAAGGCCTCCGAGGAGGCCCCAAGAAGGGAAACACAGGCGAAGGGTAGAGGTACAGGTACCTATTCCGCTGAATTACCGCCCGCCCGATCCACTCTTGGCCCCTTCCCGCTGGCCTGAGGGCAGGCGCACCCAGAATCGAACCGACAAATCGGACCGGCGATCGTAATGAATCGGATCGGCGGAAATCGGCAGCCGGGTCGGGAAAAGTCGAATAAGGGGAAGTCGGCAGGCTAGGAGGCCTCCCTTGAGGAAATGGAACATCAGAATCCGAAGACGAATCGCATCGGAATCAGAATCCATCGGAATCGGCAACGGAATCCATCGGGCGGCCAAGAGGGGGGCGTCCAAGAGGGGGGGTTAGAGACGCAATGACATCAGAACAAAAAATCGGAGGAAGTAGCATGGCCCACAGGAGATCCCCCCCCCCCAGTCATCACCCCCCTCTTTGCCGCCGAGGAGGAGGAGGAGGAGGAGGAGGAGGAGGAGAGAGGAGGAGGAGGAGGAGGAGGAGGAGGAGGAGGAGGAGGCGGCCCCCGAGAAAAGACCTGTACGCCAGGGGACAACGGCGGCGGCCGTTCGAAGCAGGCCCCCCGCGCGCCGCCAGGGCGGGCTGGCGCACCTTTTCGGGGGCGGCCAAGGGAGCGTGAGGGGCAGAGGCGGGCCTCTCCGCACGGGCCGTCACCGCGCGGTCTTGGGGCCGCTGGAGGGGAACGAGCAACGACATGAGCATAACACCTCGGAGGTCCGCGCGGACTTCTCGGAGCCGCGCTGGGCCCCCCTCTCTGGCACGCGGAGCGCGCCAGGGGCGCCGCCGGAGGCGCCGCCAGGGGGGCCCAGAGCCGATCCGAGGAATCCGCGCGGACCTCCGAGCTTTTATGGTCATGTCATCGTTCGTTTTCCTACGCTGGCATGCCGAGGATGGAAGACCGCCGAAAACCGACGAGAAAACGTCAGAAAGCCACGAAACTTCCGCCCGCAAGGTTGCCCGCGGGGCCAGAGAAGCCGAGCGGGAGAGGCGGAAGGGCCGGCTCCTGCCGCAGGCCTCGCAGCTGGACGGCCACGTTGGTCAGCATCCAATGTATCGACGTGAGCCTGTCCACCTCCCGGGCGTTGACGGCAACGACGACGTTCACTGAGATCTGGGCCTTGCCATCTCTTCACACCCAACTTTTTGGCCCAGTTCGAGCCCTGGGACAATCAGAGATCGATCTGGCTCGAAAAATGCAGCAGTCGTACTGTCAGACGATATAGCATGTTCTTCGCAACGACGGATCTCAATGTTGACGTCCACGGCGGCGACGCTGGCGAGAACAAAAGTGTATCGACGTCAGCCAGTCCACCTCCTGGGCGCCAACTGGCGATGACGACGTTGACAGAGGAACAATGAACTGCAAGGTTTATGCCTATGCCGTGTTTGCCTCTTCGAGCCGACGTTGACGGCGGCGACGCTGACGGCGACGGCGACGGGACCGACTGCGGTGGCGACTGCACCGCCGCTGGTCACGACGATTACACAGACGACATTCACGACGATGATTTCGTCAACGACGTTGGCGTGCTGACGGACTTGACAATGACGGCTCCGTCGACGACGACAGTGACGACATTGACGGCGTCGACGGCGACGGCGATTACGACACCGACAAAGACGACGACTGCAACGACGTTTGCGACAATGTTGATACTGACGACATTGACAACGAAGACATTGACAGTGTTGACGACGATGTTGACGACGACGACGACGTCGACGACGACGATGACGAGGTCGTCGCCGACGACGGGGGTGGCGGCCAAGACAGCGGCAGCGACAACAACGCGGGGCGTGAGGGCGACGCCAGGACTGAGGAAGACTGCGCAGTCGACAGCATGAGCGATAGCATGTTCAGACAGCTCCTCCTCCTCCTCCTCCCAATCCCCAGGAGAGCCCAAAATCGAATCGATAACACGGATGGGCGAGCGAAATGAATCGGGTCCGCGGAGATCGACAGCGGAGTCGGGAGCAGTCGAATCAGCGGAAATTGCAAGGCCAGCAGAGCCTGCGTTGCGAAATCGGAACCTGGAGCCAAACCAATTCGGAGGAGTCGAAATAAGCCCTGCAGAGTTCCCCCCCTCCCCCCTTCTCCCACTTCTCCCCCCAGCTCCCCCTCCTCCACCTCCTCAAGAAGTCCTTCGGTGGCAACTCTTGGGAGACTCATACCATCTTGTCGGCATTTGCGAATCGACGCCAGTGAACGCTAAATCGACGCTAATCGACGCTAGTCGACACTACATCGATGCTAATCGACACTAGCCGACGCCAAATCGGCGCTGTCTCATCGATTCCAAGACGCGAATCAACGCGAGTCGACGCTGCAGACGGAATTAAGAGGGTGCACCAGGCTCCCATGATTTGTGACTGCACCGACCTCGCAGACGTGCTGCAGCTGATTTTGCGTGGGTTTCTGCCAATGAAAAACGACGTGATCACCTCGAAATCCGGAACAAAATTCTCCAGGATACCCCGGGCTCACCCTACCGGTTTCCGAACAAAATCTGCTCGGCGATGTGGGCGCCATGAGATCTGCTACCGAAAAGTTCCCGCCCAGCTCCCCTCCTCGGGGGCAAGAGCAAGGGCGTAGCCGCGCCGCCACCCTCACACATTGCACTGCAACTATCACGCGAAAGTCCAGCAATACATCTGCGCACTGGAAGGCATTGCACGCCCCAAATCCATATGCAACCCCGCAAATCGATTGCAACAAATCTATTGCACCACCGCCCTGGTCGCTGGACCCCCTTTCGGGTCAACCAGACTCCCCCACCTCCTAGAGAAGTCCCCACCCCCGAGCAAGTCCACTGATTTGCTACCGACAATCGGCGGCGGACAAACCTCCCTTTAGCAAACCACCCTTTAGTGAAACCGACCCAGGACCGAAACCGACGAACCTGGACCCGAAAAAATGACGGCCGCGACGCCCTCTCGCGAACCGAAAACGGCCAACTCGCTAATCGACGTATTAGGGGAGGTCTATCAACATCTGAGGTACACCAAGCTCCCATGATTCGCGACCGACAAGAAGAAGATCAACAAATCATAAACACAATGTTTTGGCGCTCGTTGCGGATTTCTTAGGTCTGCGGTGGACCCCTCTCGTTGGCGCGCGGAGCGCGCCTGGGGCGGCGCCAGAGGCGCCGCCGGAGGGACCCTGGCGCGGATTCAAGAAATCCGCGCGGAGCGCAACAAGTTTTTGTTCATGGCATTTTTCTTCCTCGAGGTATAGCTGGCTCCCATGATTTGCTACCGACAAGTCCCTGCCCCCGAGCAGCTCCTTTTGTGGGTGAATCTCTCAAGCTCTCCGCCGCCTCTTGCGGTGTGCGTTGCGAGCGGGAACGCAGCAAAGCCACAGGAAAGCGCGGCATTGACAGTGTAGCTCCGCACACGTGACACATGCTGGCGGCGCGCACAAGGGGGTGGCAGGAGGGAGGGCTTCTTAGAAGGAGGCCGCTTCTTAGAAGGCGCCGGCCTTACATCTTTGGATAAGACCGCGCACTCTGAGAAGCAGGGGTGCTTCTCAAAAGCCCTCCCCCCTCCCCCCATCCCCCACTGCGCGTTGCGACCAAGAACGCAGCAGAGCCCCAGTCGGGCGTTGGCAGAACTGGGTTTAACTAGTGGAACCTGGTTTAGTGATTTGTACCGGGGGCCCCCCCCCGTCCCATTTCCACCAACCGGAACTGCCGTCACCCGAAAAAAAACACCAGCGATGGCAAACCTGGTTTGGTGACTCTGGACACCTCAAAAGGCTCCAGGGCCCTGCCACTAACCGGGTGCCCTTACCCGGGGCCCTGGCCACACCCGACCCAGGAGAGCGAGGCCTTGACAGTGCCGCCCCTCGGGGGCACGAGCGAGGGCGGGGGCCGCGCCGGCCGCCGCCTTCCCGTCGGGCACGCGCACGAGCCGCCGGCACCCCAGCGCACGGTGGATGGCGACCTGGGGGGGGGGGCGGGGCCCTCGCTGCCGAGCTCCAGGAAGGTTAGGAGGATGGGGAGGAGGAGGGGGAGGAGGAAAAGGAGGAAGAGGAGGAGGAAACAGGTAGGTTTTGTGGAAGAGACAGGGCAGGTTTTGTGGTCTTCCAAAAGGAAAGCCTCCTGATCATGAAATCTGCAAACAAACTGTCCACCGAAACTTTAACAAACGATTCACCGAAACGGCATGGGAAACCACGGGATACGAAGACTGTCGGAATCGGTTCGGAAACGGCTCGGATCTGTAATCAGCACCACACCCCCACCAGCGATTCCTGGATCTGCGCTGGACCTCCACCCTGGCGGCGCCTCCGTCGCCGCCGCCCCTGACGCACTTCGCCGACGCCAGAAATCCGCACGGGCCTCCGACAAACTTATGTTGAGAAAGTTTTCTTATTCGATTTTGACACCCAAATGTCGAACGCAGCAAACAGCGCGGATACCTTTCGAGGTGTCCGGCACCTGGAGGGCACTCACAAAGCCCCAAAGCGGTCAACAGACTGCCCAAAGCGAAGCACTCGCCCTGGAGAAAGGGCCGGAATTTCCAGAGAACCCCCATCGAGGAAACCAGGACATCGGATCTCCGGGAAGAGCACACACGGCGGCGGGGGGGGGGGGGCAAAGCGCCCCCTGCCTCCTACGAAGCTGACCGGAGCCCCGGCCCCATCTGTCTGCTGCATGCTTCGAGCCGGCGCGATCCCTGGTCCGTCCCCGAGCGCCGCCAGGCTTCGGCAGGCAAGGCTTCAGGGGGAGGAGGAGGGGGAGGAGGAGACGGAGGAAGAGGAGGAGGAGGAGGAGGGAGAGGGAGGAAGGAGGGAGAGGAGAGGAGGAGGAGAGGAGGAGGGAGGAGGAGGAGAGGAAGGAGGGGAGGGAGAGGGAGGAGGAGGAGGAGGAGGGAGGAGGAGGGGAGGAGGAGGAGGAGGAGGAGGAGGAGAAGGAGAAGGAGGAGGAGGAGGAGGAGGAGGAGGAGGAGGAGGAGGAGGGGTAGGAGGAGGAGGGCCCCCCCCGCTCCGTGGACCACTCGGAGGAGCAGGCTCAGCGTGGCCAGGCACACCAGCACGGCGAGGGCCGCGACGGCGTCCTGCGCGCGCGCGTCCTGACCTGCTGCTGCACGCGCCGCTGCCACTTGCGCCCAGCGGCACTCTGCCACTCTCAGGCCCACCTCTGCAGATTGATATGCGGGCAATACTTATATCCATGTCCAGAGCGTCTTCGACTTTTTAGGAAGAGGTGCCGCAACGCCGAGGCGCACTGGATACGGACAAAACCAAGCCTCTTGGGGCCAGATGTTTATCCATATCCAGTGCGTCTACGGTTTCTGGGGAAGAGAGTCCAAGACTCCAAGACGCACTGGATGTGGATATAACGATTGCCCGCATGACAGAGGAAGAGGGAACTCGGCGGCGAGCGAAGGGCGGGAAGTGAGGAGGGGCGGGCCCCTCGCAGACGGCTCGTGAGTCCCCGGGCGCTCGGAGATGTTATGCGAGCCCAGCTCCGCGGATGATCAGGAGGACGAGGGAGCGGCACGAGCACCAACTCGCAAAGCCCCGCGCGGCTTTCTCGAATCGGAGCTGGGCCCCCTCGGGGGCGCCGCTGGCGCCGCCCCTGGCGCGCATCGCGCGCCATAGAGGGGGGGAGGGCAGCGATGATCCAAGAAATCCCCGCGGACCTCCAAAAAATATGCTTGCGCATTGTTGCTCGTCTTCGGCGACAGATCGTATTCACACGGGAATCGGCAGGGCCGCTTTTCATGGCTTCTGAAAAATCTCTCTCGAACAACAGGAGCGGGACAAAAACGGCGATCCGAAACGGCCAAACAATTGCTCCAAGATTGGAACCAAAGCCGAAACAGGCAAAACAACAGCAACGGAAACGGCAACAAAAACGGCGTCGGAACCGGCCAAAAACGGAACCAGTAAAACAAAGGCCCTGTAATGGACAGGGCCACCTCTTGATTTTTGTTGGGGGCATCTGGAGGCCAACGAACATCCAAGACGTGACATCCAAAGACTCGAAGAGCTACGAGGTGGTGTCGGGTGGCTTCGTCGACGACCTCACCGACGACGGCGCGGACGGCGGCAACGGCGGCGACAACGACGACGACGAAGTCGACGACGAAACACCGCAGCTAGGAGCTAGGCCTGGGGGCAGCCGCCGAAGCCCTCGAAAAACGACGCCGTCGACGACGACGGCGTGCACGACGACGGCGTGGACCTGGACGTGGACGACAACGTGAACGACGTGGACGACGACGACGACGACGACGACGACGACGACGACGACGACGACGACGACGACGACGACGACGACGACGACGACGACGACGCGGCGGCGGCGGCGGCGGCGGCGGCGGCGGCGGCGGCGGCGGCGGGGGCGGCGGCGGCGGCGGCGGCGGCGGCGGCGGAGGCGGCGGCTGCGGCGGCGGCGGCGACGGGCGGCGGCGGCGTGGACGACGACGACGACAACGACGACGCCGACGACGACGCCGACGCCGACGCCGACGCCGACGCCAACACCGACGCCGACGCCGACGCCGACGCCGACGCCGCCGCCGCCGCCGACGACGACGACGACGATGAGGACGACAAAAACATGGACGCCACGGGCCAGCGCAAGGCTCGTGCGCGGGAACCAAGCGTATCCACACCCACGGCCCCAAGGCAGGACGGGCCAGCACCAGTCCAGGAAAGCGGATGAGGCCGAAATGTGCGTCGGACCGCGCTGCGTAGGAACGAAGCCGAGATCGAATCGGACCAACTGCGCCAGGATGCACACCAGCGCCACGGGTCGTCTCGGATCGTAGGCCTTATCCGAATCGAATAGGGTCGAGCCGGGCGTGACCGGTATCGAATCAGATCGACCGGATTGAGCAAGGCCCGCACTCCTCGGTATTCGGGGCATCACGCCTTCGCGACACCCCCCCGTGGACAAGAGAAACCTCGGAGGCTCCCGCCTGGAGAACTGAACCGCACCCAGAAAAAGCAGCACACCGCGAGGGAGGGCGGAGGAGGGGCAGTTCCCTGGGCACGCCTGGCGACAAGGGGCGCCGCGCCCGCCTCGCGGCCTCGGGTCCGGCCCAGGCCGCGACTCCTTCGCCCGCGGCGCCTGGGGTCCAGGCTGCGGTCGTGGCTGCGGCAGGGCTGCTGCGGTGCGCACTGGGCACCGAGTCGGCGAGGGACGCCGGGCGAGGGGCCCAGGCCGCGACGCGCGAAGACCGGCCGTCCTTTGTGGAGGGGCCCTGGGGGCACACAAATGAGTGGACACAAATCCCAGGGTGACCTGATATTCTGTCCTGTGTTGTGGGCTTTCGTCTTCCCCCCACTGCCCATGTTTTCGCACATGCTCCTGGGGATCGACGACTCGTTGTGTCTGTGCTGTTTCCCCTCCTGACTGTGGTACCCCCTCGGGTGGCCAGGGAGATAATGTCAGCTTGTGTTGAACAAATCCTCCTTCTCCTCTCTCCCCCTCCTCTCTCCTCCTCTTCCCTGGCGCGGGTGATTAAAAAAAATACCCTGGCGACGTACCCAACCCCTGCGCAATGCGGGGCATGAGTAGCCTGGGAGACGTTATACAGAGGTGATGCCGTGACATGGGCGCGTATATTTCTGCGAGCGGCATTCGTGAGGCTCGCAGCCCCCCCTAGGATTGCGATGTCTCGCTCAGATCTGCCTGGTGCCTCGCTCCGCTGAACCCACCAGCAGCCCTCGAAGGTGGCGACAGTTTCGCAGATCGCAGCCCCCCAGGGACGGCGAGGCCCCGCTCAGATCCGCGCGGTGCCTCACTCCGCTGGACCCATCAGCAGCCCTCGAAATTGGAGACAATTTCGCAGATCGGGGCCCCCTGGCACGGCGAGGTCTTGCTCAGATCCGCGCGGTGCCTCACTCCGCAGGACCCACCAGCAGCCCTCGAAAGTGGCGACAGTTTCGCAGATCGCAGCCCCTCAGGGACGGCAAGGTCTTGCCCAGATCTGCGCGGTGCCTCACACCGCTGGACCCACCAGCAGCCCTCGAAAGTGGCGACAGCTTCGCAGATCGCGGCCCCCCAGGGATGGCGAGGTCTTGCTCAGATCTGCGAAGTGCCTCACTCCGCAGGACCCACCAGCAGCCTTCGAAAGTGGCGACAGTTCCGCAGATCGCTATGCTGGTCCCCCAAGCAGCCCTCGAAAAAGGCGACAGTGTCGCAGATCGCAGCCCCCCAAGAAACGGCGAGGTCTTGCTCAGATCCGCGCGGTGCCTCACCCCGTTGGACCCACCAGCAGCCCTCGAAAGTGGCGACAGGTTCGCAGATCGCAGCCCCCCAGGCACGGCGAGGTCTTGCTCAGATCCGCGCGGTGCTTCACTCCGCAGGACCCACCAGCAGCCCTCGAAAGTGGCGACAGTTTCGCAGATCGCAACCCCCCAGGCACGGCGAGGTCTTGCTCAGATCCGCGCGGTGCCTCACTCCGCAGGACCCACCAGCAGCCCTCGAAAGTGGCGACAGTTTCGCAGATCGCAGCCCCCCAGGCACGGCGAGGTCTTGCTCAGATCCGCGCGGTGCCTCACTCCGCAGGACCCACCAGCAGCCCTCGCAAGTGGCGACAGTTTCGCAGATCGCAGCCCCCCAGGCACGGCGAGGTCTTGCTCAGATCCGCGCGGTGCCTCACTCCGCAGGACCCACCAGCAGCCCTCGAAAGTGGCGACAGTTTCGCAGATCGCAGCCCCCCAGGCACGGCGAGGTCTTGCTCAGATCCGCGCGGTGCCTCACTCCGCAGGACCCACCAGCAGCCCTCGAAAGTGGAGACACTTTCGCAGATCGCAGCCCCCCAGGCACGGCGAGGTCTTGCTCAGATCCGCGCGGTGCCTCACTCCGCAGGACCCACCAGCAGCCCTCGGAAGTGGCGACAGTTTCGCAGATCGCAGCCCCCCACGTGCGGCGAGGTCTTGCTCAGATCCGCGCGGTGCCTCACTCCGCAGGACCCACCAGCAGCCCTCGAAAGTGGCGACAGTTTCACAGATCGCAGCCCCCCAGGCACGGCGAGGTCTTGCTCAGATCCGCGCGGTGCCTCGCTCCGCAGGGCCCACCAGCAGCCCTCGAATGTGGCGACAGTGTCGCAGATCGCGGCCCCCCAGGGATGGCCGCCCGAGGCCGCCCAGGGCCGCCTGGCAAGGATGCAAGGGTACTCTTGGGAAGGTTGTCCATCCTTACTGTGCGGGTTGACTGTTTCGACCGCTTCTCTGGCATCACTCCCATCCCGAGCTCCTGAAGGCACTCTGGCCCCGCGAGGGCCCTGGAGGCCGAACCATGATCGAGAAACCTCCCGTCGCAGTCCTGCCCCGACGAGGGCCGCCGCGGGCCGCCGCAGGCCGCGCTCCAGAGCCCGGCGCCCCTCCCCGCCGCTCCTGGACGCCCTGCTGGACCCTGTCCAGCCGCGCCAGCAGCACCACCAGGCCGCGCCAGCACGGCGGCCACCAGGCCAGCGTGCCGTGGAGCGCCCAGCCCGACGGCGGCGCCTCCTCGCGGGCTCCCGGGGGGGGCTCGCACAAGCGAGCGAGCCACCATGATGGGCCAATTTCCCAACACAACTACCATGGGTAGGACGGGGGAGAAGAGAGGATGGGGAGATGCTGCTCCTCCTCCCCCTCCTCCTACTCCTGTCCCTCCTCCCCCTCCGCCCCCTCCCTCCCTCCGCCCCTCCTCCTCCTCCTCCTCCTCCTCCTCCTCCTCCTCCTCCTCCTCCTCCTCCTCCTCCTCCTCCTCCTCCTCCTCCTCCTCCTCCTCCTCCTCCTCCCTCCTCCTCCTCCTCCTCCTCCTCCTCCTCCTCCTCCCTCCCTCCCTCCCTCCCTCCCTCCCTCCCTCCCTCCCTCCCCTCCTCCTCCTCCTCCTCCTTCTCCTCCTCATCATCATCCACAGAGCCCTCCGAAGGAGGCGGCGGCCCCCGGCCAGGAGGTCCTGACACCGCGGCAGCCGGCGAGCGCCCTTGTCTTGGGGGTCGCCGTCCTCGGTCGCGCGGGGCGGAAGGAGAGGGCAGGAGAGGGAAGGAAGCGGGTCCTCACGGGGAGGTCCTCGAGGAGAGGTCCTCGAAGAGAGGAGGTCTCGAGGAGAGGTCCTCGAGGAGAAGTGGTCCTCGAGGAGGGGTCCTAGAGGAGAACGGGTCCTTGAGGAGAGGTGCTCGAGGAGAAGAATTCATCGAGGAAAGGTCCTCGAGGAGAGGTCCTCGAGGAGAAGAGGTCCTCGAGGAGAGGTCGAGGAGAACAGGCCCTTGCGGAGAGGTCGTCGAGGAGAAGGGGTGGCGTCGAGGAGAACGGGTCCTTGATCCTCCTCGGCGTTCTCGGGCTCCCTGGGCCATGCGCGGTCCACACGGGGACGTCGGCAAAAACGCTCTGGCGAGAACCGAGGCTCGCAGCGAGATCTAGGGTGTGACCAGATCGTGAGGACGCGAGTTGAAGAGGCAAGGCCCTCGGAGGCAAGTAATTTGGTTGGCCCAGAAGGGGGCCCAGCTGAAAGGGAGTGGAGCAATAGGTTTGGGGCAATTGTGTTGCAAACGTGTTGCGCAAGACAATTGGATTGCACTGTATTGCAATTAATGCATTGCACGTGGAAACCCAGCAATACATTTGCGCACCGGAATGATGCACCCCCAAAACCTGTTGCAGCCCCACGAATCTATTGCACCAAATCTGTTGCACCACCCTCATTTGGCAGAACCCCCTGTTGGGTCAACCAGAAGTGAGACAAAGCCAGAAGCGGCTCTAGAGGATGCCTCGGGCGCCGCGTCCCTCTCAGAGCGTTCCAGAACGCTCTGAGAGCGTTCCAGAACGCTCTGGAACGGATTTACACTCGTCCTAGCCCCATCCGAAGAGTGGTCTGGAAGATCGCGGGGAGATCCACGGTGTGACCGGATCGTGAGGATGCGCGGTTAAGGATAAGCATAAGCGGCGGGCGAGGGGGAGGTGAGAGGGGTAAGGCCTTTTCACAAGGCGGCGGGGCTTCTCAGAAGGCCCTCCAGCCTGCTGAGAGGTTTCTGTGCCTTCGGGGAAGGCTTGGGGAACTCTTCAAGAAGGCCGGGGTACTCCCGACCCTCCCGACACTTCCTCCTCCCCCCAGAGGAGGGAGGAGCGCCCCTTCTCACTGCCCCCCTGGGGCTCGCCACCGAGGTAGGGAGGCAAGGCCCAATTGGAGGCCCCAGCCAAAGCCGAAGAGTGAAGCCAATGGCCCAGGGCTGAGGGCAGGGATGAGCCAGACGGCAAGGATGAAAACGGTAAATCATCATCCTGCTCCTCCTGCTCCTCCTCCCCCTCCTCCTCCTCCTCCTCCTCCTCCTGCTCCTCCTTCTCCCCCTCCTCCTCCTCCTCCTCCTCCTCCTCCTCCTCTTCCTCCTCCTCCTCCTCCTCCTCCTGTAGGGCTCAAACCTCCAGGGGACAAGGTCCAACACGATGCTGATCCGCGAGCTGCTCACACAGCGCAAGGTGTCTGCTTCGCACGCGGCCAAAGGAAAAAGCAGGAGAAGGCCAGAATGAGGGGGGAAGAGAAGGGAGGGAAGCACAAGAAACGCGGGAACCCTGTGGGGCCTCCCGCGCCGCGTCCCTGGAGGCATGTGCGAGGAAAGAGGGACAAAGTGAAAGGGGGCAAGCGGAACGTGGAACAAACGAGTGGGCACGCAGACGACGACAGCATACGCTACGAGCCATGAGGGCAGGGCAGGTGGCATGATCACCGCACGTGGAGCCTCTCAAGCAGAGGTGTGCGGAGCAGCCAACGCCGTCGGTCACGCAGGCGTGCAGGGCGGTCTGCACCAGCAGGCGGAAGAGGAGAGAGGGGCAAGGACGGCGAGCAGCAGCAAACTGAGCACGATCCTGCGCAACGTGGGGACATGGCGTTTCCGTCGCGCTGACTCCTGCCCTCCTTCCCACGGTCTGCCGAGATCGGTACGAAGCCATGTGCTGACCAGACGGTGCGGCCCTGATCAAAGAGATGCCCTGAGCATGCAGGCCGAAGGCTAGTCTTGCTGACTGCCAAAACAAGCAAGCCTGAAACAAAGCATCAAACAGATGGCCGCCATGGATGTCCAACGGCTGACCTTGCGCGCAGCGACAAGGGGCGAGGGAGGATGAGGATGAGGGAGGACAAGGCGGAGGCATTCATGTCCCCTCCCACCCCTGCTGGCGCAACCAAGAAACGCACGCGCGTCCAGCGAACTGTCAGATCCTCCTCCCCGTCTTGCTCCGCACTCCTGCCCTTCTCCAGATCCTCGTCCTGCTCCCTCCTCCCTCCTGCCTCGGCCTCCTACACCGCCTCCGTCATCCCCTCCCTCGCCCGCTCCTCCACACCCCCCTAGTCCTCCTCACCCTCTGCAGTAACCTCCCCCTCCTCCTCCTCCTCCTGCTCCTGCTCCTCTTCATCATCCCTCCCCTCCTCCATCATCCTCCTCCTTCTCCTCCTCCTCGTCCTTCTCTTCCTCCTCTTCATCATGCCTCCCCTCCTCGATGTTCTTCCTCCTCCTCCTCCTCCTTCTCAACCCACCCCGACCCTCCCCCCGGCTCCTGGGCATGGGGCTTGCGCCTCCTGTCCTTTCCCTTATAAACTACTTCCCGTTGTCGCACCCGAAGCCAATTTTTAGGGCGGGCCAGGCGAGTCGCCTGAGACGTCCTCACCATGTATGGCCCTGAAGCTTAAACATTGGCAACGGCTTCACAGATGGAGGGCGGCACGATTTCAAAATGAGCCTCTGGTCTTGGCGCCGCTCGAATTCGTTTTAAACAGCTGCAAGGGTTTCACGGACTGAGGACGGCCCGTGTTCAAAATGCGTTGCAAAACTCTGCAGACGTTTCGCGGATTGAAGGCAGTTATTGTTCAACATGTGGCTCTCGCCTAGCGCCGAGCACATTCGTTTGAAAAATGACATGGACACCGTACCATGAGGGTGCAACAATTACGTCGATTCGCGGTGAAGTCCCAAGAATGGCGTTCTGGCACGATTCTGGACTGTCAAGACGCAACAGTCAGGTTGGTCCGTGACGTTGGAATCCCGAGAACAATGTGTTGGCATGCTACAGGGTCTTCAAACGGTTGTCTTCCAACGAGGCAGCTCCCTGTGGAGATGAACCGTTATAGGGGCCTCTGAAGAGGGAGCTTGAAAGAAAGGTTTCTTCAATCATCGTTGGTGCCTTGTGGGTTCACACTGGTCCTCCTCCTCCTCCTCCTCCTCGTCCTCTCCTCCGCTTCCTCCTCCTCCTCATCCTCCTCCTCATCCTCCTTCTCCCCTCAGCTCCTCCGCCCCCGAGGGTAACGAGAAGCCGCAGCGGCAGAAGGCCGCGGGAGCGGGGGTTGGGGGCGCACCACCGCGTCCGCGAGGTGTCTGAGGACCACGGCAAACTCGTCAGCGCCTTCCAATCGCCCCCGCCAGGGTGCAGGAGGAGGAGGAGGAGGAGGAGATACGAAAGGACAGAATAAAACGGCTCCTGGCGAACAGTCCGAGGCGGAAGGGCGACGCGCCCACTGCGCAGACAATATTTTTGGGCTGCACCATCGAAGGGGGATGTCGCTCAGCGACACAGGAGGGGTGACACCTCCTTCGCCGCTGACGACAAGGAGGAGAGAGGGAAGGCATCACGGAGGCAGGAGGAACACTCCCACCCCTTCTCGCCGTGGAATAGATGACGACGGATGGGGGGGGGAGGACCATGTTCGGCCTCTGGGGGCACCTGCCAGACCCCAGGAACATCGACAACGACTCGGGGTGAGAAAAGCCGGCCCCGGGGAAGGGGCCCAGACCTCTGGGGGTCCACGTTGCGGAAAGAGCTCGGCGACGGAGTTCTGCGGAGGAGAGATGGGAGGAGGCTGGAAGGAGAGGGAGATAGGGAGGAGGCAGGGGGAGAGGAGGGGGCGAGGGAGAGGAAGGCGGGAGGGAAGGAGGCAGAAGCTCAGGCTGCAGAGGGGGGCGCCCTCTCCCCCTGGGGCAAGGGTGGGAGCGGCCGAGGCAGCAGGAGGGAACGAGGACGGAAGCTGATCACAATGACGATGGTGATGTGACGATGCCGATGATGGTGATCACGGTGATCTGCGCGCGCGGTGGTCCAGCGCCGCTTGCTCACTTCAGCGGATGAAGTGAAACGTGCCCCACCATGCCGGCGCGGCCGTGCTTGGTGGGCTTCTGCACGTGATGGAGATCTCGCCCAAATAGAGGCCGATCGACTCTGGCTTCACCTCCATGCTGATCTACTGCTTGCTGTTATACACGCCTACCACGCTTCCCGTCAACTCGGGCACGATCACAACGTTGCGCCGGCGGGTCCTGACGGCCTCCGGCTTCTCGCCGTAGGCGGTCTCGCGCTTCGCCTTCCGCAACTCCTTGAGGAGGGCGGTCAACTTCCGATGAATGCCGCGGCTAAATTTGCGGCGCTGGCGGGCGCGGAAAAGCTCCATGAACTCCTGGTCACTTAGATCCAACAACTTGTCGAGGTCAATCCCACGGAAAGGATATTTCTTGAAGATGCAGTTATTATTCTTCTGATCATGGTCACCCAGTTCTGTTCTGTGCCAATCTCTGTCAGGGAAGCCCTCAACACATTGTGGGCAGTCTGGCGCCCGATCCGCCTCAGCGAAAAAATGGCCGCGGATGGTCATCCTGGTCACTGAACTTGTGACGATGCTGACGGTGCTGATGGTGCCCGTGATGCTGCTGACCATAGCAGAGGATCGGCGGCGAGCGAGCCCTGGGGCGAAGTGAGGAGGGGCGGGCCGTCTCACTTCTCGCTGCCCCCCCTCGCTCGCCGCCGATCCTCGACTCCGCTTCGTTTCCTCGAGCTCCTCGACGAGTCCAGGCCTGCGACGATCTCCTCGATTTGCTGCGATCTGCCCGAACGGCGACGAGCTCCTCGATGCTCTCTCGACGCCCCAGCGCTACGACGACGCCCGACCTACGACGACCGCATCGATTCCTCGCGAAGTCCTCGAGCCGCCAGCGCAGACGTCCCAGTTCTGCGACGTTCAAACCTGGCGTGCTTCGGCGACGTCGGCCTCTGGGGCCGGCTTCCAGGCCCAAGAAGCCATGCCACGAAGAAAGAACCCCGAAGCGAAAAGAAAGCGGGCACCAGGGAGGGCGTCGAAACCTCTGGGACCTCTGCAGCTCGATGCTGAACCGTGCCAGAGGAGAAAGACGCCGATGGAGGCGCATCGACCGAGCGCCCGCGAGCGAGGACTCGGGCCCCGAGCGCAGCGACACCGGCGCCGTCGCCCCACCCCCGCCCGGCCTGTGCTGGAGCCGCCCGCGTCCGCCCCGGCCATCCCGCGCGCGCCGCGCCCCCGCGCGGTGAAGCGCACGGCGTTCGGCGGCTCGGGAGGAGGAGGTGAAGGAGGAGGAGGAGGAGAACCAGGAGGAGGAGAACCAGGAGGAGGAGGAGGAGGAGGAGGCGGAGGAGAACCAGGAGGAGGAGGAGGAGGAGGGGGAGGAGGAAGAAGAGGAGGGAGGGAGGAGGGGGCCAGCGGCGGCGCCCGACAGTCGGAACGCGGCGACGGCCTCTCCGAGGACGCCGTCGGCGGCGGCGGCGGCGACCGCGGCGGCGGCGGCGGGGCGACGGAGGACGGAGGACGGAGGACGGACGACGGGCAGACGACGACGGAGAGCGGACGACTGACGACCGAACGACGGTAGGCTGCATCGACGGCGACGACGGCGCCGACAATGACAGACGGCGACGGCGGACGGCGGCACAGAACGACGGTGGCGGCGAGGGCGCCGGCGACGACTGACGCCTGCGACGACAACGACAACGGCAACAGCGGCAGATGCCGATGGCGGCGACGACGACGACGACGCAGACGACGACGACGACGACGACGAAGACGCCGACGGCGGCGGCGGCAGCGACGGTGACGACGACAACGACGACGACGACGACGACGAACGACGACAGGCCAATGAAACAGCGGGGCATGATCGACAGCCCATTATGAGAACATAAACTGTCAGGAAGTATCAGGCGGGCCTTGTCTCTGACTTGCGGTCCGCAAGCCCTGACCCAAACCGAATGGGAAACAACACTGCGACGACCGCTCCGACCGACTTCGCGCTGCAAGGGCGGCGGGCGCGTGCAAGTTCACGACGCAGTGCGAAGAGGAGGAGTCAGCAAACGGGAGGGCGGCCAACGCTGCAAGATCGCGACGACGACCGACGACGCCATCCCCCAGAAGCCACCCAAATGAGCCAGGAACGTCCAAGCATTTCGACCCCCGATCCCCGACGGCAGCGAGGAGGCCGGCGGCGACGGGCGATGCCCTGCTGGACCCGACGACGATCATCGTGCGACTCCTCCATATCCCTCGTGCCCCTTCTCGTGAGGATGCGGTCAGGACTGCGGGGGGCGACGCAAGTAAGGGCCCCTTACCGGCAATAAATGGCCGATTGCAGGTGGATGCATCCCCCTCTGAGCCAGTCTCCTGCAACGTTGCCTCTGATAATCCTCATCCCATTTGGACCAGGACAGGAGAGCCCGGAATCGAGTCGATCAGTCGGATCGGCGATCGTAATGAATTGGAGTGGCGGAGTATCGGCAGCTGAGTCCGGAGGAAATCGACAGGCAAATAGGCCTCCATCGAGAAGTCGGAAGCCAAATCGGAATCCGAAGTCGAATCAAATCCGAATCGGAGGCCACCGAAACCGAGTCGAATCGAACCTGAGGAATCGAAACGAGCCCTGCCAGGATGCCAGGCAGTTCCGGACCTGCAGCGGCCCAGGAAGTCAGGCCGAATCCTGCTCCACCACGCACGGCATAGCCTTAGGTCGGGCGTGTCCCACTACAGGCGAGTTTTGGACGAGACATATATGTATAGATGCATGTGTGTATATATATATATATGTGTACACATGTACATATTAAGAATAGCTATAATACTAAAACGAATAATAAAACTAATTAATACGAATTTGAATGTTAACAATAATAATAATCATCAAGATACTAACAACAATACGACTGATAATGAAAATAACAATAATGATACTACTAATAACAATGATACAAATGCTATTAATAGTAGCACTAATAAAAATAACTCCAAACATGCACGAAATTAGTCAAACAACCGTTTTCCCGACTATTTTTGACTGTTTTCGAATACGCTTCCTGTAGAGGGACGAGCCCGACTTAAGCATAGCCCAGGGACCCCCTCTGGGCCCACGGGGCCGTCGAGCTGAATAGCCTGGGACCATCGGGGGGCAGCTCGGGAGGAGCAGCTCGCCCAGGGACAGGGTCGGAACTCCCAGCGGCCCGGCAGCGCAGCAGGACGAGTCGGAGAAGAAAAACATGGGGAACATGGGGAACGGTTCTACATAATTGCTCTCCGCCGCTGGTCAAGATGTTGGGAAGACAGACAGAGAATCCCAATGACTACGACACCTACGAGCAAGCCCAAAGCCCAACTCATCCGCCACCGTAATTACGGTAGGTTCGCGCGGCGTCGACACGCGCTAAAGGTTTCTGACATCGCGTCGATCGTTCAACCTTGAATCGATCGCGGCCCCAATCGTTCGAGGTTGAGTTCCGTCTGGTCCAGTTGCGTCACCGCTTCCCTCGGCGCATCCGCGTCAGACTTCAACCTTGAACGCCTTCGCCAGCGTCGCCGGCGCGCCAAAGCCGCATGTCCCCACCGTACCCTGAGGCACGAGTTGGAGTGTCCTCGGCTCTCTTGGAGTTCGCCGTCCTGTCCTGAGGGAATGAAGAGTCTACAGAGAAGCCAAGGCACCAAGTTCCCAGATCTGCCCGAGCGTGCCGCGTGACTCCTCTTGAGCAGGGACCGACCGTCCTGGCATTCCGATAGGACTACCACGGAATGTCCTTAGAACAAAAGAAACAATATAATGCAAACACATGTTCTTGTCATATCGAACCGGTGAATATAAACAAAACGATCTCAACCAAACCTGCTCTATGAACCTTCCGTGCAAACCACAAAACGTTCTTCGAACTGTTATTCGATAGGCCGGCAAGCCCGGACGCGTCGCCACTGCTTGATCCTGCGGTTCTCCGCGTGTTCTGAAATGATCTTGTCGATCCGCCGCCCTGAAAGTCCCGACCCCTCCCCCGGGGGCCCCTTTGCCGCCCTTAATGCATCTGTAACGGTCCCAGCGACCGAAAACGGCCCCCCAGGGCCGCAATCCAGGAACAATCCTCTGCTTTAACAAAGAAAACGTATCGTCGGAGATCTGCGGGGGTCGACCCCCATCGCGGCGGCGACGCGGCAGCCCCACCAAATCGGGGATCTTCTGACCCAGGTCGATCCGGACCCAGGTCAGTCAGGCCTTGCAAGATCCTGCAAGATCCTGCACCCAAACCCGGGTCAATGCGAAGGATCCTGCAAAATCCTGCAGGATCCTGCACCCAAGCCCTGGTCAGTGCGCCCCTGGCCCTTCAGGATCCTGCAAGATCGGGCCCTCTGGCTGACCCCCGTTTACGTTGACTACCGTCTCAAGGCTCCCCACCAGTAACGCCACGATCCGCGCCGGCGCCATCTAGAGATGGCCAGGGGTAGCTGACTCACAATGACGGCGCTGACGCGAATCGTGGCGATACGGGCCCCGCTCCTCCCCCCCCTCGCCCCGCCCCCAGGCAACGGCCGTTGTCGACAGAGGATTCAAAAACCGGCGAGTCGGGAATCTACTGAATTGGGTCAATCCAAACCAGGGTCAGTCGGGCTCTGCTGGAGGAGCCAAAAAAACAGCATAAGCTAAAACTTGAAACGGTCCTTCCGGGTTTGGTGGATCTGAGTTGGGACCCCTACCTGACGCGCGGAGCGCGCCAGGGGCGGCGCCGCAGGCGCCGAAAGGGGGGGTCCAGCGCAGATCAAGAAATCGCGGCGCGCCAAAAGTTAATGTGTACGCCGATGTTTATGCCGTTGCTTGTTCTTCGATCTCCTCGATCTTGCAGGATCCTGCGGGATCTTGCTGGATCCTGCACCCAAGCCGGGGTCAGTGCACCCCTGGCAATGCAGCATCCTGCAAGATCTGGCGCTCCGACTAACCCCCGTTTGCAGTTTCAATACGGGGTCCCCGGAAGTCTCGAACCACTCCCCAGGACCCACTCGGTCCCAGGGCCTGGCCGCTTGCTTTCTTTGTTCAAGACGCTGGATTCCTCTGGGCTGACCCCCGTCTCTGGAGCCCCGACCGAGCTGCGAGTTGGGCGGCCCCGCGCACGAGGTCCTCCTCCTCCTCCTCCTCCTCCTCCTCCTCCTCCTCCTGGTTCTCCTCCTCCTCCTCCGCCTCCTCCTCCTCCTCGATCGTCGATCCTCCTGGAGCCCCGACCGCGCTTCGAGTGGGGCGGCCCCGCGCGCGGGGTCCTCAAGCGAGCGGCCCCCGAGGGCTCGGCGCCGGCATGCCCCGTCCACCCGGGCGGGCGCCGGGCACGGGTCTCGGCGCCTGCGCCCCCCGACGGAGAGGGGCGGGGGAGAGGGGGAGCGGGAGCGAGGGGGAGCGACGAAAGGGGCTCCTCCTCCTCCTCCTCCTCCTCCTCCTCCTCCTCCTCCTCCTCCTCACCCTCCTCCCTCTCCTGCTCCTCCTCCTCCTCCTGCTCCTCCTCCTACCTCCTCCGTCTTCCGTCCTTCCTCCTCCCGCTTCCCTCCTCCCTCCTCCTCCACCTCCTCCCTACTCCCCCTCCTGCTGCAGCCTCCTCCGGAGAGCCGAGCTGTGGCCAGAAGACCACGGGGGCAGTGGTGGCCAAAACGCTGCTGGGCGGGGTGGGCTGCGATGCCGGGTCTCGGCGCCGCGCCGTCTGGCCGGCAAAGGGCGAAGGGCCGGAAGGGGGCTGGGGCTACAGTCGACGTGCTACCAAGGAGCTCAAAATCAGGAACGAAGGGCCCCCCTTCTTTGATAGATCTCCTTCAACATGGCCCCAAGAGCGCCCCGAAGGCTCCCAAGAGCGCCCCAAGAGCGCCGCAAGAGGGCCCCAAGAGGCCCCAAGAGGCGCCCAGGAGGCCTCCGAGAGGCTCCCAGGAGACCCCCAAGAGGCCCCAAAAGACTCCCCGAGATACGCAAGAGGCCCCCGGGACCGCCAAGAGGCCCCAAAGACGGCCCAAGAGGTCCCCAAGCTCGCCATTGTCCTCCTCCTCCTCCTCCTCCTCCTCCTCCTCCTCCTCCGCCTTCTCCTCCTCCTCCTCCTCCTCCTCCTCCTCCTCCTCCTCCTCCATCTCCTCCTCCTCCTCCTCCTCCTCCTCCTCCTCCTCCTCTCCTCCTCCTCCTCCTCCTCCTCTCCTCCGCCTCCCTCCTCCCTCCTCCCTCCTCCCTCCTCCCTCCTCCCTCCTCCTCCCTCCTCTCTCCTCCCCCTCCCCCTCCTCCTCCTCCTCCTCCTCCTCCTCCTCCTCTCCGCACGCCGGGGGGGGGGGGTCTGGCGCCGATCCGAGAAATCCGGGCGGACCTCCGAGGTGTGTTTGTGTTCATGCCGTTCCTCGTTCCCCCGGTCTCACTTCCCCCCCCCCCTCGCTCGTCGCCGATCGGTGGGAATGCGTGCGCGTCCCTGCGGCCTGCGGGGGGCCTGTGCCAGGCTGGAAAATGAGCAGGGACCGGCCGTCCCGGCATTCCTAGAGGCCTACCACGGCATGCTCTTGGAAATCTCACATGTTATAAAGAGCCAAACCGTGTTCTTAGAACATAGACCCGATGTGCTCGAGCAAGACAGCCCCAGCGAGAAATGTCTTAACGTTCATTTGGTGGGCCTATAGGCGAGCCAGGACCCTTCGCCACGGCTTGTTGCGTGTTCCTTCGGCCTTGGGGGGGGCCCTGTGCCAAGCCGGGAGGCAGAGGCGGGAAGCGGGGCGGCAGAGCCGCCGTCGGAAGAGGCACGGGGCCGGCCCTGGCGGCCTGCGCGGAGAGCCGCGGGCCCTGGCCGCAGAGCTCTTGGGTCGGGCATCTTCTCCTGCAGTCGGGGATGGGCAGAGCCCCCTTTAGCAAAACGTGGTTTAGTGCAAACGGCCTCGGGCCCAAACCTGGCGGGCGCAAGCCTGGAAAGTGACGGCCGCGGCGCCCCCCCGAGAGTAGAAAAACGGACAGCTCACTGATCGACGTGTCAGGATGGGGGTTCTGTCCCCCCCGATACAAGCGGATCTTGGAGCATAAATGAAAAATGATCAACTAATAACCAAACATGTCATTCATCGAAACATCGTCCCCAGACAATGATTTAGAATTGTATTGAATGTTTTAGAATTGCCCGACTTCATGCTGCAGTCAACCCGTGTACGGCAGGTCCGTGCCGTGTCGACCCCGGCGTTGGTTCCCGACACCGCGCTGGATCGTTCAACCTTGAACGATCGGCCGTCTCCGCAACGTCCGATCGTTCAACATCGACCGATTCTGGGCCGCCGGCGGCGTTCAACCTTGAACGCCCACGGCGGGGTCGCCGCCGGTCGACACGACGCGAACCTACCGTAGTAAGGGAGCACAAAAAGGATGCGAGGACCTAGGGGGGAATGTCGGCATTCTGCGAGCGGGCCGCGGTTAGCAGAAGTGGCTAAGAATGGGCCGAAGGGGAATGACGCAAAAGCAACCTTGGAAAGCTGCTCATCCTCGCTGTATGTGGGTTGACCGTATCGTGGGTGATCTTGCCAGGGCGATCCAGAGCTCTGCTCGCACTGTACCTCTTGCCATCGCTCGGACGTCCATTCCCCATGCGTTTCGGCTCGGTGCGTGATTTCCTGTTGCTCGATGATCCAAAGTACTCCTCGATGTCCTTCGCTGAGCAAAAATGGAGGGCGCGCCGCTGGATCACCCAAAGGGGCCCCCCTTCAAGGGGGAGGGGGGGGGAGGGGTTCCGACCCCCCCCCCCCCCCTTTCAAAGGGGGGGGGGGTTCGAACCCCCCCCCCTTAAAGGGGGGGAAGGGGGGGGGGTTCTCGGACCCCCCCCCCCCCCCCCTGAAGGGGGGGAGGGGGGGGGGGGGGTCCCTGGAGCGCACCCCCCCTTTTGTGTCTTCAAGGTGATCCACTGGCGCTCTTTCGCAAAAATGCACACGCCAGAGCGATGCCAAGACCTGGGAGGGCGGGCTGGTAGGACTGAGATTCCTAGAAGACCAAAAAGCGCCATCAACATAACCTTTTGGCGCACCGCGCGAATTTCTTGAATCTGCGCTGGACCACCTCCCTGGCGCGCGGAGCACGACAGGGGCGGCTACGGAGGCGCCGACGGGGGGCCCAGCGCGGATCCGAGAAATCCGCGCGGAGCGCCAAACACGTCTGTTTACGACGTTTTTGTTCGGCTACACGTAAGAGAAGAGTGACCCTGGGTAAGAGTGACCTTTGGTGCGCAGCCGTTGGGGGGGCCGCGGGGAGGCCAAATCCAGGCGTGCTAGCCGCTGCTACCGCTTCGCGTTCGGCCATCTGGGGGCCCATCTGTGCCCGCACCAAAGGTCACTCCGGCGAAAGGTCACTCTTACGTCTAGTCGATTTTTCTTCGTCAGGCCGGACGATACTGAGCCCCGGCGCCGCCTGGCGGCGCGCGAGCACAGTGGCGCGCACCCCCGAGGCGAGGCTGCAGCACGGCCCTAAACCTACCGCGCGCCGCGGCCCCGCACGGCGCGCTCCTGGAGGGAGGCAGCGGCGACGCGGCTCCGTCGCCTCGGCTGCCGTCGTCGTCGTTGCTGCCGCGGCCAGCGCCGCCGCCGTCGCTCGGGTTCGAGGTTCGACGGTCGAGGGTCGGGGCTTTCAAGGAGGAGTAGGAGGCGGAGGAGAAGGAGGAGAGGAGGAAGAGGAGGAGGAGGCACATGAGGAGGAGGAGGAGGAGGAAGAGGAGGAGGAGGCAGAGGAGGAGGAGAAGCAGGACGAGGAGGAGGAGGAGGAGGAAGAGGAGGAGGAGGAGGAGGAGGTGCAGGAGAAGGAGAAGGCGAAGGAGGAGGAGGAGGTTCGAGGTTCGCTGGTCGAGGATCGATGGCCGTGGCCATGTTGGGGGCACCCGGGGCGACCTGGAAATCTCCGGGGCCCAGGGGGGGCTCCTGGGCAGGCCTCCAGACGTCGGTCGTCGTCGGTCCTCGTCGTGGTCGTCGGCCGCGGAGGACGAGGGGCGAGGGGGGGCATGTCCCCCTTATAAAAGATACCCAACAAATGCAAAGCAGATTCAAAACATCGTCCCCAGACTATGTTTGTACTATTTTTGAATATGCCCCCTGTAGAGGGACAGGCCCGGCTTAAGACGAGGGACGAGGGGGGTGGAAGCTCGAATAGGAAGTTCTCGCGGGCCTTCCGGAGAAGGCGTGGGGAGGTGGAACGAAGCGAGGATCGAGGCGAGGGACGGTGGTGGGAAAAGAGAATCCGAGGTCCGAAGACCCGGGGGGGGGCCTGGCGATGCAAAGTCAAGGACATCTCTAACTTTGGCGTATGGCGTCGTGCTCGTGCATCCATGGCCGCCTCTTCGTGTTTCAGCACGTCCCTTGCCCCCCCTTCTGCTACGCACGCGCTTCGGGCCGCGAACCCCCTCTTGGACGCCCACCCCTGCAGGGACCCAGAGGGGCACAAATCAATTGGCACAGATTCCAGATTTTCCCATATGTCTTCTCAACTGTTCCCAAACATCCAATATTATCTTCCTCCCCCCTCCTCCTCCGCCTCCTCCTCCTCCTCCTCCTCCTCCTCCTCCTACTCCTACTCCTCCTCCTCCTCCTCCTCCTCCTCCTCCTCTGTCTCCGCCTATTCCTCCTCATCTCGTCCTCATCTCCTTCTTCTCCACCACCTCCTCCTCCCCGTCGTCCTCCTCATCTTTGTCCTTCTCTTCCTCCCTCCTCACATTTCTGCAAATGCCCTGCATAATTCAATGTCGGCACGCCTCTCACACACTTCGTGGCCCCAGAAAGAGCTTCACCGAAGGCTCCAATAGAAGGGTCCACATGGCGAATACGCACCCGATTCGGCACACCCCTCACACCCGTTTGTGCTCCAGAGGAAGCTCCACCGAAAGCACCAACGGCAGGCTCCACATGGCGTACACGCGACCGATTCGGCACACAACGAATATATACATACATACACACATATGCACATATATATATATATATATGTATATGTATATGTTTATACACACACGAATATACATACACACATGCATGCATGCATACCTACATGCATATATACGCATGCATACATACATATATACATACATGCATACATGCATGCATACATACATGCATACGTACATGTATACATATATGGCTGTATACATACACACATGCATACATACACACATCCATACATGCGTACGTACAACGATGTCTACATGCAAACATGAATAAATGCATGTGTACATCAATGCATGCATGTGTGCATGTATGCATGCATACATGCATACATACAACCATACATGCATGCACACATGCATACCTAACTGCATACATATATACACACATATACATATCAAAACCTACATACGTACATGCATACATGAATACAGTCATGCATGCATGCATACATGCATACATACACACATACATACATGCATGCATATATATATATACGTACATACATACATACGTACATACATGCAGACAGACAGACAGGCAGACATGCATACATGCATGTATACATACATATATACATATACACATACATACACAATACATACGTGCATACATATCTACATACATACCTACATACATATATACATGCATACATACATGCATGCATACATTCATGCATACATACATACAAACCGGCATATATACATACATACATACATACATACATACATACATACATACATGCATGTATACATGCATGCATGCATACATGCATGCATGCACGCATGCACCCACACATGCGTGCACACACCTACTTATACATATGCGCATGCATACATACACACATACATACATACATACATACATACATGCATGCATGCATGCATGCATACGTACATGCATGCATGCATGCATACGTACATACATGCATACACACACAGACATGCATGCATGCATACATACATACATACGTCCATACATGCATACATACATGCATGCATACATGCATGCCTGCATGCACTCATGCATGCATACATACATACATACAGTCATACATGCATACTTGCATGCATGCATGCATGCATGCATGCATACACCACGTTACCACGTTTCGTGACCCCATATGGGGGCTCACCCGAAGGCCCCAGCGGCAAGGTCCGCATGGCACAGCCGCACACGTTTTGGTACACCCCTCACACGCTTCGTGGCCCCGCATGGAACTCCACCGAAGGACCCAGCGGCAGGGTACACATGGCGTAACCGCACCCGATTCGGCCCCCCCTCAAACGCACATTCGCTCCATAGAGTACTGCACAGAAACACATGGCGTACCCGCATCCGATCGGGCAAACCCCTCACACGTTTAGTGGCCCCGCAGGCAGCTCCACCTCAGGCCCCAGCGGCAGGGTTCGCACTCCCCTCACACGTTTTCGTAGCCCCGTATGGAGCTCCACCGAACGCTTCCCGCGGCAGGGTCCGCATGGCTTACCCGCACACGGTTCGGTACATCCCTCACACGTTTTCGTGTCCCCGTAGGGAGCTCCACCGAAGGCCCCAGCGGCAAGGTCCGCATGGTGCACCCGCATTCGATTCGGCACACCCCGCGAATGCGAAAGCCCCCATGGGAAACACTCCTCCGAAGGCCTTGGTGGCAGGGTTCGCATAGCGCACCCGCCCCCAATTCGGCGCCTCCTCACGCGCTTCGTGGCCCCACAGTGCTCCACGTACGGCTCCAATGGCAGCGTTCGCATTGCGCACCCGTCATGATGATCTCCCTGCTCCCCCGCATTCCCAATTGTCTCTCATCCCTTCATGAACCTCATGACTGATTTATGCTTGTGCCTCTGTTTGTTCCCTCCTGACTCTTGGATGCCCTCTTCTTGGACGACCCCGAGAATAAAAGACAAAATGGCATAAACATAAACTTCTGGCGCTCCGCGCGGATTTCGTGGATCTGCACTGGACCCCCTCCCTGGCGGCGCCACAGGCGCCGCCAGGGGGCCCCAGCGCAGATCCAAGAAATCCGCGCGGAACTTCGAAACCCTATGTTTATGCAATGTTTTCTGGACGAGCACGTTCGAACGATCCGCTACTCGCAAAGTAACTACTCGCAAATGGCCTCGATCTACGATACTTGTCGTCGAAAGCAAGCATCTGTTGTTTTTCAGGACGTTTGCGAGTAGGCACTTTGCGAGTAACGCAACGCGCTCGGTGATTTCTCTTCTCCGAGAGAAACGTGACTCCGATGTGAGCTGCCGGCGCCGCTGCCACCGCGCCGCGAACGACCCGGGCCGCCAGGCTCTTTCCGCGCCCCGCGCCGCTCGCACGGTGCCCGGCCCGCGCAACAGCTCCGCTCTGGCACCGCGCCCTCTCGCGCCGCGCACACCTCCTCCTCCTCCTCCTCCTCCTCCTCCTCCTCCTCCTCCTCCTCCTCCTCCTCCTCCTCCTCCTCCCAGCGCATGCAGGGCTCGCGGCGCGCCTTACGGAAGGACATGGTGAGGTGCCTCACCGACACGTGCGAGGAGCTGGCCGAGAGGGGCCTCACCATCGCCAAGAAGAGCGTCATCATCTGCTCTGAGATGGATGACGCGAAGTACATAGCTCGAGCCATGAAAAGACGTGGCTACCCCATCCAGTACAAGAGTCAGGCCAGCTACCTGCTGGACGACCTGGACAACAGTATTCAAGACAGATACTGGCACCAAGCCAGCAAGCATCGAGGCGGTGGCGGCATGGAAGAAGGAATTGATAATCATTCTTACCGACGGCTGCTGCGCTACCTCGAGACTATGGAAAATGGACCGCGCCTCGCAGCGCTCATGCTGGCCATCGCTACTGGTGCCATGTGGCCCAAGGCCCGCGTCAAGGCCGAGGTCAAGGGCGCCGACACCGACGGCCACTGCGAGCGATGCGGGGAAGCAGAAGAGACGGAGTTTCATCGGATATGGCAGTGTACATGCAGAAAGGAGTGCCCGATCTACGAGGCCACGGACAGCCTCATCACCCAGGCCACGACCCAGCAGCACATGTTCGAGTGCTACTGGACGCGAGGGCTTTTACCTCGCAGCTGGACCCGTCTACCACCACCAGCTGATCACGCGAGCTGGCAGGTCGACGGCGCCGACGCCTATGGCCCAGGGTGTTTCGGTCGCGGCCAAGGCGAGCCCATCTATGTCTTCGGTGACGGCAGTGGCGGCGGCGACACCTCCAGTGTTCCCATGCGCCGCGTCGGCGTGGCCATCGCCGTTTTCCACGACCTGGACAGGAACGGCATGGAGTTGCAGGGCGCAGCATGGGGGCCACTGCCAGGAGGGCGACAGACCGTCATTCGTGGTGAGCTCATGGCCCTACTGATGGCTGTTACCACCACGGTGGGCGACCTGGTCTACTTCACCGACAGTGAGGGTGTGTATCTCAACTACTACAACGGCCACTTGGAGGCGCCCGAGGGCGCCGATGCTGATCTGTGGTACCGCCTTCGTGAGGCTGTTCGAGAGCGGCAAGCAGATGTGGTTGTTCTTTGCATTCGGTCCCATATGACTGAGACCGACATCTGTGCAGGTAAAATCAGCAGCTCACTAGCCTACGGCAACACCGTCGCGGATGAGATAGCCGCGGGAGCGGCTCGTGAATGCAGGATCCCCAAACACATCCGACAGCAGTATGCCAGAGTTGAGCAGCAAGCGTTCACGGTGAGGATGAGGATCCTTAGGGCCCACTTAGATGCTCTCGAGGCCGATAGAATAGCACACCAAGAGGGCCCGCGTCGTAGGAGGCCGAAGCCTAAGGCTCCAGCCAAACCGCCAGCCCCCGCTGTTTGTGCAATGTTTGCATCACAACATACCCTAGACAGTACGGGTAGTAGGTGCAGTAGGTGTCAGAACTCCTCCACCCAGGCCCGTAGGACTGAATGGCTTCGCACCAGTTGTTATGACCTTGTGAATGTTGATGGCACTTATATGAGACCCCCCCTCGGGATGCAGGTACATGTGGCAGGGGGATTTGCTCATTTAACCCATCGTTTAAGGTTCCACACTGGGCTGAAATTGTGGTTTTGTTTTCACTGCGGGGTGTACGCCTCCCGACAGATCGGGAAGTTAGCCGTCGCATGTGACACACCCACCGCCACAGGGCGGGAGTATTTGCGTCGTATTGCAATGGGGTCCTGGCCCAAAGCGCTCAGCCAAGCTGAGACTATCCAGAGACTGGGGAAGCAACAGGCACTTCAGTAGGTGCCGGCGGACCTCCATATTCATATCGCTACGCGATCAGGCAGAGTCTCCAGAGTCTCCTCCTCCTCCTCCTCCTCCTCCTCCTCCTCCTCCTCCTCCTCCTCCTCCTCCTCCTCCCCTTCCCTCCTCCCCCTCCTCCTCCCCCTCCCTCCCATCTTCTCCTCCTCCTCCTCCTCCTCCTCTCCTCCTCCTCCTCCTCCTCCTCCTCCTCCTCCTCCTCATCCTCCTCTTCCTCCTCCTCCTCCTCGTTTCCTCCTCCTCCTCCTCCTCCTCCTCCTCCTCCTCCTCCTCCTCCTCCTCCCTCTCCTCCTCCTCCTCTTCCTCCCCCTCCCCTCCCCTCCTCCTCCTCCTCCTCCTCCTCCTCCTCCTCCTCCTCCTCAACCTCCTCCTCCTCCTCCTCCTCCTCTTCCTCCTCCTCCTCCTCGCCTGTTCGCTCCTCCTCCTCCTCCTCCTCCTGCTCCTCCTTCTCCTCCTCCTCCTCCTCCTCCTCCGCCTCCTCCTCCTCCTCCTCCTCCTACTACTCCTCATCATCCCCCTGGCCCCGCGCCCTCTCGCGCGGCACACCCCCCAGAGAGGAGCAGCTCTCTGGCTAAGACGAAGCGAGGGCGAGGACTAGTTTGACTACCTACCAGACCATCCCAACCTAACCCGAAGGGGTGTTCCGCGGGTAGTTGGTGCGTCCAAGATGGCCCAAGACGGATCCAAGAGGGCCTCGGAGAACACAAGATGGCCTCCAAAATAGTTCAAGATAGCGCAAGATGGCTCAAGATGGCTTCCTCGATGCTCCAAGAGTCCCCAAGAACGCTCCAAGACGGATCCAAGTAGCCACGGAGCCTCCCCAAAAGGAGAGACCGAATTCCTTCAAACAACCCTTTTACAAAAAAAAATATGTTTGACGGTTCGCTTTTTCTCTTCCATTGGCCTTCCGAGGCCTCAAGGCAGATCCAAGAGGGCTGCTGAGGGCCCCAAGAGAGGCCAAGATAGCCCCGAGACGGCCCCAAGAGCGCCCAAGGGGTGCTCCAAAAGCGCCCCAAGAGGGGCCCAAGAGGCGATTTTTGGGGCTCCCGAGGAGGGGGGCCCAAGAGGCGCCCAGGAGGCCCCCAGAGGCGCCCGGGAGGAGGCCTCCAAGAGTCTCCCAAGAGACCCCCAAGAGGCCCCAAGAGGCTCCCCGAGGCACCCAAGACGCTCCAAGAGGCCTTCGGGACCGCTAGTACGCCCCCAAGGCGCTCCAAGACAAGAGGCTTCCAAAAAGCTTCCAAGAGACATCCGAGGAGACTCGGAGAGGCAGCTCGCCTGGGCATCGTTTCTGGATGAGCTGGTGGGGATACGCCGATGCGCCGTCCAGGCGCGGGTTCTTCCTGTCCTGTCCTGTCCTGGTGGGGATACGCGAGCGTCAAGATTTTTTGTTGGAGCGTCGGTCGATCCTGGGGTTCGATCCTCGGCCTCGATGCTGACCTCGATCCTCGGTCCGCGAGCATCTGCGGCACCCGCGACGGGCCTGCACTCCGGCGGCCCATGGGCTGCGGGGAGGCGGCACGCGCGGCGGCCCGCCGCGCGCACCCCGCGGCACTCAGATCAGGACAACGCGCCCGGCGTGGAAGGGCAGGAACTCCCAGGGGACCTCTGCGCCGAGCGGGGGCGCGGATGCCTGCAGGAGGAGCTCGACCACAGGAGACCTCCCACAGGACACCCAACCCTGAGAACCCAGGGCGTGCTTTGATTTGCTTAGTGTGAGAACGTCAAGGTTTCCATCGCGAAACCATCGAGAGCAAGGGAGCCCACGGCACCCTGGAGGCAAGCAGGGTGTTTCTTGGTATGGGCGTTCACTGTATGGACGGCGTGCGTGCTTGGGCTGACAGGGGGGGGCTACGGTTGCGCGCCCTGGCGGTCCCCCCCCACCGCTGCGCCGCCGCCGCTCGAGGCAAGAACTCCCGGGGGAGTCTTGCCCAGAGCGGGAGCGCGAGGTCTCCGGCGTGGCCTGGCCCTGGGGGCCTCACCGTGCTCGCCGTGCCCGTCTTCGGAGGGGCCTCACCGCGCCCCAGGGCCGTCAAAAACCGACCTCGGATGAAAGGCCGGCCCCGGGGACCGGGTCGGGACCTCGGAGGCCGCGCATCGTACACATCGGGACGTCGCACGTCAAGGTCTGGACGGAGCGCCTCGGCGCGAGACTTCGGGCGTGGTTTGGCCCTGGGGGCCTCCTGGATGGGGCCGGAGCATCGCGCCGCGTCGCCGCTGCATCGACGATGCGGCTCGATGCGGAGCCCTCCCCCACGCCGACGTCGCCGATGCATCACAACCGTCGCCGATGCATCGGCGACGCGGCGCGGCCCTCCGACCCCGGCTGCCCGGACCCCGTCTGGGGAGCCTGAGATGAATCCGGGTCAGCGCGCAAGCGGGGCTCCGCCAGCTCAGAGAAGGCAGCGCGGCAACTGCTCCGGGGGGCTCCCCACACACGGCTCAGCCAAGACGTGAGGCCACCGCCATGGCCGCGAGCGGCTCCCAAACCCGTCTCAAACAGACTCGGGCGTTGCATGATCCTACGGGATCCGGCGTTGTGGTCGAACCCTGTTTGCGCTGAACCCCGCTGCGTGCGGCAGAAATCGGTCGCACATTTTCCTGCAACAGTCGTTACCCCAGGATGGGCAGGTTGGGGCCCCGAGTAGCGGCAACCGTAGGGCGGGGTTAGGGTACGTCGGGGCGGGGGTGCGCTACGATCACCATAGAATGCCCGCGAACACCAGCATGTAGGAGGGGGGCCAGGACCCCCCCCCGTACCATACGATCGATACCGTTACCCAGGAGGGCTGGGGGGGACCTGGGTAACGACCCTAGACATCCGACGTCTCGATGGTTTGAAGACACGGGCCCCAGACCTCTCAACTATTTCCCTGGGACCAGCTTTTCATCGCGAGTCGTCCTCTGACCGTCATGCGGCCCGATAGGGTCCCCGAGAGGCCGAACGCTATGAAAAACCTCCGCCCCGAGATGTTCGAAACGCCAGAACGTCTGGAACCGCAACGCACTAGATGATAAAAGCACAACAATCTCCACACCGAGCGCTGGAGCCTGGGTGGGCGGCGGTGCGGAAAGGGTCAGGTGATCAACTGTTGAAGGACCACTAACCCTTTGAGAGCGGACATACGTTGAAAGGCCCAAGAGATCAGGGTTAAGAGTCCCAACAGAAATAAGAAGCCCAACCGCCAAGACCTGAGTATCCCTCATGCAGAAACGAGGACCTAACTTTGGCTACATCTTCACTGTGTCATGAGGGTTGGGGAGACTCCGACAGGGAGAGGGGACCCCCCTGTCTCCCCGAGCGCGCAAACGAACTGTCAGTGCGGCGCTTGGCACTGCGCCGAGGGGGGGTCCGCGATGCGCCACGCGCTCTTTTTTGCCGCGCGCTCGTGGGCGGCGGCGCGCGGGCTCCCGCGAACGTTTTCCTTCGATCGTCGTTTCGACCTTGGGCGGACGAGGGACCAGAGGGTTTCCAAAAGCGGTTTGGGGGGAGGGTGTCTTCCAGAGAGCCCCCCAGGGGCCTCCGAGCCTCGTCAAAACAGGGGGTGAGAAGCCCCTGGGGGACCCCTCCTGGAAAACCCCCTCCCCAAAAACCCCCTTTGGAACCCTCGGGGGGGAGGGAAGGACAGCCAGGATCTCATCCAAAGGGGGGGGGAGAGGAGGCGTGCAAGGGCCCGCGCCTATCGGCGCAGCAAGGAGTAAGACAACGATCACCTCTTCCCCCCGAGGGGGCCACATGCGAACCCTACCCCTAGCCCCCACGATTTCTGAGGGGGAGGGTGGGGTTCACCTCGTTCGGGAGCTCCCGAGCGAAGCGAACCCCCCCCCTTCAAAAATCGGGGGTGTAGGGGTAGGGTTCGCATGTGGCCCCCTGCCCCCTTCCCGATCAGCCCAGATGCCCGGCCCTGCCCTGTCCTCAGGCCAGGGCAGGCTGGACTCCGACTCTTGGAAGATCTGGGGCCCAAACGCCCGACGAGGTGAGTCTTGCTTCGGCACAGGCACGTCCCCTCGAGCTTGCGCGCGTCGCTCTCTCGGTGAGCGCTTTTTGTTTGTTTTACCCGGCGCTTCAACATTGGGAGGAAGGGGGAGGCAGGGGGGGGGTCTGGCTCCGGACCTCTGCTCAGTGCGACGGTTTGCAGCAGTGCGTCCTATGGGGGGAGCCTCCACCTGCTCGAGACAGGCGCCCAAAACAGCCAAGATCTACTCCATAGGGAGGGGTGGGGTGCGAGGGCCCGCGCCGATCGGCAAAACAACGAATAACGAAACGATAATAGAAGAAGAACAAAAGCACAAACCATCAACTGTTTGCGCTCCGCGCGGATTTCTTGGAACCGCGCTGTGCCCCCCTCCCTGGCGCGCGGAGCGCGCCAGGGGCGGGGCAACAAAAAGCTGCATCTCGAGCTCGGTCCCCATAAGGGCCCGTCGCCAGGCCCCTGGACCATCAACAACGCGTGCAGAGCGCGGAACTGCTGCATCCAGCAGAGGGATCTGAGCCTGTGGGCCCGCGGCCTGAGAAAATCATCAGCATCACCATCATCCTCCGCCTCCTCCTCCTCCTCCTCCTCCTCCTGCCCCTTCTCATCATCATCATCATCATCATCATCAGCAGCAGCAGCAGCAGCATCAGCATCAGCATCAGCATCAGCATCAGCATCAGCATCAGCATCAGCATCAGCATGAGCATCAACATCATCATCAGCATCATCATCATCAGCATCATCATCATCAGCATGAGCATCAGCATCAGCATCAGCATCATCATCATCAGCATCATCATCATCATCATCAGCATCATCATCATCAACTGCAGCATCATCCTCCTCATCCTCATCATCCTCATCAACATCATCCTCCTACTCCTCCTCCTCATCATCATCAGCATCAGCATCATCAGCAGCATTAGCATCAGCATCAGCATCAGCATCAGCATCATCATCATCATTATCATCATCTGCAACACCCTCCTCCTCCTCCTCCTCCTCCTTCTCCTCCTCCTCCTCCTCCTCCTCCTCCTCCTCCTCCTCCTCCTCATCATCATCATCATCATCATCATCACCAGCGGCCTGAGCAAAAAAACCTATAGGCGGGCGTCTGGGCGCGAGGGCGGCCCAGGGCGGGCGGGCAGTGCAGAGGACGACGCGTGTTACCCATGCCGCTGCTCGTCCTGGAGAACCCTCGTCGCCACGGCCGGATTCTCCTCGAAATTTTGGGCGTGGCTCGATGGGGGGTTCCCTTTCGTGCCACTTTCGGGCCCCTCCGGAGCCCCAGGGGGCTCGTTCAGGTACCGCTTGGGCACCTTTTCGGACCACCCTCGCCACCCCCCTATTTATGACCCCTCCATTACGCAACGCCCAAGAAGTTCTGAGCGGAACGCACCCCGGGAGAAGTCTGGGGAGTAGCGGTGTCAGTATCTCATGGCTCCCCCAACTCTGCAGCTTTACGACTCTACGACCATCGCTCGGAGGAAGCGGGCGGAAACATGGAACGGTCAGGCGCAGACAGCAGAAGGGAAAGCCTCACGATCATTGAAATCGGAAGGCGTCTAATGGATTAGGATCTGTGAGCCCAGAAACTCGTACTCTCGACAAACGATGGGTGTGTACACTCAGAAATCGAAGTCAGGACTTGCTTCGGTCGCCTCCAGAACCCTCGACAACCTTCCTGGATGTTGGCGTTCCATCTGGGGTCATGTTTGTGAAGGAGGCTGGGGGTGACAATCACTCAAGTGGTGATGAGGTTGGGGGGAGGGGACAGAACCAACTGCTGGCAACTGCGATAGGTGTGATGATGACGATGCTGGTTGCGCGCCCTCGAGTTGCCGCGCCAATCGATCTCACAATCAAGCTCACAATCGATCCTCTATTGATCTCACCTGGCGATCTCGCAGTCGATCGCACTACTATCGACCTGAATATCGAATATACGATCGATGCAACTATCGATCTCATTCACTACCGCTCGCACGATCGATTGAACTACTAATCTCACGATCGACCTCACTATAGATCCGATTATCGATCTCACCACAGCTCGATCGTTATCGATCTCACTATGAGTCTCACTATAGGTCGTGACACCATCGGGACACTACGGCGGGACACCGCAGGACACCGCGGGGCACCACTGGACACCACGATAATCGGGACACCATCGGGACACCATCGGGACACTACAGCGGGACAGCGCGGGACAGCATCGGGACAACGCGAGACACCAAGGCTGGACCCCCCCACCAACCGCGCGCCCACCCGGTGGCCGGACTTCTGCATCCGAATCGCCCCAGCGACGGCGGGATCATTCCTCTCTGGCAACCACGGCGAGACACCGCGAGACACATCGGGACACCATCGGGCCACCACGGCGGGACACATTCAGCCACCGCGCGCCCACCAAAGCGTCAGACTTTCGCATCCGAGTCGCCCTACCGACAGCGGCATCATTCCTCTCGCGCGCCCACGCAGCTTCGCCTCACCCGCCCGCACGACACGAAACCGAAACCGATTTCCCGGTGGGGAGCTCTCCGTTCCAGTGCGATCTCACCCCCTAACCACCGATTAAAACGCGAACACGCCGTGGTGTGGTTTCAAGACGTTTGAGGTCTGTGATGATATCATGCTCTCACCTTTCGCTTCAGCGGGCATCGGTACACTGCTGCATCATGCGCTCCCTGTACACCTCAGCGGGCCACAATCCAATATCATCATCGTCGGTCTGGCTGGCTATGCACCGCTTCCGGTTCCTTGCCTTCCGTTCTAGCCATACTAATCCCGAGATATTCCTTCCCTTCTCCCTCTCCATCCGTGTCCCATTGCGTATCCGTCTCTGGCGGTCAATGACCCGAATCCTTCTCATCTCGGACAAATCCTCATCATGCTTATCCTGCCGAGTCCTTCCACCCGTGCAAGAAACTACACATGCTCCCCATTATCGTCACTAGCCTCCTGTTGCTGCTCACCACTCGCATGTCCGCCAAGTCAGGCCACAGGACATAATGTCAGCATCGGTGCTGTGTCTACGTTTTGTGCCCGCCGCGTCCCCTCCGCTGCAGCCAACGATAGTGTGCTCGGGATGGCTCTTTCAGAGGTTGGGGCAAATATGAGCTGTGACAACGGCGCGTACTAATCAACCGCTCGCGCCGAGGAGGAGGAGGAGGAGGAGGAGGAGGAGGAGGCGGAGGCGGAGGAGGAGGAGGAGGAGGAGGAGGAGGAGGAGGAGGAGGAGAGGAGGAGGGGGAGGGGAGGAGGGAGGAGGAGGAGGAGGAGGAGGAGGAGGAGGAGGAGGAGGAGGAGCAGCAGCAGCAGGAGGAGGAGGAGGAAGAGGAGAAAAGAAAAAATGAGGAGGAGGAGAAAGAGAAGTAGAAGGAATAGGAGGAGGAGGAGGAGGAGGAGGAGGAGGAGCGGGGAGGGGTCACGCGCCAGAAGGCACCCTGCGCGGACGTCCGAGGCAGCGTTTGTTTCTACGTGTCTCCCTGGCCCCCACACACAGTCTGCAGGAGTAGCCCAGATGTGCCCGACGCCGCGAAACAGGCCACTGCACCATACAACAAACCACGACCATGAGACCTCGGCCCCCGTCTTTGTGCGGCGTTCTGGGTCGGCCCGTGATGGCCGCAAGGCTCGATACAGGGAAGAAAACACCCGTCGTGCTTCTGCCCACGACGCCCAGATCCCAGAGCCGCCCTTCTGCCAGATTTGCAGTAGTGGGATGAGTCGACCGCGCGCCCGAGGGGGAAGCGAGAGGGGGCGGGCCTCGGAAGTCTTCCCCGAAGACACCGGAAACTTCTCAGCAGGCGCGAGGGCTTCTGGGAAGTCCCACCGCCTCCTGGGAAGGCCTTCTCATTCCCATGTCCCCCCTCGCTAGAGCCGCCGAGAGGGGGGCGCGGGGAGGGACGGCGGCGGCCTCGAAGGGCTCCCTCGCGAGGCTCACCTGCTCCTGTGGGCCGCAGGGAGGACTGAAGAGAGGGGAGCACCCGACCCGCCACCAGTGGTCGGGAGATGTAAGGCCCCAAACCCTCCTGGCGCCCGTACAGTCGAAGCGTGCCTCCAGACGGACCTGGGACGGAAGAGCATGCCTCAAGAGCACGAGGCCCGCCGCCGGCCAAAGTGGAGAGCATCCAAGGGTGCCCTCCCCAGGATGCACAAGAATATCCAGCACAAAAAAAAACGAAGAACGCTTAGGGTGCCCTCCCCGAGCCGACCTCGATCTGATACCTCGGTCCCACTGTGAGACCCCAAGCCCTGCTGACAGCCCATGGCGGGTCCCAGCCAGCCTTTCCCTACTCGTCCCAATACGCGTGCTGGAAGCCTTCTCCGCAGCTCCCTCGAAGCTCCTGCGAAGCTCCCTCGAGGCTTCTGCGAAGCTTCCTTTCCAGAGCCTGCAACCTTCTCAGACACCCTACGAGGGCCCGGGGCGCAAGAGGAGGAGAGGAGAGGGTAAGCGGCCGTGTCGAACACGTGCCTACCAAAAAGGTGGACAGAAAAAGGAGCCCCTTGGCCGAGAGGGACCATGGCCACGCCGAAAGCGACCGACGGTCTAGAGTGGAAGAGACAAACCCCAGAGATGAGGAACACAAGGGCACACTTTCAAAGCTGGGGTTGTCCTTACCCGTCGTGGGAGGCAGCTGCAACAGGAGCCACTGTGTTCACTCGACGCGATGATCTGGTATAACATCACCAGCATTCCCAGACGGCGCCAGCGCGAATCGTGACGCTACTGGCCCCCTCCGCCCCCAAAAGTCAAGTCAAGCCCGGTCGAGGAGCCTAAGGAGGCACCTCGCTCTGCAGGCGGAGACGGATGGCGTGAGACTCTGCGGCAACACGGCGCGAATGCAAGAGAAAGGTGGCGGGCAGGGCAATCTTGAAGCACATGCATTCAACAGCAGCTCTTTCGCATGAGAGTAGAAAGTGTGTTCCCCTCCTCCTCCTCGTCCCCCCCCTCCTCCTCCTTCTCCTCCTGCTCCTGCTCCTGGTCCTCCTCCTGCTCCTCCTCCTCCTCCTCCTCCTCCTCCTCCTCCTCCTCCTCCTCCTCCTCCCCTGATTGCCTGCAGTACTCACGCGTGCTCGACCACGGACCCGAGTCGTCCCCCTCGCCACTCGTCGCTCTGCGCCGCAGCCTCACGCCAGGGTCTCCGGCATGTCTCTCCCGCGGTCGATCGGGGATCCTCCTGACCCGGGTCAATCCTCGGCGACTCCGAAGGGTATGGTGCTTTGTGGGCACGGGAAACGGCAGGGCCTTTTTTCACCGTTTCCCCAAAAAATGTCCATTGAAAATGGAAACGGCAAAAAAACGGCAACCAGAAACGGCAAAAAAACGGCTCCAAGATCGGAACTGGAGCCGGAACCGGTCAAAAAACGGCGACGGAACCGGTAAAAAAACGGCGTCGGAACCGGCAAACAAACTGCAAAACGGAACCGGTAAAAAAACGGCCCTGTCGTTTCCAGGGCCCACTAAGGTATGGTGTGCAAAAGGTGCGGTTTGCAACTGGCACCCCGAGGGGCACCCTGGGGGCGGGCGCGGACCTCGACAGAGCTCTCCGTCGCGCCCGGAGGAGGCCTGACGCGGACAGTGTCGTGCCCCCCAGGCTCCGACGGTACCGATCGCAAACCATACCCCGGCGTAACTATACCCGTTGTAGTCGCCGAAATCAACACCAAGGTTAGTCAGGCCTCGCAGAAACATGCAAAATCCTGCACCCAAACCCGAGTCAATGCGAAGGGTCCTGCAAGATCCTGCAGGATCCTGCACCCACGCCCGGGTCGATGCGACCGTGGCCCCGCAAGATCCTGCAAGATCGGGCGCTCTGTCTGATCCCCGTTTGCATGGACCCCCGTATCTAGGCTCCCGAGGTCTCTTGGGTGGTCCTCGCCGACTATTGTGGGAGGATTCTGCGCGGGAGACGACAGCGTTTCACAAGGAGCCCAGGATCTAGCACCTTGGCTATCCAAACGTTGGGACACGACAAGGAGAAGGCCTTCTCAGAAGGCGGCGGAACTTCTCAGGAGCCCCGCCTTGTGCGAAGCGTTTTCTGTCTTCGGGAAGGCTTACAAAACTTCTCAGAAGGCCGGGGGGCTTCCGAAACTTCTAAGATGGCCTTCTCCTTCTCACTTCCCCCCTTGCTCGCCGCCGAAAAAGAGCCCACCCTGATCTTCCTACCTACTTCGGACGCCTCCTCATCGGCCCATCTGCGTGACCGCTCCGCGCAAACTGGTATTGTTTTGCCCCCCCCGCCGTTTCTTGAAAATTCGGCGGTGGGCTCCACATTCGCGCCCCCCAGGCCATGATCCCTCGTAAATTACACCACGTTCGCGCCCACGAGGCCACGATCCCTCGTCAATTACGCCAGATTCGCGCCCCCGAGGCCACGACCCCTCGTAAATTACGCCACATGAGCGCCCCCGAGGCCACGATCCCTTGGAAAGTACGCCGCAGTCGCGCCCCCGAGGCCACGCGATCCCTAGTGAATTACACCAAATTCGCGCCCCCCAGGCCACGATCCCATGCAAATTACGCCACATTCGCGCCCTCGATGCCACGATCCCTAGTGAATTACGCTGGATGCGCACCCCCAGGCTACGAATCCACCTCGCGGAGGCTGCCCAAAGGCGACACTCCTTTTCCTGAGCAGAAAAACTGCAATGTCCCCAAATACTTCTGAAACAACCAATCCCCAGCCGTTCCCAGAGCGCTTCCAATGAACAACTGGAGGGAAATGCTCTAAGAAGACAACAAAGCGTTCAACAATGATTTCAGAATCTCGAGATGTTTTGCTCATCAAGTTCTAGCATGACGTTCCGAATGTCTGATCTAGATTTCAGCCGCCCTAGCATGACGCTCCCGAATGTCATCAAGACGGTGCCCAGACATCCCAATATAGCTCTGATGTATCCCATTATGATAGAGAGGGGGCCGGCGGCAGGGGGGCAAGCCCTTACGGATACATATACATATATATAATACACATATAGCTCGATACGTCAATCTATCATTATATACATGAAACATGAATAGTTGAGCAAACACAACACATACGCTGATAATACTAAGTGGCTCTTCGTCGTGTTGGAATACCCCTCGCCTCTGCAGATCCTTTGGGGTGTGAGGAGGGGGCGGACGGAGGTCAGAACGTGCACCAGCGGCGAGCCCACAGCGCCAAACCACTAGTTGCCTCGCTGGCCCCGGCAGACAACCTGGGATGACGGACGAGGAGATGACGAGCGGCGGCGAGCGAGGGGTGGGGAGTGAGAAGGAGAAGGCCCTCTCAGAAGGCGGCGGGGCTTCTTAGAAGCCCTCTGGCCCTCTGAGAGGTTTCCTGCGTCCTCGGGGAAGGTTTCGAAGACTTCTCAGGAGGCCGGGAGACTAATTACCTGCCTCGCTCGCCCTGGCAGGAACGAGGGACGACGGACGAGACGACGAGAGACGCCGCGGAGGGGCAGCAGGAGGAGCAATCAGGACGAAGCCAGGACGAGGATAACCGCGGGTGAAGATCAATCGAGAATCTCGGAGGCCGCGGCCTCCTCGCAGCGTTCCGGAGCGCTCTTAGAGCGTTCCGGGACGGCCCTGGAAGGGATTTATCCTCTGAGTATCGCTTACCCAATCCCCATCCCAAGCGGCGTGGCCTGGGCCCCACCGGCTGGGTTAACCCCCCTAGATGGGGATATAGGTCGTTCCCTTGGGGGTTCGAGGGGTGCATGCCCAACTGGGGTGGTAATTTGGTAGGGGTCTCGAAGGGGATGGGGATGGGGATGGGGATCGGTTAAACGATACCGAACTTATCCTCGTCCCATCCCCGTCCGAAGCGACACCGCGGAGGGGCCTCGACTTTCGGATCGGGCGGAAGGGGGGGGATAGCAAAGGGGGGGAGGGAGAATCAGCTCACGTAGCTGATTTTCCCGGCGCCTCATGGCGCCTCCCGGCGCCTATGTATCGAGGAATGGGCCCCTCGGTGGGGCCGAAACCAGCTGCATGCAGCAAATTTCGTAACCCCCCCTTTTCCCAACCCCCCCCTTTCGTCCGGCCCGAGACTTGGCATCGGAGGCACTTTGCCGATCGATCCGCGGCAGGCCCCCGGACGACGGCCACCGCACGTCCCTGGGCGGCGTGGGCTGCCAGGCCCATCTCGGGCGACTGCGGGTGACGCATCCCGCCCGGGAGCCATCTCCCCCCCCCTCAGACCGGGGGGGTCGGGCCTCGATCCCCGGACCTGTCGACGCGGCTCCAGCCGTGGCCGCGTGGACACCCGAGGGCGACCAAAAACCTGGAGAAAGCGAACCACGATCCTCGATCCTCGCACCTCGCAGCCCCGTTCCACCCCCTAACGTTGCCGCTGCCACTCCCTCCTACCCCGCAGGCGCAGGGGGGCCGAGAAAGAGCGCGCGGCCGGTGAGCGCCGCCTCCTCCGTGAGCCCGACGGGCACGCCGGTGATGGCGATCTCGCGCGGGCGCGCGCAGGCCGGCGCCGTGGGGAAGCGAGCTGCGCCACGCTGCATTACGCCGCAGCGCGCCGCACTGCACCGCACAAGCAAGCTCCCACCCTCGTGCTGCATCCTCGGGGGACCTCGTCTGTCCCGTCGCGGCCCTATCCGCGTCGAATCCGTGTCGAATCCACGTCGGACTCGTCGGATCCGTGTCGAATCCGTGTCGGATCCGCGTCGAATCTGCGCCAAATCCGCGTCGGGTCCGCATGGAGCCCGCGTCGGGCACAAAAAAGACACCAAGCAAGTTTGGGGATAGGCGAGGTCGCCCGAAGATGCAACGTAACCACCCTGCAGGTCGTGATGCCATCAGTAAGCTGGGCCCTGCAAATAGGCATGTCGTCGAGCCCGGTGGCATTGCGATATACCAACAAAACACTGGACATCACGTGGCATGTGCACATCAGGTTGCCAGACGCCTCGATTGCGCGGCAACGGCTTCTGCAATGCATTCCGAATGCCAACATTGCGTCACCGTCACCTTCAATTACAGCTACGCGCCAAGCCCATGTGTTCAGGTCAACAACGTCCACAAACACACACAAACAAACGACGACAGAAAGAACGGCGACGACGACGACCCGCCAAAGATCGCCTCCCCCGACCTCTCCAGTGGTGCGATCTGCCATCAGCTTATGGCGGGAACGGAGCATCGTTAAAACGACCCCCTCTCCCCATAGGCATGGCCTCAACCCCACTGACCGATTTACCCCACTAGATGGGGATGTCAGCTACCGTGCCTCGGGCACGGAGTGGGCGTGTCCTCAGGTCCTGGGCCCAATCCTCTAAGCCTCACCCCGGCATCGCGCACCAGTTGCTCAACTAGGTAGGCGTCACTCTGCGAGGCAATGCTTCTGGGCGGTCACTCTGGTTGCACTTGGCGGTCACTCAGGCTCAGAGTCGGGACAGAAGCAGCGCGCCTGCTTTCCCAATGCAACAATATTAGATACACGGGGAAACAACTGGAGCCGCCGCGTCGCGCAGAAGCCTCGCAGATCAACTGGAGCCGTCGCGCGGGAGCAATATTAGTTACACAAGGATTTCCGCCGCGCAGAAGCCTCACTCGGGTCGGGCGAAAGGGGGGGATAGCAAAGGGGGGGGTTGAGAATCAGCTCGCGTAGCTGATTTTCCCGGCGCCTCCCGGCGCCGGAGGCGACCATGTATCGAGGAATGGGCTCCTCGGTGGGGCCGAAACCAGCTGCATGCAGCAAATTCCGTAACCCCCCCTTTCCCAATCCCCCCCTTTCGTCCGTCCCGACTCACTCCTGAAGAGTCTTTGAGGAGCTCGGACTTCCCACTCCGAGACCTGGCCGGGCTTCCCGCGCGCCCACCGGGGCGTGCCGCGTGCCCCCCTGCGCTCCGGGCAGTGTCGTCGCATGACCTTTCCAGGGCCAGGAGGGCCCCAAGGCGAGCCAAGAGGGCCCCGAGCGGCCTCCAAGACGGCTCAACTCAAGAGGGCCACGAAACGCCGAAAGATCGGCCCAAGGCGCCCAAGATGGCCCCACAAAGGCCCAAGAGGCCTCCGAGGCGCCCAAAGAGGGCTCGACGAGGCTTCCTAAGAAGGCCCCAAGAGACCGCCAATAGAATTTATGTTTTTTTGGTTTTTGAAGGAACCCTCCAAGTCGGCCCAAGAGGCCCCCAAGACGACCCAAAACCGCCAAAGAGGCCTCTAAAGGGTTCCAAGGCGGCCTAAGAGCGCTCCAAGAGAGCCCAAGAGGCGCCAAAGACAACCAAAAAGGGCCCCAACACGGGCCTAGGAGAGGGAACACGAACCGAAAATCCTAGCCTTCCGCCCCAAGAGGTCCCCAGGAGGCCCCAAGAGGCGCCCAGGAGTCCCCAAGAGGCCCCCAAGATGCCCCCAAGAGGCCCCCAAGAGAGGCCCCACGAGGCCGCCAAACGGCCCCCAAGAGGCCTCCAAACTGCCTCCAAGAGGCTCCCGAGAGGCCTCCGACATTCCGACGAACATCCAAAAGGCTTCATACCCACAACCAAGGCACGGTGGCGGGATGCGTGGCGACAGAGGCGCAACAGGAGGCCCAGAAAAACAAGAACAACCACGGCGACCTGGTCAAGGAAACGTCACGCCCGCTGGCCTTCAGACGGCCGGGCTCTGGAGCCTCCACCAAGAAGAGCTTGAGGCGGCCCTTTTCCGGGAGAGGCCCAAGTCCAGACGGAGGAAGTCCAGACGGAAACCGAACACTCCGTATGGACTTACCCCGTATGGTCTTTATATCCGCCGACAATCCGTTGCCATCCTTGTCGCAGACATGTTCTTCATCGATGGCCACGTGCCTCCGTTTATGGTCGTCGACCATCGTCGAAACGTTCGCCGACGGTCGTCGTCGCCGTCGGCCGTAAACGTCGTCGTCGTCAACCGTCGTCGCCGACATCGGGGAACAGAAAGACTCCGATACTGATACTCCCCCGGACCTTGGGGCGTTCTGACCATGATTCCGAAAAAGGATCCGGCCGCGGTAACGAAGGACCTCCAGGAAAAGCACCAGAATCGGTACTCCGAGTTTCTTGATAAAACGTCGGGGGGGGGCGTCACCCCCGCCGACAGCCCCGTCGCGGGCAGCCACCGCGCGCCGAAGGCGCTCCGACCCCGGTCGCGGAGCGACGACGAGGCGAGGTTCACCCCCTTCGGGGGGGTACCACGCTTAACCGCATGCCGATGATAATAAAGGGGCCCCCCCCCTTCAGTGCTTAGAGTTGATTATCGTCGCCCTATACAAAATTCAAATTGGGCGGCGAGCGCTGAGGCCGAACTTCATTATCACCTCGAAACGCTATGTTGAGATAGCAACATCAAGCGATGTTGATATAGCAACATCAAGCGAAGCGATCACACTTTTTCAGGATGTGTCAGCGAAACCAAAAATTGTGGGAGGCAGACTCAAACGAAACGAGCAATGTTCCAAGGATGTCTCAAGGATGCTTCAAGCTAAACCAGCAAGTTTTTTCTTTTTATTTATATTTTTGTATTATCTTCCTTTTTATATATGTATGTGTCCCCGCGCGCGCCTGAACTTTTTTATCTCTGGGGTTGATTATCCATGGAAAGGGGAGCACATGAGCTACTCTACATGAGCACTTGAAAAAAACAATGTTCATAAAGCGTTTGTAAATTAAAATTGATAGGTTTGGAACTTTCCATGTTCCGGTCTTCTTCTTCTCTTCTTCTTCTTCTTCTTATTCTTCTTCTTCTTCTCTTCTTATTATTATATTTTTCCTCTTATTATTTTATGTTTCTATCTGTCCTCACGCTCGCCTGAACTTTTTTATCCCTGGGGTTGATTATCCATGGAAAATGAAGCACATGAGCTACCCTACACGAGCACTTAAAATAAATCAATTTTCATAAAGCGTTTGTAAATTAAAATTGATATATTTGGAACTTTGGATGTTTCCTTTCTTCGTCCTCTTCTTATTCTCCTCTTCTTCTTCTTTCTTATTACTCTTCCACTATATTCTTCTTAGTTTATATTCCTCTCTGTCCCCACGCTCGCCTGAACTTTTTTATCTCTGGGGTTGATTATCCATGGAAATTGAGGCACATGAGCTACCCTACACGAGCACTTACAAAAAACAATTGTCATAAAGCGCTTGTGAATAAAATCTAATAGATTTGAAACTCGAGATTGTTTCTTCTCTTCGTCCTTCTCCTCCTCCTATCATTTATTTTATTATATTATGTATTCTTTTTATATTTCTTATATATATATAGCTTCCTCCATTCCTCCGCCCGCCTGAACTTTATTATCGCCGCCGTTGATTATCTAGGGACGCCGAGGCGGATGAGCTATTCCGAGGATGTCTCAAGCGAAATAAGCAATAGTTTGACTGTGTCTCAAGCGAAATAAGCAATAGTTTGCGGATGTCTCAAGCGAAACAAGGGATTTGTCCAGGATGTCTCCAGCGAGATAAGCCATTGTTGAGGATATTTCTATGAAAACTAAACGCCAAGGATGTCTCAAAACGTGCTCGGCTTGGTCTCCTCTTGATCATCTTTAACTTCGAGATTATGATGAGGTCTGCTGGGCTACTTTTATTATCTCTCCCTGAACCCCGAACTTTATTATCCCCTAGTGTTTATTCTCACGGGCATGAGGTTATTAAGGAACCCACGAGTATCTTTTCCACTTTCTTAGAAGGCAAAACGCTGAAAACATACACTTTTGAATTTGGCGCTCCGCGCGGATTTCTTGGATCTGCGCTGGGTCCCCCTCACTGGCGCGCAGAGCGCGCCAGGGGCGGCGCTGGAGGCGCCGCCGGGGGGGCCCAGGCGCGGATCCAAGAAATCCGCGCGGAGCGTCGAACGTTGGTGTTTATGCCGTCTTATTTTTCTTCGATTATTAAGAAACCAACGAACATCTTTTCCATTTCCTCGTCGTCGTCGTCGACGTCGCCCGTCGTCGCCGTCATCGCCGTCGTCGCCGTCGTCCCGAGGCTGCTGCCGTGCTCCGTGCTGGGACACATCCCGAGGCCGAGAAACCTCCAGGCGCCGACGACGGCGCGACAACCACGTCCGCGACGGCGCTGCGCACGCACGACGACGACGACGACGACAACGACCCCTTCAACGTCGTCGTCGACGACGTCGGCCGTCGTCGCCTGTCGTCGTCGGCGGCCGTGGCCGTCGTCGGGCGACGAGCGGGCGCGCAGCGCCAGACATCCTCCGACGTGATGTCGTTCCATCGCAACCCCAGGGGGCCGGCTGCCGGAACACGTCCCGAGGCTGCTGCTGCTGCTGCTGGGGCACATCGCACATCCCGAGGCTGGACCGCATCTGGGCAGCGCGCACAAGGGGGTGGGGACAGGGGGGACGGCTTCGTGCAGGGAGGCTGCTTCGTAGAAAGCGCCAGCCTTCCATCTACAGATACGGGCCCGCGCCATCTGAGAAGCAGGGTGGTTGTAAGAAGGCCCCCCCCTCCCCCCACCCCCCCTCTGCGCGTGGCCGAAGAACGCATCCCGAGGCCACAACACACCTCGAGGCCGCGCAGCCTCCAGGAACCGATGAGAACTTCCGAGGGCTTGCGAGCACCTACGAGTCCGAGGCGACGACGCCGCCGACGCCGCTGCCGCCGCCGCTGACGACGACGACGTCGACGACCACGCCGACGGCGTCGACGACGACGATCACCACGACGACGACGACCACGACGACGACGAACGCGACGACAACGACGACGACGACGACGACGACGACGACGACGACGACGTCCGCGACGGCGCTGCGCACGCGCGGCGCGCACGCAGCGCGCGAAGGGCTGGAGGGTGAAAGTGGCGGTCGGGCGCAGGGTCCCTGCAATGGTGTCCTTATGGGCCACGCATGGGCGATATATCCTCGATTGCTGTGTTCGGCGGGGCAACCTATTGAAGCTCCCCGCCTGCACCATGCGCGGAGTTTGAAGGCAAACGAAGCAAGGGGGCGGGGGCTTCGGGAAAGGCGACGAAGGCAACGTGCGCTGACGGCGCAACAAACAGGCTTGGATAAAAGGAAAATGGTGAGGTGAGCGTCAAAATCTGCCCAGCCAATCTGACATGCGGAACACTGCGCTTCAGTTTTGGTGATCTCGAAGGCCAGGCAAAATGTGAATTCACATTGTGGGGAAAAGCAAAATTTGAATTCAGATTTAGGGAAAAAGGAAAATGTGAATTCACATTTTGGAATAAAGGTACATGTGAATTCACAGTTTGGAACGCTGTGTGGGAATCTGTATGAAGGGGCCAGAATGTGAATTCTGAGTTTAGGAAAAAAAGGAAAATGTGAATTCACATGTTGGAAAAAAAAAGGTTATGTGTATTCACATGTTGGAAGAATCGCCGGACCCATTCCAAATCTGTCCTGGGGGTCGACAAGGCATCGTTTGGGAACATACAAGATCATCAATTGCACAATCAAGACACACTTGCACGCCACTTCGCGCCCGACGCGCAATATGCAAGAACGCCCGCACGCACGAACGATAAGCGATGGACGGCGCGTCTGCCCGCGCGGGCAACGCGCGGGCACGAACGACTGGCCCTGCATGACCGCCAACTTTGGATGCCAGTCGTACCCGATCACAGACATGAGCGATACGTTGAGCACACATTGAAGACCCCTCTCTCTGGGCCGACTTAGGGCCTTCTTGGGGTGCTCCAGGGCAGTCTTGGAGGCTTCCTTGGGCGTCTTAGAGGCCTCCTGGGCAGTCTTTGGGCCCTCTTGGGGGCCTCTTGGGCAGTCCTGAGGCTATCTTGGAGGCCTCTTGGGCGCTCTGGGGGCGATCTTGGGGGCCTCTTGGGCAGCCCCCATTGAAGACCCCCTGTTGCAGACCCCCTCTCCCACCCTCCCAGAAAGGGGCGCGCGCCGAGGCCTTCGCGGGCCGGCGCGCGCGCCACAGGCCCAGCGAGGGCGCCGCCTCCGAGCACAGCCTCACGGGGGGGGGTGGGGGCGGGGTAAGGGGGGGGCGGCGGGGGGCGGCGGGGGGCGGCGGTGGGGGGGGAAGGGAGGGCGGCGGGGGCGCGGCGGGGGGAGGGGGGCAGGGGGAGGCGGGGGGGAAAAGAGGGGGGGGAGAATAGAGGAGGGGGGTGATGGCGATGCTGCTGCTGCTGATGATGGTGATGATGGTGATGAAGACGATGATGATGATGACGATGAAGATGATGATGATGATGATGCTGATGATGATGATGATGATGATGATGATGATGATGATGAGGACGATGATGGTGGTACTGAGAATGATAATGATGATGATGATGATGGTGATGATGATGATGATACTGATGGCGATGATGATGATGATGGTGGTGATGATGATGGTGATGATGATGCTAATGATGGTGGTAATGATGAATGGAATGATGATGATGGTGATGACGATGATGATATGGTGATGACGATGATGACGATGATGATGGTGCTTACGAAGGTTGTGGTGTTGATGATGACGATGCTGCTGATGGTGGCGATTATCATGACATTGCTGCTGGTGATGCTGATGGTTGTGGTTGTGCTGATGATGGTGATGATGCTAATGATGATGATGATGATGTTTGTGATGACGATGAAATTGGTGGTGGTCATGGTGGTGGAGATGATGATGGTGATGAGGATGAAGATGGTGATGATGATGAACGGAATTGCCAGCAAGGGGTCGAGAGCTCCCCCTCCCGCACATCGACACACATCAAAGCATCAGCGGTCGGGGGAGAAGGGGCGGGTCGGTGTCGGTAGAGGGCAACAGGAGACGAGGGAGGAGGAGAAGAAGGCAACATAATTCGCCGGCCCAATGGGCCAGAGGCGTGCTAAGATCTCCGGTAACTGCTAAATAACACTTCTACTTCGCGCGCGCGGGGCGGCCCCTCGAGGTCCCCGGACGAAAAGCACCCCGGGCGATCCCCGGCAGACTCGGATCAGAGATGGTTTTCCTCCTGGGCGCCGCCCCCGTGGCCCTCCAGAGAGTCCCAAGAAGGGCCACGAGGCCGCCAAGAGCCCTCCAAGATGGTTCAAGAGTGCTCCGAGATGCCACACGATCGTTCCAAGACGCCCAAGATGGCCCCAGACGCCCCAAGAGGCCTCCAAGAGCACTCCCCAGAGGACCCCAAGAGGCAAAATTCATTACTTGTCCTTAGGTTTTGGGCAGATTTTGGCGTGTCCATCTTTTCGGCTTCCCGACGCCCCAAGACGGCCCAAGAGGCCCCCAAGATCGCCCCAAAAGGGCCCAAGAAGCTCCCAAGGAGGCCCCAAGATGGCCCAAGAGGGCTCCAAGACGGCCCCAGAGGCATCCAAGACGGCCCAAGAGGGGCCCAAGAGGGCCCCAAGCGACGCCCCAAAGGGGGAACACAAAACAAAACTTCGAGCCCTCGGCCTTAAGAAGCCCCCAGGAGGCCTCAAGAGGCCCCTGAGAGGCCCCAAAAGCCCCCAAGAGGCCCTCAGGAGGCCCCAAAGCGACGCTGAAGAGGCCCCCCAGCGGCCCCAAGAGGCTCCCCAAATGCCTCCTCCAGCACGCAAGCAAATGCCAACGACCCGACGCGTTTAAGAGCCCACCACAACCCCCAAAAGTCCCCAAATCCGGCAAGGCTCCGAAGAGGCCCCCCAAAAAATCATCGACACTTCATCCTAAGAAACTGCCTAGAGCTCTCCGAAGCGACCCCGAGCGTACCCAGGAGGACTCTAACCTTCTACCAAGGCGCGGTGGCAGGATCCCCTTCGAAACTTTTCGGCCCTCCTGAACAGCCCCGGCTAATCTCGAAAGTCTGCAGAGGTCTCTCGGGCCATCTTGCCACTCTCGCCCCGCTGCTGCCCAGCTACGCGTCTTCCACAAGCGCGGTGGCGGATATGCGCGGCTCAGTCATGCGAAATGGGCCGGCGGAATGAGCGAAGCGATTCAATAAACCAAAGATGTACCAACTATATTGCAGCGCACCCTCCGAAGCCCCCTCATCATAGATCATTACGGGAATCCTCCAGCACTACCGAAGCGCCAACTGAAAGATGAGCGCCTAATCTTGCCCATGGGCCTGCCATTATCGCAAATGATATCAAAAGTCGAACAACGAAGACGCGTTCGACAACGAATCACCGTCCATCCATTGAACTGCTACACACATGACAGCATGTTGCTAATGAGTCACCAGGCATCCGAATAAACAAGTGCACATGCAGCACAAACCTAAGATCTGGCCATCCAGAGAAAAGCAAGCAGGAACCCCTTTATGACAAGAAATCACCACCCATCCTGAGCTGCCAGAAGATTTGAATACTAATGCACGCGGCGCTAAATCGATAACCACAGTAGGCAAACAGCAACGACTCAATCCGTTGTAAATGCTGGAAGCTATTAGGACGAGCATGCGTGGTGCCAAGACAAAAACCACACGTTGAAATCCAACCAACTTTCATCCGTGCAACTGTGATACTACGGCGGGGGCAGACACTATCCGGGTAGTGTAGCCGTTGCCATCGATATGAACTACTGTGTGCGGCGCTAGTGCCACAGCCACATGTGTGAGAAACGATTCGCTATAGTTCCTGCTCGAAATGCTTAGCTTCTAGATGATGAGGTGTGAGGCTTCTTGCCAACGTGTTGAACACCTTGCCAACGTTTTAAAAGAAAGATAGGGGAGGGATGAGGAGAGAGGTTGTTAACAGGGGATCCGAGAAGATTTATCTAGGTTCCTAAGCGGATGACGCATGACCAAAATTAGTCTCTGACTGGTCTACCGACTCGGCTAGTTGAGATCTGATCCTCCCTCTTCCAACCATGGCTCACCAAACCCTTCAGGACCCTTCGTCCAACTGAATCGGGTCCAACCCTGAGTGTCAAGACCCACGCCAGTGAATCGAGCCCAATCCTGGCCATCAAGACCCTGGACATCAATTGATACCCTCGCTGTCCAGACCTTAGCTGGCACGATCCTGGGCGTCAGTGAATCGAAGCCAAACCTCGCCGCCAAGATCCTTCAAGAACCTGGATGGCGAGGAGCCGGAGCCACTGAGGAGGGATTGAGGGCAGGAGGGGGGAGGAGGAGCGAGTAGGGAGGTGGAGGAAGAAGCAGAAGGAGGGAGGAAGTAAGGGAAGGGCGAGAGGCGAAGGGAAGTCAAGAGAAGGGGATGGCAGCACGGAGGACCAGGGAAGGACGGAGGAGGAGGAGGACGAGGAGCGATTGAGGATAGGAGACGCTCCTGCGCTAAATCCCTCCTCTTCCTCCGCCTCCCTCTCAATCCCTACTCAATCCCTCCCTGCCTAGCAGCCAGGTCCTCTCTTAAGGGGCCCTGGAGACGATGGTGTCGTTGTTTTCACCCGTTCCGTTTCGCCATCTTTCACAAATACAGATGCCGTGTTTCACGGGTGCCCTTGTCGATTTCTTTCTGGTTCCGGTTCAAATTCTGGGACCGTTATCGTTCCCCGTGTCCGGGAACCGTTTCGTTACAGTCGACCCATATAGTCAGGATAGAGGTACGGATGCAAGGGCCTTGGAAGCCCATGTTGGCGTTTTCGAGTGGGGCTGGCCGGCGAAAGCGGCCGAGGACGGGCCGAAGGGGCAAGGGTGCAAGGGTAAGCTTGGGAAGTCGCTCACCCTTACCTTGCGGGCTGGGCTCCTCTGTACCGTTCCCACGTTCCAGAAAAATGTGATAATGACCCTGTCGCTTCCGTCGTCCACGAAGTTCGGAGGCAACTGGTAGGAGCCTCCCGTACCATCTTGTCGGCTCTTGCGAATCAAGGCTAATCGACACTAATCAACACTAATCGACTCTACATCGACGCTAATCGACGCTAAATCGACGATACATCGGCGCTAGATCGCCGATTCCCAGACGCTGATCGACGCTAGACGACGCTAAAGACGGAATTAAGATGGTATACCAAGCTCAGATGATTTGATACCGAACACGAAGGGACATCCTCATTTCTGGGGAAAGCAAAAGGTACCGGTACCGCTACACCCCGGACCTCTCCAGGGGAACGTCCTGACCAGAATTCCGATGCGAGCCCAGCGGTGGCGACAAGGGCCTCCGAGGATGCCCCAGGTGGAAAGCGGCCAAAGGGTAGCAGTATAGGTACGTTTTCCTCCTCTGAATTCCTCCCTCCTCACAACCCAAACCCCCGACGTCAAGATTTGCTCGTGACGTCGGACCCCAAAGGTCCCGACCCATTCCTCGGGACCGGTGTTTCACCCTGAGTCGTTTCTGTCACGATCCCGAGGCCCCGTAAGGGCCCCCAACGGCCGAAAACAGAGAAAAACCTCCCGTCGTGATACACACTAATCAAAATATCCCCCATATTTTCTCATATTTTCTGGGTTTCTGTCTTCCCCCCCACTTCCCATATTTTCCTATATTTTCTGGGGAGTCGAGAGTTAATTGTGTCTGTGTGTTTTTTCCTCTCCTGAGTTCGTCACGACTCGAGGGGTCCGGGAAGGGAGGGCCCCGGCTGCCGGTACCCCCTCCCCCGCCGAGGAGCATCGCGGGCGCGGCGCCTCCGCCACCGGGCGTCGCGCGCGTCGGCGAGCACCGTGCACGCGGGCCTGCCGCAGGGGGGCCCCCCGTCGGGGCGCTCGGGGCCTGGGCCGAGGATCGAGGATCTCTGCGGATCGAGGCTCCAGGAGGATCGACGATCGAGGAGGAGGAGGAGGAGGAGGAGGAGGAGGAGGAGGAGGAGGAGGAGGAGGAGGAGGAGGAGGAGGAGGAGGAGGGGGAGGAGGGGGAGGAGGAGGAGGAGGAGGAGGAGGAGGAGGAGGAGGAAAAGGAGGAAAAGAAGGAGGAGGAAAAGGAGGAGGGGGAGGAGGAGGAGGAGGAGGAGGAGGAGGGGGAGGAGGAGGAGGAGGAGGAGGAGGAGGAGGAGAAGCCCCCCCCTCTCTGGCGCACCCGCTCCGGCGAGCGCGCCCTGCTGCAGCGGCCGCGCCCCCAGGCTCGAGGGGTGGATCGAGGCTCGGGTCTGCGCTCGGGGAGGGTCTGGGATCGGGGAGGGTCGGGGATCGAGGATTTGAGCATCGAGGATCGAGGCTCGAGTCTGCGAATCGGGGAGGGTCGGGGATCGGGGAGGCTCGAGGGCCGAGGATTCGAGCATCGAGAATCGAGGAGGCTCAAGGGCCGAGGATCGGGGATCGGTCGAGGATCGGGGAGGCTCGAGGGCCGAGGATTGAGCATCGAGGATCGCCGTCGCCGGCGTCGGCGTCCGCGTCCGCTTCGGCGTGGGCGTCGGCGGCGTCGGCGGCGGCGGCAGCGGCGGCGCCGCCGCAGCCAGCGGGGGGCGGTGCGCGCGGCCTGCCGCTGCGGCGCCGCAGCGACTCCACAAGCGCCGCGAGCTCCGCGCCGCGCCCCTCGCCCGCCCACGCGGAGCTGCAGAGCAGCCGCGCGGTGGCCGTGCCGAGGACGCGGACGCCGCAGGTGGCCTCGCCCTCCTTAGGGAGGGCGCAGAGGCAGAGGGACATACCGGAGAGTGTGTGTGCGTGTGTGTGTGTGTGTGTGTGCTGCGAGTGGCCTTCTGAGAAGTGTTCTGCGAGCCTGCCCTGCAGAGACAGAAGAAACTTCCCAGAAGGCGCGCGGGCTTCCGATTAGCCCCGCCGCTTCTGGAAAGGCCTTGTGCTGCTCACTTCCCCCTCAGGCGCAGCGCCGACCTTGGTTACTGGGCCATAGCCCTGGTCTCCAGCGGCCGTTCGGGGCGCTGAAGGACATGCCAGTACTGATGGGGAGACTAACAAGTACCGGTGCCGCTACTCCCCGGAACTCTCCCCGAGTGCATTCTGACCAGGAGTTCGACGCGAATCTTGCGGTGGCGACGAGGGCCTCCGAGGAGGCCCGAAGAGGGGAAGACGGCCCGAACGGAGAGAAGGGGTACGGGTGCCTCCCCCTCCCCTGAAGCGCTGCGTGCTGCGAATGGCGCCGCACGTCCCACCCGGACGTGTAGCAAAGCATCTCGCGGCGTGCCGCTTCCCGAGCGGTGTGCGCTAGAGCGCGCCAGCCACGGAGCTTGCACGGTGAGATGTGCAGGCGTGCGCGTCGCCCGTGCGTGGCCAACGCAATCTGCAGTACAAGTGCCTGGCCTTAGGTCGGGCATGTCCTCCTGCAGGCGGACGGTGGGAGCAAAATGAACACTGGTCGAAACATGCTCCAAATAAAAGAGCAAGAATAATAATGATGAAAATAAAAAATAATAATAATGATCATACAGCAGCCACAACAACACCACCAACAACAACACCATCAACAACAACCACAATGATAACAAAACCAACAACAACAACAACAACAACAACACCAACAACAACAGCAACAACAGCAGCAGCAGCAACAGCAGCAACAACAGCAACAAGACCAACGACACCAACAACACCAACAACAACAACTAGCACAGCAAAAACAATACAAACAACAAAATCATCAACAACAACAACATTAACAACAACTAGTACAACAGCACCACCACCAACAACAACAACACCAACACCACCACCACCAACAACAACACCAATCATTCTGAGACTGTTCGCTCTTACTTGCCCGTGTGTCATTCAAAACGAGTTCCCCACACCCTCGACACCCGCCATTGTTGTCTTCGATTACACCCCCTTTGGGGGGATTCTTTCTCGTTGCGGGGGGCGGCGGGCTTAGACAGGAGGGCAAACCTGAAGGCAGACAATCCTTCGTGGGCGTACATGTGCCTGCCATTGGAATTGGCGTGGGCCCTGCAAAAAGAGGAGGGGGAGGGGAGAGTGGGAGGAAGGGAGGGGGAGGGACGAAGGAAGAGGGAAAACGCCAGGAGCGAAATAGCGAAGAGGGGGCGGTTGATTAGAGGCAGGGAGAGAGAGAGAGAGAGAGAGAGAGAGAGAACAAAAAAAAAGGCAGATAAGAGAGGTCGATAGAGAGAGAGAGAGGGGAGAGAGAGAGAGAGAGAGAGAGAACAAAAAAAAAGAGGAAGGGAGGAGGCAAGAGAGTGGAGGGAGAAGGGAGGAGGGAGAGGAGGCAGAAGGGATAGGGCAGAGAGGCATAAGGATGAGGGAAGAGAGGAGGGAGAGAGAAGGGAGGCGAGGAGGGAGGAGGGAGGAGGGAGAGGGAGGAGGAGCAGGAATCTCCAGGAAGGTAAAAGCGTGAACGTTAGAGGAAGTCCTAGACGAAAGTGCCGTTCCTGAAGGAAGTCTCGAGCGGGAGCCCACGACGGGCGGGCGACCACATGACGGGCGGGTCGGGTGGGTGGGACATTCAAGCGGGATGCCTGAGTATGGCGAGAGCGCGATTACTAAGTAAATTGTAACGGCGTCCTTGGCGCAGCGTGTTTCCTGATCGTCGAAAGCGCTGTTTCTGAATAAATTGCATGGGAGTCACAGGCGAGAGAGCAATTGCTGAATAAAATGTGAGGGATTCTCTGGCGGGAGCGGGGGTCTTGATTAAATTGCGAGGAGGAAGTCTTGACTAAATTGCGAGGAAGTCTCAAGCGGAAGCGCCACTCCCGAGTAAATTGTGAGGAAGTCTCAGATGGGAGCGGGGGTCCTGACTAAATTGCGAGGACATCACAGGCGGGAGCACCGATCCTAAGTAAATTGTGAGGAGGTGTCAGGAACGGGGGTCCTGCGTAAATTTGGAGAAAATCTCAGGCGGGAGCCGTTGTTGTTGTAATCCCGGGGGCCAGGTGCCCAGTTTGAGCACGAAGACTTTCCCTGTCAAAAAACATGGTGCGAGCGTCGAGGGGCACACTTTGATTGAGAAAAAACAGTCTGCACCGGTGAGGGGGGATCAACGAACATTATTCTTCAGGAGTGAGAGTTCAACAACAGCAACAACAACAATAACAAAGACAAGCTTCAGACTACCCTTTGGCATGTTATGAACTTTTCCCTGATAAAAAGGACATGTCCAACTTACACCTAGCACCCCGCAGTTGCGGACCAGGGCGAGGGGGCGGCGGGGAACGTCGGCAGTCTGCGAGGCTCTGCAGAAGCCCGCCACAGGCGCTGCATTTTCACAGATTAGAATCAACGAGCCCGCCGCAAGCGCCGATTTACTCGTCATGCATTGTGGGTGGGTCGCGGGCGGGTCGCGGGTGGGTCGCGGGCTGGGTCGCGGGTGGGTCGCAGGTGGGTTGCGCGGGGTTCGTGGGTGGGTCGCGGGGTGGGTCGCGGGCAAATTCGCGGATGGGTCGCGGGTAGGTCGCGGGCCGGGTCGCGGTGGTGACGACGACAATAACAACGCAACAACAAGCAGGATCCGCGCCACGGAGTTCAACTTCAACAAAAATAGGGATAGACGGTTTCCCCCGGGGCCGTTGGCGACCCGAGGAGGGGAGGGCGAGGAGGAGGAGGAGGAGGAGGGAGGAGGGCGGAGGAGAAGGGGGAGGAGAAGGGGGAGGAGGCGGGAGGAGGAGGAGGAGGAGGAGGAGGAGGAGGAGGAGGAGGAGGAGGAGGGGGAGGAGGACGGGTCGCCTAAGCCCTTCGGAGAAACCCTCCAAGCAGGGACAATGAATGAGCGTTCGGCCCCCTCGCTCTGATGACTGGCCGGTGCCGGCCCTCGGGGGGGCGACAGGATACAAATAATCCGGCTAGCAGGCAACTCCTACACAGTCGGGGCGTTGACCTAAGCCTAAATAAGGAACGAGGCCCCATTTTCCAAGAAGTTAAACTTCGATGGAAAACCTCAGGAACGCCGGAGGCAAACTACTAAACAATCAAGGAGCACGGAGCCCCTTCCCAACGATAAGGGTTCCTTCTTCAGCGCCCCGACTGTAGGGAATCGTCTCCGGAACGAGTAAGGGGCCACTGAGCCAGATCAGGCCGGATGGAGGCCGGGATTGGCAAGCCAGACTTTTAAGCTGGATCAAGCGGGATTGAGCTGGATCCCGCTGGTTCACCGGTTCTCGACCAGGGAAAATTCCCGAGTTTGAAACATATCCCTATTCCCCCTGTGTTTGACATCACCTCACCTCGATGCAGATCTTAAGGAGTCCCTGAGCTTGCGAGAGCACTCTCAGATTGTCCTCGCTTTCTGCTTGCCCGATTTTGGATGCAAACTCCCAGGACTCGCATCCGAACTCTTGGTCGCCTAACTTTGCGCACCGCGCCCCGCGATGCGCGATGCGCGATTCTCTTTGCTCGGCCATGGGCCCGGGGGGGCAGTGGGAAGGGGCGGGCCTCCTCAGAAGGCTCGGAAGTCATGGCTCGGAAGTCATCGAGAGAACATGTCGCGGGCCTCTGCGGGGGATGTCGCTTCTTCCGCCCCGGCGCCACAAGCCAAGCGTTTCCCCGGACCTCTCCTGTGGCGCGCTCTGGCCTGACTTCGAGGCAAAAGTTGCCGTGGCGACAACGGCCCCCCGGGAGGCCCACGAGGCATCGGGGACGCACTGACCTGGGTCAGTCAGGCTTTGCAGGATCCTGTGAGATCCTGCTGGATCCTGCAGGATCTCTGTTCGCGAACCTGCGTCGGTGCACCCCTGGCCCTGCAGGATCCTGCAAGATCAGGCGCTCTGGCGGACCCCCGTTTGCATTGAGCCCTGTCTCAAGGACCCCGAAGGCAAGGGACGGGCATCGGGTGTCGGTGCACACTTTTGGAGGCCTGGAAATGGGCACCAACACCAACACAGGGGGTTTGCCTCCACAGGGGAAAGATGATCCTAGATTGCGCTGTTGGTGGCAATAGTTCGGCCACCCTGGAAGCCAGAATATTACCACCATCACCGAGATCGGGATCTTCTGCCCTCGGTGGAGGCATACCGCCGATATTGGTGGTGGTGTCAACCTCTGGGCCTGCGATTCTCCCCGCATCCTTGCCACGGAGCACGTAACGCCCCTGCGCGAGCGATCCGCGACCAGCCGGCCCGCCCTCCAGGCCGGTCAGCACGTGCAACCTGCGGGCGGCGTCGACTATCCGAGCAGGAGGCCGACTACAGAATTGATTTACCCCACAGGGTGACATCTTCGCCGCATCTACGAGAGGGCGTGGAACGGTTGCAAACCGCCTGGAACTGTCTTCTACTACTTTTGCGTAGACTCGAGGGGAAAAGACAATCAGTGAGTAGATCAGCTCTGTAGCTGATTTCCTACTCGACACTTCGGGGGGCGTCAGCTGTCCCCGGAAAGTCCAGGGTTCGCTAGGGACTCGTTCTCCCCCAAAGCGATCGGAAGGCCTCCCGGAACCCTCCCGGGAATATCTTCGGAGGTGCTGGGGGGGGTGGGGGGGGGGAACCAATCCCTGATTAGCGAGCTCTGGGCTTTCTCAGACGATCTGCCTCAACGATGCCACCCGGGCCCCACCAGGGGCCCGATCCTGGCACCTCGGCCGGCGGCGGCGAGACGAGGGGGGCCGTGGCGGCCAGCCAGCCCGAGGGGGGAAGGGCGCGGCCCTCCAAGGGGGCGGCGAGGCCTCCGAGAAGGCCAGCGGGGGGCCTCCTGGGAGCCCGCGGGGCTTCCGAGACAAGAAGCGTGGGCGTTTTCTGACTCGGCGTCTCGACACTGGGCGGAAGGGGGGGGGGGTCTGGCTCCAGGCCCCTGCTTGATGCGACTGTTTGAGGCAGTGCGTCCCATGGGCGAGTCCGCCCGCTCGAAACAGGCGCCTGAAACAGCCAAGGTCTGCTTCCATGGAGGGGGGGGAGGGGGGTGCGAGGGCCCGCGCCGGTCGGCAAAGCAAGGAACAAGACAACGATCAAATTCACGGGGGGGCGATGAGTGGGGGGGATGAGGATACGCGCACCGTGCGTGCCCCGTCTGGGCCCCAGGGAGGCCCGCGTCCGGGCCCTTTCAGGACACGGGAACTGCACATTGCCTCACCCCCCCCGAATGGATCGCCCCTCCCATTACGCGGCGCCCGACGGAAGGCTTCTCAGAAGCTTCTTGGACATTCTGAGGAGGCACCTGCCTTCTGAGGAGCCCCTCAGCCTTCGTAGCAGTCAACCAGTACAATCAGTGCGCACGAGAAGCATGCAGGGGCCTAGAAGGCCATGTCGACCCTTTGCGAACGGGGCGCGGCCAGCGAAAAAGGCCAAGGATGGCGCAAGGGTGTAACCTTGGAGCGTCGCTCATGCTTGTTCTGCGGGTTGACTGTAAGAATCCTTCTCGGAAGCCTCCGGGACATTCTGAGGAGACCCCTGCCTGCTAAGGGTAAGTCGGGCACGTCCCTCTACAGGAGGAATATTCAAAAAGAGACACAACATTGTATGGGGAGTATTTTTCCCCCAACCATCCTGTGGTGTTGGGTCCTCGTTTTGAAGAAACGGTCCCCGCGTCTCCTCCTCCCGTGCCCCCACCCCCAGTGGGGGTACCACATGCGTCCGCCCCCGTAGGGAGCTCCGCGTAAGGCCCCAGTGGGGGTACCACATGCGTCCGCCACACCCAGTACAGATCTTCGTGGGACCATAGGGAGCTCCACCGAAGCCCCCAGTGGGACCGCCCGCATGCGTCCCGCACACGCTATTTGACATTTTCACCCACCCAGTACAGCGCTTCGTGCCCCCATAGGGAGCTCCACCGACGGCCCCAGTGCTACCGCCCGCATGCGTTCCCCCCCACCCAGTGCAGCGCTTCGTGACCCCACAGGGAGCTTCACCGAAGAAGATATTCACAGTTGCAGTACCCACACCTGCATATGGTGGGGTCCTTCGCCAGGAGAATTGGTATGTTTGAAACTTTGTCTTGAAAAGTCTTGAACGTTGCTTATTCTTCGTCCAAAATCCGCCAGTAGGGGGACACGCCCGACCCAGTGCTGAGGAGCAACACCCGCCTTCTCGGAAAGCCGCCCCCCTCGCGCGACCCCCTTTCTGTGGGCGCCGCCCACGCGGGCACCCTCCAAGCAGAGCGGCCCCCCCGTTCCGCTCATAGACAAAAATAACAGGATTCCCAATAGCTTCCCATGCTTTTCAACTTTTGTCCCCCCCCCACTTCCCATAGTTTCCCATATGTTTTGGGGAATCGACGATTCACTGTGTCTGTGTGTTTTCCCCCTCCCGATCTCCTCCGCCCCCCGTGCCGACCGGCATGCGGGCCCCCCCCCCCCGCCGCTGCGCGTCGTCAAAGCAGAGGCGGCCCCGGGGCTCCCCGAGGCGGGGCCGGGCGCCGGGAGCTGCTTTCAGAGGCCAGGCCTCTGGCGCGGCGACTTCCGTTTCCCATCACGAGCATCATCATCCTCGACGATCATCGTCATCATCCGCATCAGCATCACCATCATCATCAGCATCATCCGCATCGTCATCGTCATCATCATCATCAGCATCATCATAATCATCACCATCACCATCAGCAACATATTAATCAACATCATCATCAGCAGCATCCGCAACATCATCATCATCAGCAGCATCATCAGCATCAACAGCAGTATCCTCAACATCATCATCATCAGCAGCAGCAGCAGCATCATCATCAGCATCATCATCATCATCATCATCGTCATCATCATCAACATCCTCAGCATCATCACGGACATCAACATCACCATCAACGTCGCTGTCGCATGACATCAGCACAACACACACACACATGCGCACACACACACACACACACACACACACTGACACACGCACACTCTCACACATACACTCAAACCTACAGGGAGAAGAAATTGAAAGGCGCCTTGAGGCATGGGCCATGGGTACGAGTTGTCGGACCCCGAAAGGTGCTCCCGTTCGAGTGGCCCTCCATCCGACAACACACACTCACAGGGCCACGCCCGACATTCTTCCCAACGACGTATGGGAACAAATAAGGAAGAAAAAACTGAAGAAGCATAAACTTTCAGAGGTCCGCACGGATACGACGTATGGGAACGGCCAGGAAGAAAAAACTGAAGAAGCATAAACGTTCCGAGGTCCGCACGGACTTCTGAGATCGGCGTCTGACCCCTCCCCCTGGCGCGCGGAGCGCGCCGTGGGCAGCGCTGGAGGCGCCGCAAGGGGGGCCGGCGCCGATCCGAGAAGTCCGCGCGGAGCTCCGCACAGCTCATGTGCATGCAGAGTCTCTCCTCCGAATCGCACAGGTGTGGGTGCCAGCTGTCTTAGCAAGAAGACAGACAAGGTCCTGTGGGAAGCGGGTCCCGGACCCCAGGGCCTCCCCCCAGAACGGAGTCTTCACCCTGAGTCGTTGGAAGGGGCCCAAGAGCACACAAGTAAACACACACACACAAATACCAATAGTTTCTCCTACTTCCTGTGTGTTTGCCTCCCCCTACCAATTCCGTATTTTCCTATATGTCCTTGGGAATCATCGACGATTAATTGTGTCTGTGTGGTGTTTCCCCTCCTGAGTCGATGTCCAACAGTGATGGAAGGCCCCAGGAGCACGAAAACGGCGACAAAAAACCCAAAACCCGCTTCGGGGTGGCCCCGACCCTGGACAGCCAGCGCAGGGCAACGTCGCGAAACAGGGGCGGACAAGAAGTAGCTCCCAAACCCAGGTCAGTGAAGGGCGAAGGAGCGGGGTCGGCTCCGTGATGCCTCCCAAACCCAGGTCGGCCAGAGCACCTTGGGAAGGTCGGCTGACCCCCGTCAGCGCTGACCTCCTTTAGGTGTCCCGCCCGCTCCCCTCAGGACCCGTTCCCTTCATTGCGAGCTGCTGTCAGCTCATGTTGAAGAGGGCCGGGGGGTCAGGTCTGCAGAACACCCCGGATGGACGTCAAGGGGCACAACCAACCTGTTCGGTCAAGCTGAACCTGATGCACGACACCCCGCGTCAAGCCACCACCTTGGCCACGAGCGAACGGTTGGACTTTGCGCACCGTCGTCGGCTTGACCGGCGAGGCGTTTGCCCACCTTGACGTCCCTTTTCTGATTGTCCTGCAGAGGAAAGCGCTTTCTGTCCCTCGGCCCTACTGAGGGACAACGATAGGGGGGGACTGGCACAGGGGGGGACGCATCGACCTGGAATCGGCAATAGATCGCAGATAGATCGGCGATAGGCCTCCGATTGTGAATCCGCCCCTTCCTGGGCGGGGTGGGGGCTATCGGGCCACTATCGGCGATCAGTGGGCGATTGGGGGCCGACGCATCACCCCCCCCTCGATGCCCATCCCCGCATGGCTCTCGGGCCATCACTCGGGCCTCCGACGGCCATTCGGCACGGTTCCAGCACCCGCGGGACGCCCTCGGCGAGGCGCAGCTGCTGGAAGGCATCCCGAGGCTGGGAAGCCGCCGCGAACCAACGAGAACGACCGAAAACCTTGAACCCCCAATCGAAAACTCAAAGCTCATGAACGACCAAAATAGAACCTAGAACCCCAAAACCTGGAACCTAGAACCCCAAAATAGAAGCCCCAAAATAGAACCCCAACGAGAACGATCGAAAACCTGGAACCCCGAATCGAAAACTCAAAGCTCACGAACGGCGTCGTCGCCCCCCGACGCCTGGGGCCGCCGGGCGCGGCTCCCGCGCCGCCCGCGGCGCCCAGCAGCTCGGGCTCCACCGCGGCGGCGGCCGCGCCTCGCCACGAGGGGCCTACGCTGTGCAGCGCCTCCAGCTCGCCCAGCAGCCTGGAGGGGCGCCGAGGGCAACGGGCGTGGTGTTAGCTCGGGCCTGTTCCCCTACGTGGGGATTTGGGGCGAAAAATCATATCAAAACCAAATCTTGCGAAACATGATAAACACGAACATAATGCTCGAAAAATCGTCCCCAGACTATCTGTAGACTATTTTTGGATATTCCTCCTGTAGGGGGACAGACCCGACTTCAGCTCAGGGGTGGATGCATCTTGAAGCCGGCTGGGGGTCTGACTGGAGGGCAGACAATCCATCCCGATCATAACCACCCCGACACTCGAAGCCGTTTAGTAGACGCCCCAGAGAAGGAATCCAACAGGGCAGGGCTGTGTAGTAAACGCCCAGGGCCGTTTAACAAACGCCAATTGTCGGGTCCAGGTTGTTCTTCCTCCCGTGACTGAAGTAGCCCAGCACTGGTTTCAGCGAGCAGGAAGGATCCGGGAGTTCTGGGCTCTGGAATCAGGCTGGTGCCTTGCCTCCTCCGGTCTCCGTGGCACGAGCAGCTGCACCAGATTCTGAGCGGATCTGGCCTCCCGCACATTTTCTGGGGCCCCAGCCACTTCAGACCCACGGCAGCCTCCAAGGTGGGATGGGCTCAGCGGGGCGACGCATCGACACCCGATCGCCCACTGATCGCCGATGGGGGGCCGCGTGGCCGACCCCGCCCAGGAGCGTGCGGAGCCGCTGTCGGGGGCCTGTCGCGGATCTATCGGCGATGCCTCGCCGATTCCAGGTCGATGTTTCCCCCCCTGAGCCAGTTCCCTCGGTGTTCGGGCGTCGTCGTCGCTTCTCGGCGCTTCTCCAGCCTCGGGGTGCCTTCAGCAACAGCGCCTCGCCGAGGGCGTTCCCGGGGTGCCCGCATCATCCCGAGCGGCCGCCGCAGAGCCGAGCTTTGACCCGAACACCGAGGGGACTGGCTCAGGGGGGGGAGGGAAGCATCGACCTGGCATGATCCGCGACAGGCCCCCGACAGCGGCTCCGCACGCTCCTGGGCGGGGTCGGCCACGCGGCCCCCCATCGGCGATCAGTGGGCGATCGGGTGTCGATGCGTCGCCCCGCTGAGCCCATCCCACCTTGGAGGCTGCCGTGGGTCTGAAGTGGCTGGGGCCCCAGAAAATGTGCGGGAGGCCAGATCCGCTCAGAATCTGGTGCAACTGCTCGTGCCATGGATCCGCCTTTTACGCTCCCGCGGGGCCCGAAGACGGCCCCCGGAGACCTTCTTCTCCTCCTCCCCCTCCTCTTCCTCCTCCTCCTCCTCCTCCTCCTCCTCCTCCTCCTCCTCCTCCTCATCCTTCTCCTCCTCCTGCTCCTCCTCCTCCTCCTCATCCTCCGCCCACTCCTCCTCCTCCTCCTCCTCCTCCTCCTCCTCCTCCTCCTCCTCCTCCTCCTCCTCCTCCTCCTTCCCTTTCTCCCGGAAATTGCAAGAACCCTCCCGAACCCGCTCGATCAGCACCGCCCTGATGGGGACTCCACTAACGGGTACTTTGGACAGTGACCCGGCGAACCCAACCCTCCCCGATGTGGGCAACGCTGCAATGCCCGAAAGAAGCCCGAAAGTGGCAACGATTCGGCAACTTTCCAGAGTACGCGTTAGAGTGAGTTCCCGTTACGGTGCCGCTGATTTGACCAGCCTTCCTTGCGCGGGCGGTGGATATGGATATATTTTGGGCCCGGGGGCCCGAGTATGTCCAAAGTGGATCCAGGCGGTGGTCATGTAGAAATTCCCACCTCGGATTTGAGCATCGTTTGACCGATCCCCATCCCCACCAGCGTGGGGCTGGGCCCCACTGGGCGACTTGCCCCCCAGATGGGGATAGAGGCTGCTCCCCTCGGGTTTCGAGTGGCATACCCCCAGCTGAGGTGGTGAGGCGGTGGGGCTGGAGATGAGGATGGGGATGGTGGTAGGGATCGGTTAAACGTTACTGAGGATTCCTGCTGGCCGGAACCAGTGCGGGGCCACCTCGGACCCCGGGCCGGCTCCAAGCGGCACCCGCCCCCCGAGCCCATCCCGCCGCACAGCGTTGCCCCGGGAGCCTGTGCTCGCCGAGTTCGAGGCCCAGGGCCCAGGACGGCGCGTTGTGGTGCACCATTGGCGGAAGGAGAAAGAGCGGAGCTGCCGTCGTCGCGCTGGCCACGGCGAGCCTCGGCCACGAAGAGGTTCCCCGACCTGGAGACCTAAGGAACGGCCCCAAAAGCCAGAGCCCGTCCTGGCCCGGAGGAGGAGGATGAGGATGAGGAGAAGGAGGAGGAGGAGGAGGAGGAGAAGGAGGACGGGGAGGAGGAGGAGGACGAGGAGGAGGGGGAGGACGAGGAAGAGTAGAAAAGGAGGAGAAGAATGAAAGGAGGAGGAGGAGGAGGAGGAGGAGTTGCAGCGCCTTGACTGCACTACACACAAGCGTCGAAGACTGTTGTGTTGACAGAGCGGAAAAATCTGGAGGCTCCGTGTTCGGCTCGCCGTGGACCTCGCGGGATGCCTCGAGGCCATCGGCACCTGCCCGGGGACCTCGATGAATCAGGTCCCCCATTGGGCACATGCTCGCATTATGATTTCTCACAGTCGGGCTGCTGAAAGAAAGGAACGCCAAAAAAGTTACGGAGCTCATTCGTGGCCCCGCAAGCGCCTGCGAAGACGAGGAACGTCAGAGGAATAGCTATGGAAAGATCTGGGGGGCATCGAGCCCCTTTCCAAACCCAGAGCGTTCCTTGTGCCAGCGTCTTGGCTGCACTTTGCGCGCCTACCGTGGACGTAAACTTTTTGGGAGTCCACACGGAACTCTTGGATCTGCGCTGGACGCCCATCCCTGGCGCGCGGAGGTGCCAAGGGGCGGCGCCCATGCGCCGCCGTAAAGGGACCAGACCCGACCCGAGAACTCCGCGTCGACCTCCGAAAGTTTATGTGTGTGTCCCGACTTTCTCCTTCGACATGAGTTGCACCCCGCGCCCACCCCGCAGGTACTCCTCGGACACGATGTCGCAGAGTCTCCTGACCTGGTCCTCCCAGAACTCCTGGCGCAGGATGCGGGGGAGGACAACGACGATGACGACGACGACGACGACGACGACAACGACGACGACGACGAAGAGAAGGGGGAGGACGGGGAGGAGGGGGAGGAGGAGGAGGCGGAGCGAGGAGGAGGAGGAGGAGGAGAAGGAGGAAGAGGGAGGAAGGAGGGAGGAGAGAGGAGGGGGAGGAGGAGGAGGAGGAGGAGGAGGAGGAGGGGGAGGAAGAGGAGGAGGAGGAGAAAGAAAAGGAGGAGGAGGAGGAGGGAGGAGGAGCAGGACCAGCGCATCTGACTGAATGGGTTCTTGCCTGGGCGGCTAGCTGCCGCTGCTGCTGCTGCTTGAAATTCCCAACGACATTTGCGTCTCTCGAATCATCATGTCAAAAGGAATGGGGGCAGCAAAGACGATGGGGCCCTGCATGCCATCCTTGGGATGCCTGCACGACCTGAAACAGCGTATAGCCGTTTTCTTGTTATTAGAATGGGGCTCTTTGAGGCACTCTTTCTGGAAACCTCTGGCCATGAGTTCAGAATAGACTCCACAGTTCCAGCAGGCCATAACACAGCTCTCATTCTCGAGGCGGTCGAAAACATATATATATATATATATATATATATATATATATATGTGTATATAGTATGGCCATTACGGTTGAAGGAAAGGTGAGAGATGCTCGGGCAGGTGCCTGGGCATCTCTCGTGTTGGCGACGGGTCTTGGCTCCCATTGTTAAAACTCGTGCGCGACACAGCTCGCACATCCATCTACCTCTTAGCCAGACCCACTTGTGGTACTGCCCAGGTTCTCTCTGACCACGGGAGGCTCCAGCAGCGGCCCCAGGACCCTCAGGGGGAGGGGGAGGCGGAGGCGGAGCAGGGGCGATAAGGGCAGCACCCACAAGGGGCTTTACAGCCGGCTTGGAAACAGGTTTCCCGCATGCTTTCCCCCCTGGCTTCGGCGCTATGGCGGGCCAGGTGAGCATGGCTTGTGAGACAAAACGCAGGAAACGCTTGATGAAGGCTTGGTCGGCCTGGTACTTATCTACTTCGGCTTCCGATGGGCCCCCGAGCTTCGTCGCGGCCGCTTTGGCGAGTCGGTCGGCAGCGTCGTTCCCGAGGGCCAGAAACTTCCCACGGGGGCCTTCTGGAAGGCTGTCTAAATCCTGATGCGCTTTTACTTTACAAACTTGGGGGAGGGCACCACCAGTGCGTTTACCTTTGGCAACAAGCTCCAGCCCAGAGTACCTATTCTTTCTATCAAGCCTACTTGACTGTACTTCCTAATGGCTCCTAAGTGGTCCGGGTGGACCTGGGTGATGTTAGGCTACATGTGGCTGGTGACAAGGGCAAGATGCTCAGCTGCTCCTGATGTGGGCGGCAGAGCGGCTCCTGTCTGTCCAGACAGGTGAGCCTTGCAGTCACCAGCTTTGTCCATCACAGCTACCGACCAGCCCGTTTGGTGCCAAACGGTGGGACCTTGCTTATAGCAGGACCCGTCAACAAAAGCCTCGCCAGACATGGCCTCATGAGCGGGTCTCCGTTTTTGGACCAGAACTCAAAAGCAAAGCCGACCCCGGAGGGCCTTATAAACACGGGTTCGGGAAGGTATTGAAAACCATGGGCTAGGGGAGCTTCACTGGGGTACCCTCGAAGATATTGTAGATCGGGGGCCTCTAAGGTGCCACTTCTGATGTCATCGACGAGCTGGCAATTGAAACGGTGTCGTGCCCTCCATCTGTCGGGTGTCCGCACTCGCATTCCTGGTCGATCTCATAACCTACTGCAGCCAAGCGGGACCTCGTCCAGGGACATCATTGGGTAAGGTAGGCCAGGAGGCAGCCCCTTCTGGGGCTTGGTGAGGTTCGGGTCGTCCAGGACAGCTTCTGCGGCCGAGCAATCCAGACGGCCCTGAGGAGGTCCCATTTTGGCCGCTGCGTTAAACTCGAGCTGCGCCTTCCAGGCGTCCCCCAGGTGGTACTTGAGGAGGGCTGGCGGGGTCGCAGTGAGCTGGAGGACTAGGCCTTGGCTCGTCTCTATCTCGAACGGGTTGAGGAGCTTCCAACCTATCCTCTTGAGGCTCAGCAGGGCGGCCCCCATGGGCCCGCGGCAGGCGCTCCAACTTTTTGGGGGGTTGTCCAAGACTCGGTGCACCTTCTGTTTCAAATCACCGTGATCGTACTTGAGCAAGCCAGGTTTGGCCGAGATCCCCCATGCCAGAAGGCTGCAGTAAATGATGGGCCCCAAGGCGGCCTTCCAGGATGGGGTCTCCCAACAGGCACAGGCTCAAGACACGGGCCCTCGTTGGGCTTCTGGGGCCAACGGTGCTGAGGTAGTAGTTCTGGCTCTGGGCGAGTTCTGAGTCGGCCAGGCCTTCCACTTCACCCCCGTAATGGTTGGCCTGGTCAAGGCCTGTGTTGTACGACTTTCTCATGTCCGCCCCAGCCTTTTTGATAGCCTGGAGCCTGCGCCTGCGGTGCTTCATCATCTTGAAACGGAGGCGCAGAACAGCGCGGCCACGGCCGCTGCGGACACGACCTCCAGCCGTGTAGTCTATACCGAGATTGGCGGCGGCGTCGACCCGCTCCAAAGCCTGGGGTCCTGCTAGTGAGCCGAGGGCCTTGACCAGGGGCTCCCGAACCTTTAAGGAGGAGGCTAGGATGGCTGACTTATGGAGGGCAATGTTGCTATCTAAGTCCTCCTCTATGGTGTCCTTCATACTCTTTGAGGCTCCTGCAAGGGTCTTGGTCAGGGTCTTGGGGCACTTATCCTGGGCCTGTAAGATGATGTCATCTATAAACATGTGGAAGCTAGTATCTATGTTGTCCTGGGCCCAGACATCGAGCGGAACAGAGCAATACATCTGTATAACGCAAGTGGCGAAGCTGCAGCCTGCGGGTACTCCATACTGCGGGCTGCCAGCGAAGACTGATTGCGACCTGTTGGCAACTAGACGGGGCGATCCATACTGGTTGGCAATCAAGACCGCCACAGCTTGATTGAAACCTGTGCCGACCGCTCTGGAAAACCATTTGTCCCGATTGATGTGTTCGTAGTAGTTTGAGAGGCCCCAGAGCACCGCAGCAGTGAACCTGGGAACACCTTCGTAATGGGCCGATTCCGCCTCGAGGGCCTGCAGGAAACGGTCTCTAAGATCCCTCGTCCTCTTTGATGGGCCAGATAAGGCCTCTTGGTTTGAAACTCCCATCGTCGAGCTACTGGCTGCCTTCTTGGCCCAGAGTATCCAGATCGAACAGATCAATCCTATCCCTCGGTAGCTGGGCTTGCCTTTGGAACCCTCCTGCTGCTTGTGCTTTGGGATGAGCATGGTGGCGGTCGCGCGCGCCTGAGAGGGCAGGAGGCCGACCGCCCCGAAAGCGCGCATGAAGCGGGCCACGGGCTCGAGCCCGGTGCCACCTAAGAGCGCAAAGTGCCTGGGATGGAAGCCGTCGTAGGTGGAGGCCGTGGTATGGCTGAATCGCTTTGCTGCTGCTCTTACCAAGTCAACTGTGATGGGCTCCAGCTCGGCTAGGACTTCGGGGCTGGGCCTGCGATGTTTCGGCGCGTGCTCTTTTGGGGTAGTCTCCCAGATATCCAGGAGACGTTCGGCGTCAGCTTTAAGTAAGTCATACGGCCTTCATGACCCCCTTCCGATCGAGGCTTCCCAGACTTGCTGAGGCTTCCAACTGCTGAAATCGTTGGTCCATCTATGGCCCCATCCCACTCCGTGCTGCATACTTGTCTTGACCCATTCGGCCCAGTTTTTTCTCGTCGGTCGATCGGTCGCGGTGCATTTCTCGTTCTAAGGCTCTATCGATGTCGACGAAGAGCTTATCGAACAGTTCCTTCGCTATGGCGGCATTTAGAGCGTCGCTACGAATGTCGACGAGGGCCGTTTGCAGGGCTGCCTGAACTGTTTGAAGAAGGGCCCCTAACTCGTCAGCTTCACCAAATAAAGCTGGGGCCGAACCAATGTCCCCCAAGACAACTTGAAAATCATATTCTAGATCACACGCTTGGTCTAAAGCACGCCGTGCGCCAGTAATCTTGTTCTCCAGCCAGCGAAGGGGGCCTGCAAGAGAGCGCCAGCTGCGACAGCGAGCGCGTTCCGCTGCACATGAGGGAACCCATCGGAGCTGAGGTCCTTGACCCCGTAGGCGCTGGCTGCGGAGAGGCGTGTCAGTGACCTTGCTCAAAAAACTCGTTAAGTCACTGGCCAAGGTCTCGTAGGTCTGGTCCATGGCCCCGTCCAGGGCCCCGTAGTCTGACTGTCCCAAGAAAGCTTTCATTTGGTCCATGGCCGCTTCGGTTCATGGGTCCCACAGGCAACTTCGCTGGGATCTTCTGAGGCTGCACCAGGACGGGCACCAAGAAGGGCTCGTCTATGGCGAGGTCGAAGTACACGGGCCTGCGGGGCCCAGGGGGTGCTCCTTTAGGACCTTGGGCTTACTCACGTAGTCCTGGAAACAATCGGAGACGAGGAAGAAATCTATCAGGCTCTTGGTCTTTGTTGCGCCTGCACTCCTGCTCTCGGGCAGAAGTTACTCCTGGTGAGCTCGGCAGGCGAGAGGTTAAAATCAGCCGCAACTATCAGGCCCATGCGATGCACCTGGCCGAGCTGCGCGAGGCTGGCGAGGAGGTTGAGGTTAAACTCGTTCAGCCCAACCTTGTCGGCAAGGTAGGCTGAGGCTAGAATAAATGGAGCGTGTCCTGGCACCTCCAGAGCTACGGCGGTAACTCTTCCCTTTGGCGTATTAGCAGGGTAGTCGACTCTTGTGACCCCGAAGTCGTACCCGCCTCTCACGAGGATGGCTGTGCCTTGCGTAACTGCCCCACAGTCGCTCAGAACCCCAGCCGTAAAACTTGCATCCCATCCACGCTTGCTACACCACTGAGTAGCATCCAAAACTTGAGTTTCAAGAAGCCTGGCCTCCTGAACACACAAAACGTGGATGGACTTGGCGTCATCGGACTCGACGAAAGTCTTGACGCTTCCCCAACAGCTTCCATTGAAACTCATGATGCGGATGTTACCCCCCAGACGCGCGGGCGGCCCCCGAGCCCTCGACCCTGGAGCGGAGCCTCCTCTGGGCGTCCTCAGCAGATGGCCCCAGGGCCCCAGGAGTCCCGATCTGCGAGACCGCCGAGAGGGCATGGACAGCCCGTTTTGAGGCCCCTTCCTCCTTCTCCTTCGCGTCGGAGAGCTCCTTGTCGTCGGCGGTGGAGCCTGCAGGAAGGCCCTCTCCACTAGGAGCTGCGACTGCGGCTGCACCTTCAGGGGCTGGTGGGAGACCAGCTGCTGGTTCAGCTGCTGGTGCTTGTGGTGCTTGTCCTTCCCGCGGCTGCTCATCAGCTACTGACTGTGCCGACGCCTGGACCATCCGATTGTACTCAGCGTCGAGCTCCGTGGCCATGGCGTTGACCTTCTGCTTGAAGTCGGGGCTGATCTCCGCGCCAGGCGGGAGCTTCGCCATGATGTAGTCCTCGAGCGTGTCTGATGATGCCCCATGTGCTGCACCATCTGCTCCTCCAGCCTGTTGGGCCGCTGCCTTCGCTGCGACCCTGAGCTGGCTCTCGAGCTGCTGGCATTCCTTGTAGATGTCGTTGCACTCATTCGCGACCGTCTGGCACTTCTCGGTGAGCTTCTCGATCTCCTCGAGGTACCAGGCCACGTCCTTCTGTTTGCCCTCGAGGCGCTTGCGCTGCACTGAGAGCTGGTCCGACAAGCTCTGCGTCTGCTGGTCGGGCGACTTGTTTGCCAAGGCGGCGGCCTTGGCTGCTTTGAGTTCTTCAGCTGCTTGGAGGTAACGTTGTCCTCCAACTCCTTCGATCTTGCGCCAGAGATTGACGGCGGCCACACAGACCTGGATGGGGCCGGTGGTGTCACACTCTGGCTGCTGAACTGCTGCATCGTCGTCAAACTGGACTCGACGAGCCCACCGGTCGCCGCGGGAGCTGGAGCGGGGCGGCTTGGGGGGCTGGGCGGTCTGCTTGTTCGTACTGTTGGCCGACTCCTCGAAAGGCTTCTCGCATTTACCACAATGACGGTGTCCCAAATCTGTCCAGGACCATCCCCCACATGATGGCGTTGAACAGACCATGTAGCACCTCGGAGTCTTGGCCGAGCCTCCCGGGCGCGAGGGGCGACGCGCTGGGTCGCCTGGCGCCATGGCTGCGCCGCACACAGCAGAGCGGCGGCCAGCAGCAGGAGCTGGACGCCTCGGCGATGGCGGCAGCGGCCGAGGAGGTAGAGGGGGCGCTTCTGCGGGGCGCCCGTGCTGGCCGAGGCAGCCAGGCCTTGGGAAGGGGCTGCCCTTCCACCTCGGCCTCGAGCCTCTGGAGTCGGGACCCACGGGAGGTTAGCTCCGTGAGACTTGAGCCAGAGCTACTGGAGGAGGAGCATGAGGAGGCGGAGGAGGAGGAGGAGGAGGAGGAGGAGGAGGAGGAGGAGGAGGAGGAGGAGGAGGGAGGAGAGAGGAGGATGAGGAGGAGGAGGAGGAGGAGGAGGAGGAGGAGGAGGAGGAGGAGGAGGAGGAGGAGGAGGAGGAGGAGGAAGGAGGAGGGAGGGAGGGGAGGGGAGGAGGAGGGGGAGGAGGAGAGGGAGAGGAGTAGGAGAGGAAGGAGTAGGATAGGAGAGGAGGAGGAGGAGGAGGAGGAGGAGGAGGAGGAGGAGGAGGAGAGGAGAGGAGTAGGAAGAGGAGGAGGAGGAAGGAGGATGGAGGGAGAGAGGAAGAGGAGGAGAGGAGAAGGAGAGGAGGAGGTGAGGAAGAGGAGGAGGAGGAGGAGGAGGAGGAGGACGAGACGAGGAGGAGGAGGAGGGGAGAAGGGGAGGGAGGGAGAGGAGGGAGGGAGGGAGGGAGGGCGAAGGAGGTGGGAGAAGAGGAGGAGAAGGAGGCGGAGGAGGAGGAGGGAGGAAGGAGGGAGGAGGATGAGAAGGAGGCGGAGGAGGAGGAGGGAGGAAGGAGGGAGGTAGAGAGGGGGAGGAGTGAGGAGGAGGAGGAGGAGGCGAGGGAGGAGGAGGAGGAGGAAGAGGAGGAGGAGAAGAGGAGGAGGAAAAGGAGGAAGAGGAGGAGAGGAGGAGGAGGAGGAGGAGGAGGAGGAGGAGGAGGAGGTGGAGAAGGAGGAGGAGAGGAAAGGAGGCGGAGGAGGAGGAGGAGGAGCAGGCGGAGGAGGAGCAGGCGGAGGAGGAGGGCACCCTTTGACACAATCACCGCCACGCCAGGCCAGGGCCCTGCCGGGCCTTGGCCCGGTGTGATGATCGCCCTCCTGGCCTCGGCCTCTGTCCACATCTTCCTCGGGCCTGGGATAATCAGACAACGCCTCCTCCTCCTCCCCCTCCTCCTCCTCCTCCTCCTCCTCCGCCTCCTCCTCCTCCTCCTCCTCGATCCTCCTCCTCCCCCCTCCTCCTCCTCCGCCTCCTTCTCCTCCTCCTCCTCCTCCTCCTCCTCCTTGGTCGCCAGGCCCCTTCCCCAGCGCGCGGAGCGCGACGAGGGCGGCACAGCGCTGGTCCAAGAACTTAGCGTGGACCTCCTAAAGTTGATATGTACGCCGCTCGCTGCTCTTCCTGTAGGATGGCCAGCAGTCCAGGTGTCTTTCGAGCAGGGACCGACCGTCCCGACTTTCCTACAGGCCGACCACGGAATGTTTTTTAGAACCCCAAGAAATTCTAAGAACAAACATATTCTCATAACAGAACCAGATGTGTAAAAAAAAGACAGCCCCAGCCAAACATGTTCTACGAACATGCCGTGTAGTGTTATTAGAACATTCTTTCGCAGGCCTACAGACGAGCTGGGACGCTTCGCCACCACTCGAGTCTTGTGCGGCCTCCTACTGGGGGGAGGCAACGGATACGGAAACCACTGCTCCCCAGACCCTTCTCGGGGAGCTCTGACTCGGATCTCGAGGCGGAGCCAACCGTGGCCACGCGGGCCTCCCGAGAGGCCCCCGAGAGGCCCAAGCGAGGCCAGGGCAGCGGCATCGGCACCTCCTCCGAGCAGGCGCAGGGGCCTGGGGGGCCGACCCCCACGTGCGGGCGGGCCCCTGCGAGCGGGTCGGGCGGGCGGAGTAGCCATGGGAGAAGCAGAAGGCCTCCGACACGGCTCCTCAGCGGGAGCTCTTCTGGGACGCGTCCTGCCCATCCCCCCAAGGAGAGTCTGGCCATGGGGACGAGGCCTCTCCAGGACGAGCTGCGGCATCGGCATCCTTTCTTTTGTAATAGCGCTTCGCTACCAGGTTCCAATGATGGATACATGGACAACAGAACAGTCCCACAGGCGGGACGGACAGTCTGAGGACGCCAGGTCTGGCAGTCGTTTCGCTTGAGGCATCCTCACAAGTGACCCAGGGCTTGTGCACTCGCATCAATGCCGGCTACATGTGTGGCCCCGACGGACACGATTCCTTGCAACGAACTGCCCTGGCGAAGAACCCAACCCGTTGCAAACAATCAACGAATATTCGTATGGAGGGATGTGCAGAAGTGGGCGGGGTGGCGCCTTGCGAACGCAGCCAGCGATGCACGGAACGTGTGCATGGTGTGCCGAACTGGGCAGGGTGGCGCCATGTGGACGCCGACGCTGGGGCCTTGGGTGGAGCTTCCCATCGAGGCCACGAAACGTGTGAGGGGTGGACCGACGTGGGCGGGGTGGCGCCACGCGGACGCGGCAACTGTGGCCTTGGGAGGAGCTCCCCATGGGGCCGCGAAACGTGTGAGGCGTGCGCCGAGATGGGCGAGGTGGCGACATTCGAACGCAGCCACTGACCACGAAGCGTGTGAGCGGTGAACCGAAATGGGCAGGGTGGCGCCATGCGAACGCACCCACCGGGGCCTAGGGTGGAGCCCCCTCCAATGTTCAATCGAAGAATCCGCCCCCGTGCCTCTGGGCACGGAGTGGGCGTGTCCTCAGGTCCTTCGCCTAATTCCTGGACCGGAGGAGGAGGAGGAGGAGGAGGAGGAGGAGGAGGAGGAGGAGGAGGAGGAGGAGGAGGAGGAGGGGGAGGAGGAGGCGGAGGAGGAGGAAGAGGAGGAGGAGGAAGAGGAGGAGGGGGAGGAGGAGGCGGAGGAGAAGGAGGAGGAGGAGGGGGAGGAGGAGGAAGAGGAGGAGGAAGAGGAGGAAGAGGAGGAAGAGGAGGAGGAGGAGGGAGGAGGATCGAGGAGGATCGAGGAGGTCCTCAGTTCCGAGGCGTCTTCAAAGGGGCCCGGACCCAAAACTCCAAAACCTGGCGCGGCTCGGCGCGTGCCCCCCTGGGGCGTGACGCGTGCCAGCTGGGCTCCACCGCATCGCGTGGCGTGATTTGTTCGGGCCCGGGTACGTAGGCCCCAGGGCGGGCCAAGCGGGCCCCACGAGGCCCCCCAAGACGTTCCAAGAGGGCCCCGAGTCGCCGAACGATCGCTCCAGGGCGCCCGAGATGGCCTCCGGATGGCCCAAGATGCCTGCCAGACGCCCCAAGAGGCCTCCCGGAGGTCTCCCAAGAGGGCCCCGAGAGGCACAGAGCATTGATGTTCCTGAGGTGTTTGAAAGATTTGGGCGCTCTCGCCTTTTCTGCTATCCGACGCTCCCAAAGGCCCGAGAGGCCCCCAAGACCACCCCAAGACGGCCCTAGAGACCTCTAAGAGGGCCCCAAGACGGCCCAAAAGGCCCAAGAGAGGAAACACGAACCAAAAAATCCAAGCCTTCCGCCCCAAGAGGCCCCCTCACGAGGCCCCCAGAGGCACCGAAGAGGCTCCGAAAGGCACCAAAGAGGCCCCCAACAGGCCCCAAGAGGCACCCAGGAGGCCCAGAAGAGGCCCCAAGACGCCCCAAAACGACCCCCAAGAGGCCTCAAACCTGACTCCGAGAAGCCCCCGAGAGGCCTGCCACGAGATCCCAACGAACATCCAATAAGCTTCATAACCACAGACCAGGCACAGAAGCAGGATGGGCCGAAGGCCATTAGATAATCCAATCGAGAAAAATCCCCAGACACCCCCTGGACAACCCGAACAACCCATGCTGACGAATGACGACAAGACGACCTACCCTGACAACTCGGTTGACGACAACCCAGCGGGGATCCGGGCAACCCCACCGGACAACCCCGGTTGAACAAGCCTCCCTGGGATTTTGCTTCCATGCGACAAAAACTGGGGCCACGAAACGTGTAAAGGGTGGGCCGAAATTATGGTGATAATGATGATAGTGCAACGATGATGGTGATGATGATGGTGGTGATGATGGTGAGAGGGAGGGGGAAACTGAGGCGGAAGTGAAGGGAGGAGTGATAAGAAAATTATCCCGGCAAAGCAACCTAACAGCGATGTGTAGAAGCATATCTGAAAGCATTCCCCTTAAGATTCAGATGAAAATCCAGTTGTCGAATTCTGCTGTTCTCGCAGTCGTTGTCGCATTCGCGATGACAGTCGCAGCGGCAACGGCAGTCGCAGTCACAGCCTCAGCCTCAGCCTGCCTCCTCCTCCTCCTCTTTCTCCTGCTCCTCCTCCTCCTCCTCCTCCTCCTCTTCCTCCTGCTCGTCCTCGTTCTCGTCCTCCTCGTCTTGCTCGTCCTCCTCCTCCTGGTGCTCTCTCCTCCTCCTCCTCCTCCTCCTCCTCCTCTTCCTCCTCCTCCTGGTGGTCCTCGTTCTCCTCCTCCTGGTCGTCCTCCTCCCTCCTGCTCGTCCTCCTCCTCCTGCTCGTCCTCCTCCTCCTCCTGCTCGTCCTTCTTCTCCTGCTCCTCCTGCTCCTCGTCCTGCTCCTGCTCGTCCTCGTCCTCCTGGTCTTGCTCGTCCTCCTCCTCGTCGTGCTCTCGCCCCTGCTGAAAATGTGGCCCAGGAATGGGAGTTCTGGGAAGTCGAAGAGCACGAAGTTGCCTACAGTTGGCTACGGGCATTCAAAATGTGGCCCGGGAATGGAGTTCTGGGAACTCGAAGAGCACGAAGTGGCCTAGAGTTGGCTCCGGGCATTCAAAATGTGGCCCGGGAATGGAGTTCTGGGAACTCGAAGACCACGAAGTGGCCTACAGTTGGCTCCGGGCATCCAAAATGTCGGCCGGGAATGGAGTTCTGGGAACTCGAAGACCACGAAGTGGCCTACAGTTGGCTCCGGGCATCCAAAATGTACGCCGGGAATGGAGTTCTGGGAATCGAGAGCACGAAGTGTGTGACTGTGCATAGGCCCGCCAGATGTGGCCGGAATGGCGTTTGGATGTCGAAGAGCACGAAGGTGCGACTGTTGCATCGGTTATTCTAAATGTGGCCCGGGAATGGCGTTATGGGATCTCGAAGAACACGAAGTGTGTGACTGTTGCATCCGGGTATTCAGAATGTGGCCTGGGAATGGAGTTCTGGGAAGTCGAAGAGCACGAAGTGTGTGACTGTTGGTGAAAAACGAGCCCGGCACCCTGCCGCCCGGCAACTCCCCAACACCTGCCCGGACCCCCCTGGGGAGTGATCTGTGAGCTCTTTTGAGTCAACTAGAAACCTATCAGTCTTCGCTGTTAGGTAAAAAGGAGTCGAGAGGAGAAGGAGTCGGAGCGAGGAGGACGAGGACGAGGAGGCGGGGGAGGGGGAGGACGGAGTAGAAAAGGACGAGGAGGAGAAAGGAGGAGGAGGAGAGGAGGAGGAGGGACAGAGGAGGAGGAGGAGGAGGAGGAGGAGGAGGAGCGCGGCGCTGCGAATTCAAAACGGGGACCCAACACACAAGAGGCCTGGGAAATCCACTAAGGTGCGCATGGCCGTACTCCCGCCCCTGTCCACTATCTCCGACCTCCAGGTCCTCGACCCGCCTCTTCACCCTTGCTGCTATTGGGGTGCTTCGCTGTGGTACTTTGCCACCTCTCCCTCCTCTTCCGCGATGGTGCTCCTCCTTCTCCTCCTCTTCCTCCTCCTCCTCCAATCCACCACGATGGTCCTCCTCATTCTCCTTATTGTCCTCCTCCTCCTCCGAAACTGAAGGCGAGCGGGCGGGTCCTGGTTGAGGTAGTCGCGCGCCCTGTAGAACAGCGCGACGATGGCCCTCACAGGCTCCGCGCTGCCCGCGAGCAGCAGCTGCGCCCGCAGCACCCCGCAGATGGCGCGTGGAGCGGCACGGCCGTCCACCGCCTCGGCCACCTTTCGGAAGCAACCCGTGGGAGCCTTGTATGTCCACGAAACGCAGTCTGCAGAGAGCACAGCAGCGCTATGGTACGAGAACATTTTTTTGAATCGGCGATACCCCTGGTTATCCAGGGGTGGAGGAGGGGGGGGCCGGCCGATTACCTAACCTGCGCGCTGTGGGCAGCCATGCATATGCCCCCGCGCACCGGTGCTGCAGCCCCTACAGCTGCTAACGATGCTGCCGCGATGCTAGTATTGGTGCTGCGACGATGCGGGCGACGTCTGAAAATGCCTAGGGATGTCTGGACAGCTCGCATTGGAATACGCGGGATGTGATTGCTAAGCGTAGCCGCGAAGATTTGTGTACACTATATAATATATTGAGCACGAATGCACCACACTGCCTGTAAGCACTACCAAAAATGCGTGCGCCACAACGGTCTTGTACACCACAGGTGCTGCTGCATCAGAGGCTTCTGCGTGCACTACAGCGCCTGTGTACACAAGGATGCCTGTGAACACCAAAGGAACAACGTGCGCCACAGCGTATGACGAACATTTGCACCACAGCGCTTCCACGCACCTTCAAGGTCCCGCCGGGGCCCGAAATGTGGAAAATCCCAAGTGGCCCGAACGTGTCAAATTCTGTATGTAAGTTATTTGTAATTATTATTTTTCCAGCCCGGGGTACGATTGTGCACATGTTTTGTATTTTTCGTTTGCCGGCCATTTTTGTGCGCACCACAGCGCCTGTCTAGCGTGCGCCACGACGCTTTTGCACACCACAGCTGCATGTACACACCGCAGCGGCTGTCTACACAAACATGCCTGTGTACACTGGAGTGCCTGCGTACACCACAACACCCGTGTGCACCGCAGCGCCAGTGTACACTACACACACTGCATGTGGAAACGACGACGCCTATGTGCACCACGGTTGCTGCTTCAGCACCATACTCGTGCACCACAGCTCCAATGCACCAGAACGCTTGTGTACACCACAGAACTGCGTGCAGTTCTAGGGCCCCTGGCTAGACCGAACTCCTGAAAATCGTGGGGAATCCGAACGTATCAAATCCGATACGTCAGCTATGTGTGAGTATTGATTTCTCTTGCGCGGGGAACGGTCACGCGATTTGGGCCCACAACGCAGGCGTACACCATAGCGAACGTGCGCACAGCAGCGGATGTGTACACCGCATCGCCTGTGTACATCACAAGGTGTGATACACCGTAATGACACTGCACCACAGTGGTTCTGTACACCACCATGCCTGGGACGCCTGCGTGCATGATAACTGATGTTGCAGCAACAATTCTGCATACCACAAAGCCTGTCTTCACCATATTACCTGGGTGCATCACGGTGCACGCGTGCAAAGCGCGACCTGCGCGCACTTATGCTTGCGTGCACCACAACGCCTGAATACACAACAGATCTGGCTGCAACAGCAGCAAAGGCGCGCACCGAATCGCCTCGCTGCCTGCGCACAACGCAATGCCTGCGTCCGCGCTGCTCATGTGCACGTCCAGATGCCTAGGGACGACGTCGGTTGTCGTCGGTCGTCGGTGTCGTCGTCGTTCGTCGTCGTCTATCGTCATCTATCGTCGTCTGTCGTCGTCTGTTGTCTGTCGTCTGTCGTCGTCGGCTTCGTCGTCTCCCCGTGCCACTCCAAGCCCTAACGTTTCGCCAACGTGCATTTAAGCACCAGCATGCTGTGGCGAGCACCACCGCGCCGTTGAACACAGCGCTCCCTGCAAACTCCCTGCGCCCTGCCCCGAACCTGCACAACCATCTAGGTTAAGTTATCCGGGGGGGGGCGGCGGGGGCGAGCCTGATAACCCGGGTTATCGCCGGACCCTAAAAAACAGTATCCACCCCCATCGTACTCAAGGACCAAGTCCCATGAATAAGTCCCACCAGCCCTTTGGGCGTGAGTGGTTTAGAGAGCCCGCTCTGTTCTCAACCCCCTTCTTCCCCTTCGGGGAGGGGTTTACCCCTCCCCCTACCCCCCCCCCCTGGGCCTGGAGAGGTCCTTCCGCGGGTCGTCAGGGGGGTCATTTTCGACTCCTGGGAGGGCTAAAAAACGACACCTCTCACGAGGATTCTGGCCCCGACGGGGGGGGGCAGAAAAAACCCTCTCCTCTTCTTTGCAGCCAAAATCATTGATTTTACTACGGTTTTGGCCCCATTTTCGCCTTCTGAGGGGGCAGCGCTCATTAAAGCTCCCCTCTTCCTTGAAGCCAAAATCATTGGCTTTACTAAGGTTTTGGCCTCATTTTGCCCTTCTGAGGGGGCCGCGCTCATTAAAGCTCCCCTCTTCTTTGATCGATTCCCTCCAAGATGGCCCCAAGAAGCGCCCAGGAGGCACCAAGAGGCCCCAAGATGGCCCCAAGAGGCCCCCAGGAGGCCCCCAAGAGGCCTCCAAGAGGCCCCCAAGATGCCCCCAAGAGGCCCCCAAGAGGCCCCAAGAGGCTCCCCCGAGGCACCCAAGACGCTCCTGGAAGCCCCTGGGGCCGCCAAGAGGCCCCCAAGACGCCCCAAACGGCCTCCAAGAGGCTCCCAAGAGGCCCGAAGAGGCTCCCCCAAGGCACCCAAGACGCTCCTAGAAGCCCCTGGGGCCGCCAAGAGGCCCCCAAGACGCCCCAAAAGGGGACGAGGTGCCCGAACGCCTCACGCCACGAGGAGCCCGAACGACTCACACCAGGACGAGGGGCCCGAACGACTCACACCACGAAGAGCCCGAACGACTCACACCAGAAGGAGGGGCCCGAACGACTCACACCAGGACGAGGCGCCCGAACGACTCACACCACGAGGAGCCCGAACGACTCACACCAGGACGAGGGCCCCGAACGACTCACACCACGAGGAGCCCGAACGACTCACACCAGGAGGAGGGGCCCGAACGACTCACACCAGGACGAGGGGCCCGAACAACTCACACCACGAGAAGCCCGAACGACTCACACCAAGACGAAGAGCCCGAACGACTCACACCACGAAGAGCCCGAACGACTCACACCAGGAAGAAGGGCCCGAACGACTCACACCATGACGAGAGCTTTCTCTCCCTCCTCCTTCGCCTCGTCCTTCTCCCGCTCCCCCCACAAGGAGGATGTACAAGGAGGCGGGAGGAAGGAGGAACAGGGGAGATATGCGGGGGCAAGCGGACACACGCCTGAAAAACACGACTGTCGGCATGCTTCGCAAGAGTTGCTGCTGTGAGATGGGCTGGTGGGGATACGCGAAGCGTAAAGAATTCACACACACACACACACACCGAAAATATCGAAACAGTGTCGAGCGAGTATCGCCTCACAGGGCCCGACGCGTGAATACCCTTCAGCTTTGGTACTTTCTTGGTGCTCGAAATTCTTTCTATCGGTGAAGGCTAAGGCGGGTCAAAACATCATGAGGCCAGCGTCGGATAAGCGATGGGCAAGCGCCGCTGTAGCCTCCATCCGCGTCGATGCAGCGTCGATTCAGCGCCGGCCCGCGCGGGGTAGAGCCTCGACTCACGAGAGCCGGCAAGATGGCACGGGAGGCCCTCGCGAGCTGCCGCGGAGCCACCTGCAGGAGGTCGAAGTCCCCGCCGCTGAGGCCCCGCGAAGAGGCCGCCCAGGCGCGCACCTCGGGCGGCGCGCGCGCGGAGGGGGGGGGTGCGGCGGCGGCGAGCCCAGGCCCCTTTTGCCCCATGAGAAGGCCACGACGGAAGAGAAGCAGGAGGAGGAGGAGCAGGGGGAGGAGGAGGAGGAGGAGGAGGAGGAGGAGGAGGAGGAGGAGGAGGAGGAGGAGGAGCAGGAAGAGATGGAGGATGAGGAGGAGGAGCAGGAGGAGAAGCAGGAGGAGGAGGAGGAGGAGGTGGTGGGTGGGTGGTCACCGCATAGAGGAAACGAGTTCCGAGCAGAGCCACACGCACCACGACCACGGCGACGCCGACGACAACGACGACGACGGAGACGAGGCGCGCAGGCGATCCGCACCGAAGCACCGAGGGCGCACCGGTGACTGCATCTGGTGAAAGAACACACACACAGACACACGCACGCCCTCAAACCTGCAGGGAGGACGAAACCGATGGAACATGCATGATGTCGGCCTCGTGAGCCTCTTGGGAGCCCAAGGGCACCGCAAGATGGCGCAACATGGACTCGAGGCCCGCCAGGACGGCCCCGAAACGGCCCAAGACGGCCCCAAGAGGGCCCATGAGGTCCGCAGAACAGCACAAGAGAGCCCCGAGAGAACCCCCAGGAGCGCGTCCAGAAGCCACTGTTCCTGCTGAAAGAAAACACACGCACTCAAACCTGTAGGGGGGAGGAATGGGGAAGGGCAAGGCGATGAAGGCCGTTATACCTATGGGTGCGTCGACAACCGTGGGGGGGGGGGGCTCTCTCGGGGCCCCACGTCGCGAGAAGACCAGGACGCAAAGTGGTCCTCACGATGTGTGGGGGGCTCCTGGGGGGCCTTTCACCGAGATGGGCCTTTGGACCCCCCCCCAATGGTGAAAACTAAATAAACCGTGTGCGACCTGACTGACAGACGCGGGCTCCACCAGCAAAAAAACACAGTACGTATCTCTCCGCGGCGCCCGCCGCACAACGACGACGACGACGCAGACGACGGTGACGACGAGAGAAAGGCGGAGATTGTGAGCAACGCCTTCGGCAAATCGTGTGCCGATCTGCGTGCACTCCTCTTTACAAACGTGCTCAGAAATCCTCTGTCGTGCTGAGTCGCCCAGGGCGCATTCTCCCCTTGGGAGAGCGACACGACAACATCGCCCAACCCTACCAACAATAGAGGGAAGACGATGATTACGACTACGATACGGCTGATATTATGACTACAACAGCGACTGCGATTACGACTACACTCGCGACTACACTTAATAATACAATCACGATTACAACCACGACTACAATCACGACTGCAACCGCAACCACTGACTCTGATTGCAGTCCTCATGAGAAGATGCTCGCGAATCCTCTCGCGCGTAGGGTTGCCCGCAATGCATTACTCCCTGGGAGAACCCCAAACAATATCCAGCCCGCTCAACAATAGTGGGACAATTATCCTGGCGAGGAGCCCGACCACTGCACGTGCCGCTGCACTGATACGCTAGATTTCTGTCCCACAAACGCCCTCTGACCGCCAGCAGGCGCCCTAGAGGCCCCCTTATAGACCCGAGGAAACCGCCCAGAAGCCCGAATGAGGTTCAAAAAGGTAGCTGAACAGACCCCTAAGAGGCCCCAAAACTGTTCCCAGAAGGCCCCCTCGCAGCTCCCAACAAGACCCCCACAAGCATCCATGAAGTCGCAGACCCAAAAGCGCGGGCACGGTGCCGGGATCGGCCGCAGGCCACACTGCACAAAGACATGCCTCTTGACCCACCACAGGGGCATTATTCGTACCACGTGTCTCGTGGCCTCCGTCCCAAACGCTCGTGATTCACGACCCAGGCACTGTGCCCTCTCATAGCGCTTGAAATGGTTTTTCTCTCCGCCCCACGCATGTCGCTCCACTATATTATTTGTTGTCTCTCCCCACCATTCCCTGCTCCTCTGCTTTCTCCTCTTCGTCGACACTGTCCTCATCGTCATAGTATTCGGCCTCCTTTCTCGCTCGCTCCCCCTCCTGTTCCAATTCTTAGGTTGTGCCCTACGTATAGCGTCGCTGCCGATTCGATCTCCCAAGTGCCCACCCAAAAAACCTCTAAAAAAACATCGGACATCGACGATTTGGGCTTTGGGGCCTCTTGGGACTCCAAGAGGGCCTCAAGATGACCCAAGATGGCCCCAAGACGGCCCCAAGACGGTCCCAAGAGGGCCCGTGAGGCCCCCAAGACGGCTCAAGGGGGCCCCAAGAGGACTCGAAAGATCGCCTCCAGGAGCCAAAATCATTGAAAGATTTTAGCGTTCTCGCCTTTTTCGGCTTTCAGAGGACCATGACGGCGCAAGAAGCCTCCAAGAAGCCCTCAAGACGGCCAACGAGGCCCCCAAAGGGACCCCAGGATTGCTCAAGAGGGGCCCGAGACGGCCAAAAGAGGCCCCCCAGACGGCCCAAGAGGACTCCAAGAGAGCCCTAAAGCGGCCGCGAGAGGCCTCCAAGGAGGCCTCCAAAGGGGCCAGACGGCGCAAGAGCGCCCCAAGCCGGCGAAAGACGTCAACAAGAATCCCCAGGAAGCCCCAAAGCGGCCGCAAAGACGCTCCAAGCAGCCCCCACGAGGTTCAAGAGGCTCCCACGAGCCCCCCATGAGGCCGCCCAGAAGTCCTGGGGATTGCAGGACGGAGCGGCACGCACGCGCGGCAGCCAAGCAGGTCAAGCCAACTAACGCCCACACCGTGGCCCACACCTTCCACATTTGAACACTTTCCCACAGCGGCGATTACGGCCGCGAGAGGCCCCAAACCGGCCTCGAGAGACCGGGCTCCGAATGGGCCACACGCCGCAAGAGCGCCCCAAGTCGGCCCAAGACGCCCCCAAGAGGCCCGAAAGAAGCCCAGTGCAGAAGAGGCCCCAATGAGCCCCCAAGACACCACCTCCAAGAGGCCACAAAGAAACCTCCAAGAGGCCCCGCAACGACTGGACTGTACGTGCTCCGGACGTGCACCCCGCGAAGCGAGAGGAATACACTTCCAGAAGTGACATGTTGTCGGAGGCAGGTCACGGAGCGGAGCGGAAGCCCTAATGCAACATATCCTGTACATCGACTGATTGTATAGCTGCGATGCATCCAATGATTACGTAATTGCTACCCCCCGAGGCCACGCCACTTCCGTCGACCAAAAGATGGAAGACCCGGCCTCGAAAACCTTCCAAAACCAATGGGAAATACGTCGGCCTCTCGGGAGCCCAAGAGGGCCTCAAGATGGCTCAATATGGCCTCGAAAGCAAGACGGCCCCGAGAGGATGAGAGCCCCGAGAGGATCCCCAAGAGCGCCTCCAGAAGCCAAAAACATAGACTTCCCCATGAATGTTCAAGGGTTGTAGGGTCCTCGCCTTTCCCGGCTCTCCGAGTGCCATGACGGCCCAAGAAGCCTCCGAGAAGGCATCAAGACAGCACAAGAGGCCCCCAAGGGGGCCCAAGAGGACCCCAAGACGGCCAAAACAGGCACCCCAGACGGTCCAAGAGGCCCCCAAGAAGGCCCAAGAGGACCCCAAGAGAGCCCCAAGGCGGCCGCGAGAGGCCCCAAAACGGCCTCCGAAACTAGACGGGCGCAGGAGGGCCCAAAGACGGCACACGAGGCCCCCCCAAAGGCTTCAAGAGGCTCCAAACCAGGAGGCCCCCTAAGAAGCCCCCGAGAAGCCTCCAAGAGGCCTTTAAGAAGCCCCCAGACGGCCCAACGAAACCTCCAAGCCACTCGCGGAATTGTATACGAATTGCGCGGCGTTGCTATGCTCATCAGAAATTGAGATTGGCGCTGCCTTGTGCTGACACGCGGTCACGCGGTGTTTGCCTAGACATTCGTACGCTCGTCCTGGCGCTGAAACGGGGGGGGGGGGGGGGGGGGCACGTCCGCCCCCCCTGGCACTGACAGCGCCCCGTGGCGGGCAGAACGACACGGCAGAACTTCGCGGCAGACGAGCAAGGCAAACCACCCAAATCCTGAGCTTACGTGCACCCCGCGAAGCGAGAGGGATCTGAATCATGGCCTGGTTATGATGACCACCCCCCTCAGTGATGAGGGGCATCGTCCCGGGGGCGCGCACACATGGATTAACGATCCATGGATTTGGCGCGCAGTCACCAAATCCTTGGATCGGGTGAGGTGCCCTCTCCAAAATGCGGCCGGGGCCGCCCCCTTCGGCGGCGGAAATCCGCGATTTCCCACGGAAACGGGACCCGTCGCTAATCCACGCCCCCTTGATCCATGCTTGCGATCGCCTGAACCGTCTGGGAGCACTGGGTCCGGGAGGGAGCGAAGCATCGACCTGGGCGGTGCACCACAGATCAGGTGGCGACGGGCCCCCAGTGGCGAGCTCGCACGCTCCGGAGCAGGGTGGGCCGTCGGGCCCGGATCCTGTGCCACCCAACGTCGCGCATCCCCCGCGACGCGCGACGCGCGATGATTCCCTTCGCGCCCTCACGCCCCCGCGCCGCCCCCCCCCCGTGGAGGAGGACGGCCGCTCTGACACAGGCCGCGACGCGCGACGCGCGTCGCGGCCCAGCTGGATCGGCGGGGGACGGGCGACGGAGGGTCGACGCGCCCGCCCCCCCCCCCGCCCCCCCCTGGAGCCTGTCCCCCCACCCCTGGCGTGGCCCCCGACACGCCCCCCTCTTCGCCGCCCCCGAGACGGGCCTGCGCCGGAGCCGGTGCCGCACCGCGCCGCACCAGCACACTGCCCAGGATCGCCCAGGGGCTCTCTCGGGGGCGCGCTCCGACGAGGACCCCGGGGCGAGTTCGGCTCTATACGGCGACGAGGGACGGGCAGCGGCACCGGCATGCTCTGCCCCCGCTGACCGGTCGTGGCTCGGAGCCGGGCGAGCGGAGACAACGGCAGCTCAAGAGCGGCGCCTGGACCCCTGGGGTCCGAACGTACCGTCAGGTCGGGCGTGTCCCACTATACGAGTGGATTTGGGGGGAACAATGCAAAATCCCCCATACATAGTTTAAAACGCATAAGAAATCCGCCGACCCTGAAGGCGTGTGTGAGGGGCTTGTCCGTTCAAGTCGTCATCTCCGGCATTCGTTGGTCGTCGCCTCTGTCGTCCCCTTTCCCTGCCTCCCCCCTTCCCCTGGGCTCGTCGAAGCTCTCCCTTTTCCCAGGGACCTCCTCAGCGCGCCAGCCAAAGCAAAGTTGAGCAACGTCGTGATTATTAAGTCGAAAGGCCCCTTCCCTTCGATCCCTCCCCCGCCGGGGGCCGGGGGGGTCCTGGGGGGGGGGGTCAGATACGACGCCCCCCCTGGGAGTCTGGGAGCCCCAAAAAGCCCCAAGACGGGCCAAGAGTGCCTCAAGAGGCTCCAAAGACAGTCCAAGAGAACCCCGAATCGCGGAACGATCTGTTCAAGACGTCTTGACGGCCTCCAGACGACCCAAGAGGCCTGCAAAGCGCCCCAAGAGGCCTCCAGGAGCTTTCCCACGAGAGCCCCAAGAGGCAAAATCCAGGGATTTCCCATACGTGTTTAAAAGATTTTGGCGTTCTTGCCTCTGCCGCTTCCCGACGCGCCAAGACGGCCCAAGAGGCCCCCAAGATCGCCCCCAGACGGCCCAAGAGGCCCCCAAGAGGGTCCCCTAACGGCCGAAGAGGGCCCCAAGATGGCCCAAGACGCCTCCAAGACGGCCCAAAAGGTCCCCAAGACGGTTCCAGGAGAGTGCCCAGACGGGGGACCCGAACGAACAGTTTGAGATCTCAGCCCCAAGAGGCCCCCACGAGGCCACGAAGAAGCCTCAAGAGGCCCCAAGAGGCTCCCAAGGGGCCCCCAAACTGCCCCAAGACAGCCCAGGAGAGACCCAAATTACCCAGGAGGCCTCCAAGAGTGCCTCGAGACGGCGAATGACGTCCTCAAGAGAGCCCCAGGCTGTCCCAAGAAAGCCTCTGGCCTAGTCCTCTTCCTCCTCCTCCTCCTCCTCCTCCTCCTCCTCCTCCTCCTCCTCCTCCTCCTCCACCTCCTCCTCCTCCTCCTCCTCCTCCTCCGCCCCCACCCCCTCTGCCTCCTTCTTCTCCTCTTGCTTCTCCTCCACATCCTTCTCCCCCCTCCTCCTCCCTCATCCACCTCCTCCACCCTTATTCCACCTCCCACTCATCCTCCTCCCCCTGCCCCCACACTCGTTTTCAACTTCGTCGTTCTCGGGGTCGGCGGCAGTGGCCGTAAGGCCTTCGCAATATTCAAAAAATCGTCCCCGTACTAGTTTTGACTATTTTTGGATACTCCTCCTGTGGAGGGACAGGCGCGACTCAAACGTACCAGCTTCCCGAGCTGCCGCGTCCAGCCGTGGAGGAGGTGGCCCTCGAAGGCCGGCTGCCGGTGTCTCAGCTCGCCCTCCTCTGACAGAAGGAGGCGCCGCTGGGCGCGCCGGGACAAGGCCATGAGGTCTACCCCCCCCCCTCCTCCTCGTCCTCCTCCTCCTCCTCCTCCTCCTGTTCCTCCTTCTCCTCCTCCTGTTCCTCCTGCCCCCTGCTCCTCCTCCTCCTCCTCCTCCTCCTCCTCCTCCTCCTCCTCCTCTTCTTATTATTATTATTCTTATTATTCTTCTTCTTCTTCTTCTTATTATTATTATTATTCTTATTATTCTTATTAGTATTCTTATTATTCTTCTTATTATTATTATTCTTCTTATTATTATTCTTATCCTTATTCTTCTTATTCTTCTTATTCTTCTTTTTCTTCCTCCTCCTCCTCCTCCTCCTCCTCCTCCTCCTCCTCCTCCTCCTCCTCCTCCTCCTCCTCCTCCTCCTCCTCCTCCTCTTCTTATGCTTATTATTATTAGTATTCTCATTATTAGTTGTTATTATTATTATTTGTATTATTATTATCATTATTATTATCATTATTATTACTATTATTACTATTATTATTAGTATTATTATTATTAGTATTATTATTAGTATTATTAATAATAGTATTATGAGTCGTACTATTATTGGTAGTAGTATTAGCATTTGTATTATTATTACTAATATTATTATTAGTAGTAGTATTATTACTACTACTACAACTACTACTACTATTACTATTATTATTATTATTAATATTAGTATTAGCATTATTAATATTTGTACTAGCAGTATTCTTTTTATTCGACGTATTATTATTAGTAACAATAGTAATATTAGTCGTAGTAGTAGTAGTAGTAGTAGTAATCGTATTATTACTGTTGATATGCTTATTATTATCAGTAATATTATTAGTATTTGTCTTATAACTATTATTATGATGAGTACTAGTCGTATTACTGGCCTTATTATTAGTAATATTCTTATGAGTATTATTAATATTAGTAATAATATTAGTCGCCGTCTTATTGGTATGACCATTATTATGGTATGATTAGTAGTAGCGGTAGTATTTTTATGAGTAGTATGTTTCGCAGCGGTTTCTTATTGTTGTATTCTTAGTGTTCTTCGTATTCTTATTATTCGTATTAGTCATAGTATGCTTATTCTTCGTATTAGTAGAAGTAGTACTACTATTCTTCTTTGTGTTCGTATTATTATTATCATTCCCCCTCCTCCTCTTGCTCCTCTTCGTCATCAGCATCCTCCTGCTGCTCCTGCTCCTCCTCCTCCTCCCCGTCCTCCTCCTCCTCCTCCTCCTCCTCCTCCTCTTTCCCCTCCTCCTCCTCGTCTCCCTCCCCCTCCTCCGCCTCCTCCTCCTCCTCGTCCTTCTCCCCCTTTTCCGCCTCCTCGTCTTCCTCATCTCCTCCTCGTCATCCTCCCCCTCGTTTTCCTCCTCCTCCTCCTCCTCCTCCTCCTCCTCCTCCTCCCTTCCCTCCTCCTCCTCCTCGTCATCCTCCTCCTCCTCCTCCTCCTTCTCATCCTTCGCCTCATCCTCCTCCTCCTCCTGCTCCTCCTCCTCCTCCCCCTCCGGTCATCCTCCACCCCCACGGAGGAGGAGGAGGAGGAGGAGGAGGAGGAGGAGGAAGAGGAGGAGGAGAAGGAACCCCAGACATCCGACGATCTACTTGTTGGATGCGCGACCCCAGAGGTCTCGACTCCTTCCCCGGGGCCAGTGTACCTTTCGCCGATGAAGAGGTTTCAATCGCCCCGGGGCCCGAGAACGGGCCTGGATGGAAAAAACATGCCGCCAAAAATCCCAATGCTTAGGTCGGGCATGTCCAAAAAGCGGAGAATACAAAACACAATTTTCAAACATAGTTCAAACATACGAGAAACATCGTCCCCGTAATATTTGTTACTCTTTTCGAACATTCCTCCTGCTTAACCAAAGGCCTGAGTTGGCCGCCCCCGAGGCACGCCGGCCGGAGCACCTGCCGCACCAGCCGGTCGTCCGGGATCTCCCCGTTGACGAGGACGGTGCCTCACGAGCGGCGGACATGCCCATATCCGCGGTTGTGAATATCGTTCAACCGAACTCCATCCCCAGCGGATTGGCCTGGGCCCCACTGGCCGATTTACCCCCCCAGATGGGGATATCAGTCGTTCCCTTCGGGTTCCGAGGGGTGTCTCCCCAACTGGGGTGGTAAGTTGGCGGGGGTTTCGAAGGGGATGGGGATGGGGATGGGGATGGGGATGGGGATTGGGTCAAGACCCCCTCCCCGCCCGCAAGCTGTCTCGCTCACTCCCACCCGCCCTCCCAACACATGCGTGGCACCCGAATCTGGCCCGAGCCTCATCATATTCAGCAGTCGTCTTTGGATGGGCAGCTACTGGGGGCCAATCCGCCGCCACCGCCGCCGCCGCCTCCGCCACCGCAGCCGCCGCCGCCGGAGCCGCCGCGGCCGCCGCCGCTGCCCGTTGCCGCCGCCGCCGCTGCCCGTTGCTGCCGCCGCCGTCGCCGCCGCCGCCGCCGCGCCGCCGCCGCCGCCGCCGCCGCCGCGCCGCCGCCGCGCCGCCGCTGCCCAAATCGCCGCCGCCGCAGCCGCTGCCGCCGCACCGCCACCGCCACCGCCGCCGCCGCCGCCGCCACCGCCGCCTCCGCCGCAGCCGCCGCCGCCGCCATCGCCGCCGACCCCGCCGCCACCGCCGCCGCCACCGCCGCCGCCACCGCCGCCGCCGCAGCCGCCGCCGCCGCAGCCGCCGCCACCGCCGCAGCCGCGGCAGCCACCGCCGCCGTTGCCAACTGTATTATGTATTGTTTTTGTGACAGGGATGGTGGGGGGAGGCCGCATCGGGTTGGCTGCGCATGCTCCGAATTTGGAGGCTGAGGGTTTTTTTGCATGGTTTTGACAATGAGTGGTGGGGGGGTGCCCGCATGGCTCTGGGTTGGCTACCAGTCGCCTGGGGGAGGAGGTGATTACTAATAGGGAACAGTGATCAAACGATACTGAGCTTGGACCAGAATCGATGGGTGGCGATACATGGAAGTGAAGGAAGGATGCCTTTCTTTGGGCCCGGAAGGCCCCCCCATGCTGGGCCCCAAAGGACCCCTGTCAGGGGCCATTTGAGGGCCCCTTCTGTGCGGCCCTCGCTCGTCCCCCCCAAAGTTCATCGCACCCCCGAGAATTTGCACCCAGCGCGCCCTCGCGGTCGGGATTCTGGGGCGCGGCCCCGCGGACACGCGGTCGCCCGGAGATGTTCCGCACGAGGCGCCCGCGCGAGAGCGCCCCGTCATCATCCGCGGGTTCGGGGCCCAGGGGCCCTGCTCGCGAGGCCGCAAAGCATGGCCCGAAGCACGTGCGCGGCCAAGGGGGGGCCCAGGGAAGAATTGAAAGAAGAGGAGGGCGCCATGATATTCGCAGAGACAACACGGCCCTGGGCATGAGATCCTCCCCTTACTCATCGGCTACACGCAACAAGTGCCCCAGGCAACGAGTGACCAAACCCGAGCGCGCAAGAGCCGCTGGTGTCGTATCGCACTCGGCGATCGGGGGGCCCCAGTGAGCCCGCACCAGGGGCCACTCCGGCGAAAGGTCACTCTGACGTGTAGCCGACGGCGGCCGGATGCGGACATTGATGGGCCACCACCACCATAAGTTGGAGGGGGGAAGGAGGAGGACGAGGAGGAGGAGGAGGAGGAGGAGGAGGAGGAGGAGGTGGAGAACCCCCTCCCCCCCCTCGAATGTATGGTGCTGGTGGTGGAAACCAGGCCCATCGGACATGTCCTCCGCCTACGAGAACGCTGGAGCCGCGGCAGCGCGTGGCCCTTGACGGCCCCGGGGCCCGCCGAGGGCCGCCAGAGGCCGAGAGTGGCGGAGAGCGTCTTCTCTGGACGTTCCTCACGACTCGAGAGGGGGGTCTGGGTCCGCCGGGGGTCGCGGCCCAGGGGCCCTGCCCGCGGGGCCACGGATGGACATCACAGATCCATGGATTCCCATGTTGTTTCCTATAGTTTTGGGGTTTTCGTCGTCCCCCCTCCACATCCCATATTTTCCCAATACTTTCGAGGGAGTCGTCGATCAATTGTGTCAGTGTGTGTTTTTCCCCTCCTGAATGTTTCGGGCGCGCGCTGACATGGAGTCGGGATCCGTGGACCTGGCGCGCGGTCGCCAGATCTGTGGATCGGGGAAGGCAGCACCGACGCAGGGCGCCCGTGCCGCCCGACTTGGCGGCGAAGCGCGCCGATGCAGTATGGAAACGGACACCGTCTCTCATCCACGCGCTTTACAGGTGGAGGCCCGTCCGCACGGAACCTTCCACGAGAAGTCCAACCCTCACACCCCAGGACGTCCATGGATTTCTCTGGTGTGGGAACGTCACGCGCTCCATGCAAAACCACCGAAACCCATGAGACAGGGGAAACTCAGGTGACCCTGGAGGCAAGCAGGGTATTTCTTGGCATGGGCCCTCACTGTAACCCAGGCATGCGACGTCCTGATTTTTTCAGGACGGCGTCCCTGGAAGTCCCGACGCTTTCCCCAAGACTGGCTCTTCGCCCTGAGTCGTTTCTTGACGGTCCCGAGGCCCAGCGGGGGCCCCCCCCGAGGCCGAAAATGGATGAAACCCTCCCGTCCTGATTTTTGTTACGACGCGATCCACGTCTGGGAATCATGTCTTTGCGATGTGTTCCGCCCACGGGTGCCCGGGATCTGGGGCAGCGACGCCGCCCTCCGCGGCGCGCAGGCTGCCCCCCAGGCGGCCGCGGCCCGCCGCCGGGCCGCGGGCGCCGCCAGCCGGCGACAGGCCATCGGGCGCGGCCGGCGGGCCGGCCGGGGGGGGGGGCGCGGCCTGCTGGCAGGGGGGCTCGGAGAGGGAGGGCCTCCTCCTCCTCCTCTTCTCTCCTCCCTCCTCCTCCCCCCTCCTCTTGCCCTTCCTCCCCCACCTTCCTCCTCCTCCTTCCTCTCTCCTCCTCCTCCTCCTCCTCCTCCTTCTCTTCATCCTGCTCCTCCTCCTCATCATCATATCCTTATCATCGTCTCCGGCTCATGATCATCATCATCATCATCATCATCATCATCATCATCATCATCATCATCAGCATCATCATCATCATCATCATCATCAACATCATCACCATTCTCATCATCATCAGCAGCAGCAGCATCATCTGAATCATCGTCATCCTCATCAGCATCATCAACATCATCATCAACATCATCATCAGCATCATCATCCTTACCACCATCATAAGCGACAGCAGCCTGATCATCACCACCATCGGCATAATCATCATCATCATCATCAGCATCATCATCATCATCAGCAACATCATCATCAGCATCAGCAGCATCAGCATCAACACCATCATCATCGTCAAAATAGCATCATCATGATCATCATCATCATCATCAGCAGCATCATCATCATCATCATCAGCATCATCATTATCATCATCATCATTATCATCATCATCATCATCATCATCGTCGCCGCCCATAATCATCAGGAGCATCAGCGACAGCATCATCATCATCATCATCAGCATCATCACCACCACAACAACCAACATGAATCATCATCATCATCATCACCATCATCGTTGTCTTCGTCTTCGTCTTCGTCATCATCATCGGCATCAGCATCGTCAGCGTCATCATCGTCCTCATAATCGTCGTCATCGTGGTCATAGTCGCCATCGTCGCCGTTATTGATCATCAGCATCATCACCAACACAACCACCACCATCATCATCATCATCAACATCCTCCTCCTCCTCATCATCATCAGCATCGGCACCAGCATCAAAGGCCCCCGTCACCATCACCAACACCATCACGATCGCCATCATCCTCATCAGCATCATCCGCAGCAGCATCAGCATCCACATCATCATCCGTATCATGATCATCATCGTCAGTATGATCATCATCATCCTCATCCGAATCAAAAGCATCCTCATCATCATCATCATCAGCAGCAGTATCGTCATCATCAACACCATCAGCATCAGCACCATCATGTTCAGCAGCAGCATCAGTATCATTAGCGTTCCCCTTACCATCATTGTCATCATCCTTATCAGCATCGACAACATCAGCATCAGCATCGACATCAGCATAAACAAGTCATCATCATCACCACCACCAGCATCACCATCGTCACCATCAACAACAACATCAATAAAAACCACCAACAGTATCATTATCTCAACCACCAGCACCATCACACTCATTATCGTCACCATCATTATCATCAGCATGAACATCACAATCATGTACATCATCACCACCATGATAACCATCCTCAGCAGCATCATCAGCATCAGATGCATCAACATGAGGAAGAGGATCATCACCAGCATCATCAGCATGAACATCATCAGCATCATCATGAGTATCATCGTCATCGGCGTCGTCGTTGTTGCCATCGCCATCGTCGTCGTCACCGTCGTCGGCGTCATCGTCATCGACATCGTCATCGTCGGCATCATCATCATGTTCACTTATCTGCCCCATCTCCTCCTTCTCCCCCTCCTGCTCCTCCTCCTCCTCCTACCCTGCCTTCTCCTCAAGGCGAGGTGGGGAAGGAGGAGGGAGGAAGAGAGAGCGAGAGGGAGATGGAGAGAGGAAGGACTGTCGAGAGAGAGAAAGGGATGGGAGAGAGAAGGAGGGAGAGAAAGAGAGAGAGAGAGAGGAAACCAAGAGAGAAGGAGATACGATACATATATAGAGAGAAGGGAACGAGAGAGAGAGGTGAAGAAGTAAGGAAGAGCCGAGGGAGGATGCAGAGGGAGAGGAGCAAGGGTGGAGTTAGGGCCTTCAAGATCTGCAAGAATGTCAAGGGTCCAGGGCGGGTCGTTTTCAACATGAGGCTCTCGCCTTAGCGCCACGCACATTCGTGTTAGGAGGAGCTTCACGGACGCAGGGCGGGTCGTTTAAAACTGTGGTCCTCGCCTCAGCGCCGCGTATGCTCGTCGCAAACAGTTGTAAGAGCTTCACGGATTGAGAGCGGCTGCTTTTCAAAATGTGGATCTCGCCTAAGCGCCGCGAACATTCGTTTGAAACATTTGCAAGAGTCCCACGGGTTCCCACGGCTAACGCACCAGATCTGGTGCCTTGGAACGATTGGGGATTGCCACAGGATGCAACATGTATTTAGGATGAGGACCCAAGAATGGTGTTGAGGACCCAAGAATGGTGTCCGGGCATGGTTCAGGATCGTCAAGACGCAACAGTCAGGCTGATTCGTGGCCTTGACGTTCCGAGACCTTTTTGGCCCACTTCAGGATCTTCCAACGATTGTCTCCCAACGGGGACCTTCCCTCTCAGCCAGCGCACATGAATCCTTGTGAGCGCATGCGAAGAGGGAGTTTGGAGGGAGGGTTACTCCAGCATCGTTGATGCGTCGTGGGTTTACTGTGGTCCTCGTCGTCCTCCTCCTCCGCTTCCTCATCCTCCTCTTCCTCCATCTCCTCCTCCTCGTCCTCCTCCTCCTCATCCTCATCTAGAGGCCTCCTAGATGGGGTCGGAGTAGATGGGGTCGGTGGATCGCGCCGCATCGGCGATACATCGGCGATGCATCGACGATGCATCGGCGATGCACTGGCGATGCATCGACGACGTCGGCGATGCAGTGGCGACGTAGACGTGAAGCACATCGGGCTCCGCATCGAAACACATCGCCGATACATGAACAATACAGCACGATCCTCCGACCCCATCTACTCCGACCCCATCTAGGAGGCCTAGATAATCTTCCTGCGGAGCGGACATGTGGCAGGAACACACAGACAGCGCGCGGAGCGGGGACGAGGCGG
>CAUYUJ010015370.1:75000-80000 GCA_963575745.1 Prorocentrum cordatum | reverse complement strand
GCCTGCTTTCCACCACCGCCATGAGTTGGAGGGGTGAGGAGGTGCTTCTCCTCTTCCTCCTCCTCCTCCTCCTCCTCCTACTCCTCCTCCAACTCCTCCTCCTCCTCCTCCTCCTCCTCCTCGTCCTCCTCCTCCTCCTCGTCCTCCACCTCCTTCCCCCTCCAACTTCTGCTGGTGGTGGTGGAAAGCAAGCCCATCATACCCTCCTCCCTCCTTGCTCCAAGAATGGCTTCTCCCTGTCGCACCACCAGACGTGTCGGCAGAGCGTGCCGGGCGTTCCGCCCGAGACTTCCTCGCGACTCATGATCCTGAGGACTGAAGTTTACGGTAGCTCCACGGACGGGACGGAGGGCGGGTTGTGGTCAAAACGTGGCTCTCGCTTGGGCGCCGCGCACACTCGTCTTCAGCGTTCACAGCAACTTCCAGGACAGAGGGCAGGTCCCTTGCAGAATGTGGTTGTCGCCTTACCGCCGCGCGCATCCGTCTTGAAAGTATGCAACGCGAAGGGCAGTTCCTTGGCAAATGTGGCTTTCGCCTGGGCGCCGCGCACGCTCGTCTTAAAAACAAATTGCAAGAGCACTGCACGGATCGAGGGAGGGCATTTCTCAAGGCGAGGTTCTCGCCCGAGCCCTGGCCACGCTCGCCCCTAGACATCGCAACGTGGACGACGGTTTCTGTTCAAAGTGTGGCTCGCGCCCGAGCGCCGCGCACGCGCGTCTCAAACGTTGGCAGTAGCTTCGTGGGTGGAGGGCGGCTCGTGTGAGAAGTGTGGCTCCCGCCTCGGCGCAGGGCACATTCGTCCTAACAGTTTGCAGCGTGGATGGCGGTTGCTTTTCAAGCTGTGGCTCTCTCCTGAGCACCGCGCATCCTCGTCTGAAACGTTTGCAAGAACTTCACAGATGGATGGCGGCTCCTTTGAAACATGTGGCTCTCGCCTCAGCGCCGCGCACATTCGACTGAAGAGTTTGCAAGATTCTTGTTAAAGGATTCGTATGGCTGAAGCCCCACAATCGGAGTTCTAGCATGAGTTTGGATCGTCAGGGAGCAACTGTATCGTTGATTCGCGGCGTTGAAGTCTCAGGAACAGTGGTCTGGCACGGCTTCAGATTGCCAGGACGCAGTGTTCATGTTGATTCGCGGCGGTGAAGCTCCAGGAACGGTGAGTATTCACACACGCGTCTTCCAATGAAGCACGCCCCGCAGCGAAGAACAATCTTGTAGGGGCCCACGGCGAGAAAACTTGGAGGCTTAGGAGTTATTGCAACATCCTTGATGCGTCTTGGGTCACCACTGGTCTTACTCCTCCTCCTCCTCCTCGTCCTCCTTCGCCGTCCCCCAGGCCGCACCCCACCTCCGCTCCTCCCTCCCCGTTCCCCCTCAAGGAAGCCTCTGGAAACCTCTGGAAGTCTCCAGGGGCCCAGGGAGGCCCAACCACGGCCACGAGCCAAAAGCCCTGATCCTCGCAGTCCTCGATCCTCCATTGGGGGATCAAGCAGATACCGATCCTCCTGCGTGCACGTTGAGGCCCACGCCAAAGTGGCTCGAGGCGGGTCCACGGCCATGCCTTTCGACTGTGACCGAGCCCTGCAGTCGTGCCTCGGCGGCCCAGCGCTGCCGTGCCTTGTGGCAACGAGGAGGTGCGCTGCCAAGCCCATCGCGACTGATTGCTTTGACGCGTGCACGAGGTTTTAGGTCGGGCATGTCCTCCTGCAGGCGGGTTTTTGACGAAAAATCGCAAATACCCCCAAAATACTCAGACAGAGTTAAGGCATACTCCAAACATCGTCCCCAGACTGTGTTTTGACTACTTCTGAGTCTTCTCCCTGTCGAGGGGCAGGCCCGGCTTGAACCTAAGCCGTCGGAGGCCCGGACCGGCGCTGGGACCTCCCCCCCCCCCGGCGCGCGGAGCGCGCGCCAGGGGGCGTCGCCTCTGGAGGCGCCGCGAGGGGGTCCGGCTCAGGGCCCAGCACTTCGCGCGGGCCTCCGAAGGCTCAGGTTCGTGTCGTGAGCTCTGCCTCGAGGGGTTGGCCAGGATGGGGGGGGGAACCAGGAGGTACCGATGGCGCTGCCCCCCGTAGGGTCTCTCCCAGGGTGCGTTCCGACTGGGAGTTCGAGGGGAATCCAGCCTGTGGCGACGAGGGCCTCTCAGGAGGCCAAGGAAGGAGGAAAAGGGGCGAAGGGTAGAGGTATGGGGACCTTTTCCTTCTTTGAAGTATGGGGGCGATTCGTCGGGGTCCCGTTGATCTGCATGGTGCAGGGCCCGCTCTTGGGATGCTGGGTCGTTCTCGAGCTGCAGCCCTCTAAGTGCGGACCTCTCCTGTGCCCGATGTCGGCCACGTGACCGCCGAAGTGTTCGGTCGTGGCAGCTTGAAGAAGCACATTCTCAGTGCGCTCAGTCCGTATAGGTCTTTGCTATTCAGTCTGATATTTGGATGAGGTCGGGCCTGTCCCCCTACAGGGGGATCTTGGGAGAAACATGAAAATACTCACAAAATATTCAAAACATGCTCAAAAATAATCCCCAAGAGAAATCTTCCCCTGACTATTTGCTTTTACTATTTTTGAATATCCCCCCCGAAGAGGGACGGGCCCCACTGAACACTTGGAGGAGCTCCCTTCCTGTGCCTCCTCTGCGGCCCGTCCTCAGGGCAGGCGGGCCTCTGGCACGGGGGTCACGAGCCCGTCTACTAAAACCTTCCTCCGCGACGGCACTGCGGGGCTGCAGGCTCGAGCCCCTGCCGGCGCGCTGTGAGTGTGCCTCCCTGTGCTTCTTCCCCAGGCAGTGCATGCACTTGGGTCGGGCGTTGGTAGAACTGGGTTTAGTGGAACCTGGTTTAGTGATCTGTACCCGGGGCGCCCCCCCGTCCCATTTCCACGAACCGGAACTGCCGTCACCCGAAAAAACACCAGCCGTGGCAAACCTGGCTTAGTGATTCTGGCCAATTCGAAAGGCTCCGGGGCCCTACCACTAACTGGGTCCCCTTACCCGGAGTCCCGGCCATACCCGATTGGGGGTTCTTACATCCCTTCCAGGGAGCTGGTACCGTCTGCGGGCCTGGCGTACCCTGGCGGCCAGGTTCCCGTCCGTCGCCGCCGCGCGTGTCCAAACGCAGAGCCCGTCGGCGGGCCCGGCGGCCGCGTCCCCGTCCGTCGCCTCTCCACTCAGCTGTTACACCGCATGGCTCACACCACGCAGATTGCACCGCAGAGCTCACACCACGTACGTAGTTTGCGTCACGTAGCCTACACCACATGACTTGCACGACGTGGCCTGCACCCCGTAGATTCCACAATATAAGATCCACGGCATAGCTTGCAGGACACGGCACACACACAACCTAGTATGCACCAGACAGATTGCACCACCTAGTTTGCACAACATAGCTCACATCGCATATAGCTTGGACAACATAGCAAGGACCACCTAACTTGCACCACGCAGCTTCCACCATGTAGATGTCGCCACATGGATTACACCGCATGGTTGCACTACAAAGCTTACACACCCAGAGTACAATATGCGTTTGCTTGGAGTCCACGCTGGCTGCTAACAGGTGCTAGAGTGGTGATAATGCCCTACGTCAAGCCGTTCGGTGAGGGCTACTGTAACAGCTACTATCCAACTCCTTTTGCAGTTCGCAAATGTGTCAGTAAGGGTCTTAATTCGAGGAGCACGAAATTGTTGTGGTGTCGCCTCCCTGCCTTGGGCGCCATGGTGAAGGCAAACTACCCTGCGCTACATGCGCAAAGGCTTCGGTTCTTCTCTCTATAGGTCATACACTCGGCGCAGGCACTGTTCCTCCGAGTCTCCGTCGCACGCCCAAGTATGTATCAGCAGGTCTGTGTGGAATCTGACCTCCCACGATCCTAAGCCTGGCGGTTGGCCTGGCGTTCGAGTCATTGCCGCCTTCTCTATGCATGACTTTGCCGCGTTGCTCCACTCCACTCCGCTCCGCTCCACCGCCTTCTCCTCCTCCTCCTCCTCCTCATCTCCTCCTCCTCCTCCTCCTCCTCCTCCTCCTCCTCCTCCTCCTCCTCCTCCGTCCTCCTCCTCCTCCTCCTCCTCCTCCTCCTCCTCCTCCTCCTCCTCCTCCTCCTAGTTGGCATTCTGGCTCACGCGCCGCCGCCGCTGGGTCGCCCCGCCGACCCGCCGCCTCGCCGATGCCGCCGACGACCGACGCCCGCTCCGCGAAGGCGACGCTGGACGCTGCGCGCGGCGCAGTGCTGGCGACGCACGCGGCGGCTGGGCTTGCGAGCGGCCAGCGGGAGGCGGTACGCCTCATCCGCGCCGCCGAAGGCCTGCTGCGCACGGCGGTGGCTGCGCTCGCCACGCCCTCCTCCCCCGCGCTCGTCGCGGCGCCCCTGGCGGATCCAGCGGCTTCCTCGCGCAGGAGGCGGCGGCCCCGCGGCCGCGGCGGCTCGAAGGGCGGGGACGAGAACGGCAAGCACTACATCGTCGCTGACGGCATGGACATCGACAAGGGGTCGGCGGGCGAGGTGGCCACGGGGGCTGGCGCCCCGCCTCAGCCGATGCTGGAGGACGACGCTTGGGCCGACGAGCTGCCCGTGGTGATGCAGGCTCGTGGCCCGCCTGCCAGCACAGACCAGCGCGAGGGCAAGGGCAAGAACGCGGGCAAGGGCGGCGAGAGCGGCGGCAAGGGCAAGCTTGGCCACCTCGAGGTGTGGCAGCTGAGGAACCTCGTCGTCCGCCTGCGGGAGCGCGCTGGGCTGCCTCCCGCTCCCGAGACGGCCCCCTTCGACCACGGCGTGCTGGTCGCAATGGCCGTCGAGCTCGAGGAGTTGGCGGCCTCGTCCGACGGCACGCGTGGCGGGGGCTCCGGAGCGGCTGGTGGCCGTCGAGCGCGTGGTGGTCCACGTGGTGATGGTCCAAGGCCCGGGGCGGCCGGCCGCGGGAGGAGCAGCGGGGGGGGGTGGTAGGCGGCCTCGCCGCTTCGCGTGCAGGGCCCTCGCCCCTTCCCCCTCCCGCGGACATGGACGGC
>CAUYUJ010015370.1:22500-70000 GCA_963575745.1 Prorocentrum cordatum | reverse complement strand
GCGCTTGTCACCCCGAGCCGATTTTGTTGGACGGCCCCGAGGCCCGTCAAGGGCCCCGAGAGGCCGAAGAGACCATGAAGAGACTCCGTGCCAATGTTTGTTTCGAGACGCTCGGAGGTCTGTTTGGCGGCGCGCAAGGGGGTGGAGAGAGGCGGGAAGGCTTCTTGCAAGGAGGTTGGTCTCAGAAGGCGTCGCCCCGACACCTATTTTGGTAAAGCCCGCGCCTTCCTACTGAGCATAGGTGCTTCTAAGAAGCCCTCTCCCCTACCCCTACAGCCAATCCGTATCATGGATGCGCGGTAAGGATGCAAGTGCCTTGGAGGCCCATGTCAACGCTGTTCGAACAAGGTTGGCCAGCGAAAGTCGCTAAGGATGGGCCGACGGGAAGAATGTAAGGGTACCCTTGGGAATGTTGCCCATCCCGAAGATGCGGGTTGACTGTATGCATAGGTAAGGCCCGCGCCTTCCTCCAAAGCGGGGGCGCCTCATAAGAATCTCTCCCCCCTCCCCTGCCCCCCTGTCCGCGCGCGGCTGAGTCTGGGGAGGGAGTGGACCCGGAGGCGCGTACCGACCCCAGGGATCGTGCCCGAGGCCCCCGAGAACGGAGCCCTGGACTGCGCCTCCGCGGTCCCCTCGCCGCTGGCGGCCCGACGAGGCCCGATGAGGTGGGGGATGATGACGATGACGATGACGATGACGATGACGATGATGATGATGAGGAGGAGGTGGAGGAGGAGGAGGAGGACGCGATTGATGATGATGACGATGATGATAATGATGATGACGATGATGATGATGCTGATGATGACGATGATGATGATGATGGTGGTGATGCTGAAGCGGATGATGATGATGCTGATGATGAGACTAGTGATGATGACGATGACGATGATGATGGTGGTGATGATGACGAGGACGAGGATGAGGATGAGGATGAGGATGGGGATGAGGATGCGGATGAGGATGATGATGATGATGCTGATGATGATGATGACGGTGATGACGATGGTGGTGAGACTGAAGATGAGAATGATGATGAGGATGATGATGATGGTGACAGTGATGATGATGATGTTGATGATGATCGTGATGCTCATGGCGTTGACGACGATGATACTGATGATGATGCTGATGATGCTGATGGTGATGGTGACGGAGATGGTGATGGTGGTGATGATGATGGTGGTGATGATGTGGTGATGGTGACGGTGATGATGATGCTGCTGCTAATGATGATGCTGATGATGATGGCAACGATGGTGATGGTGATAGAGTTGGTGTCTTTTGAGGTGTAGTCTTTCTCTCCGAGGGATCCTGGCCGGGGCGCACAGCCCGGGGGGTCGGGGGTCTTGGGAGTGGCGCTCCCCCCGCGGACCTGAGCACGACGACACTCGCAGTCCACTTGCAGCGCGACAGGGGCGCGAGGACCCTGGAAAGGCCACGTCGACACGTCTCGAGCGGAGCGCGGCCAGCGCAAGCGGCCAGGGATGAGCCCAGGGGGGGAAGGGTGCAAGGGTGACCACTGGAAGCTGCTCGTCTCTACTGTCGACGTATTGTGCGCTCCCTGCCGCTGCAATGAAGATGCTGACGGATCTTGCGCATGGGAAGACTCGCGGTCGCTCGCGCAGGCCGCGTGCGCGGCACGCTGCGCGACGCGACCCGCTAGGCACATCGCCCGAGGGCAAGGCAGCTTGCCCTGCGACGGAAAGTCAGCGACGAACACTGGCGCGAGAAAGACAGGTGGTCCTGGGAGAGACGGGGGCCTGGCCTGGGAAGAGTTGTCGGCCGCAGGCCCATACTGAAAGAGATGAGCCTGGCCAGACCAGTCGTCGGAGGCTGCGGGGTAGCCACCCGAACCCACCAAGTTGTTTCTGCCGGCCCCACATCGGACATACAGTGGAGGCCAGTCCACAAGAAACCTTCCGCAAGAAACGCAACCCTGAGACCCAAGGACGTCCGTCGATGTTTGGTGTGAGAACGTCGCGGTCTCCGTCGCAAAACCATCGGAACCCCGAGAAACCCAGGGCACCCTGGAGGCAAGCAGGGTGCTCCTTGGCATGGGCCCCCGCTGCAGAAGGCCCCTACCGAGGCCTTCTGGCGCAGCAGCACTCGCAGTAGCACCAGATTGGGAGAGGGGCCGGGCCAGACGACAGAGGGAGGCGGAGGAGGAGGAGGCGGAGGAGGAGGCGGAGGAGAAGGCGGAGGAGGAGGAGGAGGAGGAGCAGGAGAAGGAGGAGCAGGATGAGGAGGAGGAGGAGGAGGAAGAGGAGGCGGAGGCGGAGGCGGGCGGAGAAGGTGAAGCACAGGCGGGCTTGTCGAACCAGCTCACGTGTGTACATGACTCTTCCGATGCCTCCCAGGCGCCAAAGGCGCCAATGCATCGAGGAGAGCGCACGCCGGCGCTGCCGATGCCCACTCCGTGCAGCAGATGTCGCAACCCCCCTTTCCCTAGCCCCCCCTTGGTCCGACCCAAGAGGAGCAGGAGGAGGAGGAGGAGGAGGAGGAGGAGGAGAAGGAGGAGGAGGAGGAGGAGGAGAGGGAGGAGGAGGAGGAGGGGAGGAGGAGGAGGAGGAGGGGGGAGGAGGGGGGAGGAGGGGAGGGGGAGGAGGAGGAGGAGGAGGAGGAGGAGGTAGGAGGGAGGAGGAGGAGGAGGGGGAGGAGGACTGCTCGCGCCCCCCTGGCCTCACGCTGCGAACTGGCTGTACTTGGTGACGGCCTTTGTCCCCTCCGACACCGCGTGCTTGGAGAGCTCGCCCGGCAGCATGAGCCGCACCGACGTCTCCACCTCGCGGTACGTGAGGGTCCTTCCAGGGAGAGAGCAGGAGGCAAGAAGAGCAGCCGTTCCTCCTCCTCCACCTCCTCCTCCTCTTCTTCCTCTTCCTCCTCCTCGTTCTCTGCCCTCCTGCTTCTCCTCTCTGTCCTCTGCCTCCTCCTCCTCCTCCTCCTCCTCCACCACCACCGTGCCTTGGCACGTTGACGCGTGGAGAATGCCAATTGCTGCCTGGCATGGAGTCGGTATTTGTTTCTCAGGGACACCTCACCCTCAGTCCCACACAGAGTTGGCTGCACCACCCCTACTCCAGAGGGGCCCTGGGCGGCTATGGCGTTTCCCTGAGACTCTCCAAGGGTTCCAAGACTGCCCAGGAAGGCCATCCAAGACGGACCTGACAGGCGACCAGGGCCGCCGAAATGGTCCAAGATGCCTCCATGACGGCCTAAGATGGCTCAAGATGGCCTCGAGACGACCCAAAGGGCCTCCGAGACGGTCAAAGAGGGCTCCAGTAGAGCCTCCAGCAAGCCCGAAGACGCCAAAATGATCCATTGCCTGTGATGTGTTCAAGGATTATGGCATTCTCGACGAGTCGAGCGTTCGTCGCCTCAAGACAGCCCAAGAAGCTTCGAACATAGCCTGAAGACGGCCCAGAAGGGTACCAACAGGGCTCCAAAGACGGCCCAAGAGGGTACCACGATGGCCCAAGAGCGGCCTAAGAGGACCCCAAGTCGGGCCAAGAAGGCGCTCAGACGGCCCTCAAGGTCCCCAAGACAGCTCCAAGACGACCCAGAGAGCCCCTCAAGATGGAGGACTCTGAAAGCGCCCATACGGCCCAAGAGCGCCCCCAGACGACCCAAAGAGCCCCCAAGAGCCCCCGACAAGGCGATGGCAAGAGACCCCGAGAGGCCCCAGCGAACCCCTCAAGAGGACCCACAAACCATCATGGGACTCGAAATGTCAAACGTGACGGCATCCCGAGCCCCTTCGAATTCTCGCCACCCAACATGCTGGATTCGCACGAGGGCGGGACTTGCCGCAAGCAACTGGATACCTCCTCCCTGTCGCATCCCGAAACATGTCGGTAGGGCGGGCATAGCGTTTCGCCTGAAACTTCCTCACCGCTCATAATCCTGAAGCTAGAGATTCGCAAAAAATGCAGCAGGTGGAGGACGGGTCGTTGTCATAATGTGGCTCTCGCCCCAGCTCAGCGCACTCTCGTCTGAAAAGATGGGAAGAGTTTCATGGATGAAGGGCGGGCGGTGTTCAAAATGTGGCTCTCGCCTCAACGCCGCGCACATTCGTCTTACAGGTTTACAAGAGCTTCACGGGTTGTGGACGGCTCGTGTTCAATGTGGCTCTCTCCTTAGCGCCGCGCGCATGCTTCTCAAAAGTTCACCAGAGTCTCACTGACAGAGGGCGGTTCCTTTTCGAAATATGGCTCTCGCCTGAGCGCCGAGCACATTCGTCTTCAGAGTGTACAACTGTTTCACGGATTCTTATGGTTCACGCCCAGGAATGGTGTTCTGACGCGATGTAGGACTGTCAGGGCGCAAGCGTCACGTTGATTCGCGGCGTTGAAGTCCCAGGAAGGGTGTTCTGGCACGACTGCGGATCGCCAGGACGCAGCAGTAACGTGGAATCGCGGCGTTGAAGTCCCAAGAATAATGTTTTGGCACGGTCCGAGATTCTCAGACGGTTGCCGTCCAACGGGGCACTTCCCTCAGTGAAAACAAATCCTTGCAGGCACATGTGAAATGGGAACTTGGAGGAGGGGTGTACTGCAACATCGTTGATGAGTCTTGGGTTTGCACAAGTCTTCCTCCTCCTCAACCTGCACCTCCTTCTCCTCCACATCTTCCTCCTCCTCCTCCTACTCCTCTATCTCTTGCTCCTCGCCCTCCTAGTTCTCCTCCTCGTTTTCCTACTCGTCCTCCTCCTCCTCCTCATCATCATCATCCTCCTCCTCTCCCCCAAGCGCGCGCTCAGGACGGACATCAGCGCACGAGCGGGAGAGGAGGGGGGTGGGGCGGGCCATGCCGAGGGGGACGGCGAGGAGCGGCCGCATGGCGACGGACAGAGGGGCAGAAGGGAGGCGACGGGCGTGAACAAGCAGTCAGGGGCGGCGCCGCCTGGGGCCCTGGCAGCCCCTGCCCTCGCGGTGCGAGCGCCGCACCCGGCCCCGCCCAGCTGCTGGCCACTCTGGGGCGGCAGCCGCCGCGGCCGAGCCGCGAGCGGGCGTGCCCCAGGGAGGGGGGGAGACGCTCACAGCCCCGCCTTGAGAGCCTGCGATTAACCAAAAAAGGGCCCCTGACCCTTGGGAGGGGGCCTAAGTTACGAAGGCCAAAAACATTGGGGATAGGGGGTCTGTTCTGCAGACGTGTCAGACCAGACCGCCAAGAATCATTGTCCTTTATGCGAAGACGGGGACATCATTGAGGCCACGCCTTCATCGTGTTACTAGGGTTAGGGGTTCTTTTGTGCTTGGTGACCCTGCTTCCCCTGCATCGGGCACGCGCCCACATGGATTACGGATCCGTGGATCTGGCGTGTGGGCGCCAGATCCACGGATGAGGGAATGGACCCCCCGAAGCATGAGGCCAGCGCCGACCGCTCTGGAAACAGGTCGAGCCGATTCTAGACGAAAGCGGGACGCGTCGCTGAGCCACACGCCTGAATCCCTGTTTGCGCTCCTGCGATTGCAGGCGGGGCCCTCTCTTCTGCCCCCAAGCCCTTGCGCCCTGGAGACGCCACCTCGCCTTCAGGACCCCCCTTCCCTGGAGGGGAAGAAAACGGGGACCATGAACAAGACTGAACGTGGAAACGTCGTGCCGATCTTGGTCACCGTCGAGCTTGGTCAGCGTCATGTCGTAGATCGTCCTCGCAACTCGGCGACGGCCTACATAGACCATGACCGAGATCGTCATCGACAAGATCTCGGGACATCTTTGTCATGTGAACGTTTTCTTTCTCGGCGTTTCGACATTGGGCGGAAGGGGGGGGAGAGGGGGGGTCTGGCTCCAGACCTCTGCTTAGTGCGACTGTTTGCAGCAGTGCGTCCTGTGGGGGGGACTCCACCCGCGCGAAACAGGCGCCAAAAACAGCCAAGACATACTCCACGGGGGGAAGGGGGAGGGGGGGGCGAGGGCCCGCGCCGTTCAGCAAAACAATGAATCAGAGAACGATCACCATGGTCCACGGGCTTCTTCCCTCGGTGCCCCTCCCCGCCCTTGCCCGCAGACCCCCAGACCGTCCGGGATCGTCCTCGCGAGGCGAGCCACGCAGGGGCAGCGCTCGGCTCGCCAGGAGCATACAGTCAAAACGTATATTCAGGACGCGTGGCACGGACGCAAGACCCTTGGAGGCTGAAGTTGGGATTTTTTGGCCGGCGGCGACGAGTGAAAACGGCAAAGGACGGGCGCCACAGAGGCCAGGACGCAAGGGCATCCTAGATGAAGGCGCGCGTCCTTACTACGTAGGCGCGTTGACTGCAGACCGAGCAGAGAGAGGAGGGGGCTCTGCTCTTCCTCGGCCCGCCCCCGCCTCCTCCGCCGCAGCTACCCCCCACAGAGCCCTGACGCCGTGGCTTTGCTCACGGCGCGGACCCCTGGGGGTCTCGCCCGCTTCCCCGGGGCAGGCCTCTCCGCCCGAGCAGCCTCGACGGCCCCGGAGCCCCGCAGGGGCCCCCAGAAGTCGACAAGGGCCGAGAACCTTCCGTCGTGATTTTCTCGCGACTCGAGGGGGTCGGGATCCCGCCTCCTCCCCTCCGCCCCCGCTGGCCCGCGCGCCCTGGATGACACACGCCCCGACCTCGCTCCGAGTTGGCCGGGCGGCTCCTCTTCTTCGTGGTGCGCAGCAGTCTGGTCGCCTCGGTGGCCATGCGCTCGAAGATGTCGTTCATGAAGCTGTTCATGATGTTCATGCCTATGCCAGGCCGACGACGAGTGCGACGGAACGCAGTCATTGAGCCTCCCCACGTGTACCCCGACTTTCACGAACCCTGGAATGACAAGCTCAAGACCATATAAGAGGGCCACATGGAAAAAACACGCGCGGCAATAAGAAGCGCAATGGAGAACCGAAACTGTGTTCCTGGCCGGGTCGCGGTGCTTGGAGCTTTGGGCGCACATCCAAGCGCAAGATATCCAACCAGCTCAACCCTATACCCCAAGGTGTCCTGAACCTCCCCAGGTCTAACTCGAACGCAAAGTATGGAATCCGATGCTCAAGCTAGAACGAGGTGTTGGTTGTCACTGGTGCTTCTGTGTGTTGGGTCCTCGTTTTAAATCAGCAACGCCGCGCGTCTCCTCCTACTCGCCTCTCCTCCGCTCCCTCATCCCTCCTCTCCTCTTCCGACTTTCCTTATCTACATCACTCCTCCATCTGGCTCCTCCTCACCCTCCCCTTCCCTCTTCCGATCACCACCACCATCAGCATCATCATCATCACAATCAGCATCGTCATCATCATCATCATCATCACCACCATCGGCACCATCATGATGTCGGCACAACCCCCATACGGTGAGTGGACCCACAGGGAGCTCCACAGAAGGCACCACCAGTGGTTTCGTTCGCATGATGCTCCACCACATTTCCGGCGCACCCCTCACACCTGTCGTGACCCCAGATATAACTTCAAGGAAGGCATCAGTGGCTGCGTTCGCGTGGTGCCCCGCCCCGTTTCGGCGCCCCCCTCACGCCTGTCGTGACCCCACAGGGAGCTCCTCCGAAGGCACCAATGGCAAGGTTTGCATGCGTCCCCCCGCCCTAATTTGGGCACACCCCTAACACGTTCCGCGGCCCCATAGCGGGTTCCACCGATTGCACCAATGGCTGCGTTTTCATGGTACCCCGCCCCTCTTCGGCACACCTCTCGCACGTTTCGTGACCACAGAAGGAGGTCCACAGAAGGCACCAGTGGCTGCGTTCGCGTGGTGCCCTACCCCATTTCGACGCACCCCTCACACGTGTTGTTGCCCCCAGAGAGAGCTCCACCGAAGGCACCAGTGGTTAAGTTCGCACTGTGCCCCGCCCCATTTCGGCGCACCGTTCACACCTGTCGTGACCCAAGATCGAGCTTCACGGAAGCCAACAGTGGCTGCGTTCGCATGGTGCCCCGCCCCATTTCGGCGCACCCCTCATACGCATCTTGACCCAATGGGGAGCTCCGCCAAAGGCCCCAGTGGAAGGTCCGCGTGGTCACCCGCCCCATCTGGGCACAGCCCTCACACGTTTCGTGGCCCCATCGGGAGCTCCGCCGAAGGCCCAGGTGGCAGGGTCCACATGGTTACCCGCCCCATGCTGGCGCTCCCCTGACACGTTTCGTGGCCCCATGCGGAGCTCCACCGAAGGCCATAGCGGCAGGGTCAGCATGTTACCCGCCCCACTTCGGCGCACCACTCACAAATTTTGTGGCCCCATGGGGAGCTCCATCAAAAGCCCTAGTGGCAGGTTACGCATGGCGCCCCGGGTGATCTTTGGGACCAGAGTCGCCGGAGCGCGTGCCAAGCGTAGTCCGACGTTCTCTGGCGAATGTTTCAGGGCTACTGCAGAGACCCCAAATAGTTCTTGAATCTTGAGCGGTCGTGCTAGGAGTTTCCAAGCGTTTCGATAGGGTTGGGTTGAGTTCTTCGACAGGGAGGTTCTTTGACAAGTGTTAGGTCGGGCGTGTCCTCGCACAGGCGGATTTTGGACGAAAAGGAAAAAAGATAGTCGAAACATTCAAAATAGACAAAAAAAAGCCATACGTTCGTCCCCTGACTATGTTTGACTAGTTTTGAATATTCTCCTGTAGAGGGACAGGCCCGACTTATGACAAGCGTCGTCAGCCAATGGCACGTTGCAGAAGCCATCAGGGCGCCTTGCCGGCGTGCGCCCACGGACAGGAGGTGTCTTACCAGAGTAGGCATGCTCCGTCCGAAGGGGCTGGAACAGTTCAGCGGCAACACACAGGCGCCTCCCGCACCATGTCGTCGGCTCTTCCGCATCGACGCGAATCGACGCTAAGTCGACGCTAGTCGAAGCGAACCGACGCTAAATCGACGTTAATCGATGCTAGATCGGGGCTATCTCAACGATTACCTGACGATACTCGAGGCTAGACAATGCAAAAGACGAAATTGGCCTCCTCCTCCTCCTCCTCCTCCTCCTCCTCCTCCTGCTCGTTCTCCTCGTCCTCCCCACCCCCCTGGCCACGGCTCAAATCGCATTACGCCCGTGACTGGCCCAGCCCCCCCCCTTCCCCCCCCAGGTCAGGTCACGTCACGAATCGCACCAGCGCCGTGTTGGCATGAACCATTGGGCCATTCCTAAACACTTCCCGGCGGCGCCGGCGCGAATCGTGACGTGACCAAACTCCTCAACCCACCCCCGTGGTCACGCCCGATATAGCGAGGGGATGATAGAAAGCTGCCTCCTCCACTCCGGCCCTCCTCCAGGCCTCCTCCTCCTGCTCCACATTCGAGGCTCCCAGTCCTTGGACTTCCCAGCCCCCAGCCCCCGACCAAGGGAGCCATCCGAAGAGGACCGCCGGCCTCTCTTGCTGATGCCGCACTCCGGGTGGATCTGCTTCAGCACCTTGGCAGGAGGGCGCAAAGTTCGGCTACTGAGGGAGGCAATGCCTGGGAGGTCTTCACGAGAAACATTGAAGACTGTCAAGATGGTTCGAGGGGGCATCAAGCCAGATTGAGCCCGATTGAGCCCAGGATTACGCCCGATTCAGCCAGATGGAGCAATAAAAGCGCATGAAAGCGGCTCTCGAAAAAGGATGCAGCAGCGCCGATGCCGAATCTAGCATGGCAGAAAATGCAGCCGAGCAGGTCGGCGTCAAACTTAGGCTTCAGGCCTCCCAGGCTCGCGCGTCGCGCCGCACGGGAGCGGCGAGGCGCCGTTCTCTTCGCGAACGCCTCGCGTCGCCCAAGGAAGAAGGACGGATTGCCAGCTGCGAGAAAACCAGGCTCGACTGCCCAGGCCTCCGCCGGGCTTCCTGATGCGCGACGCGAAGTGAACTCCGCGCCCTCGCTCTGGCCAAGACCGCGACAAGCGCGGTTGTCTTTGCGCACCCGCGGGTGACCGAGATCTCGACTGTCCACCAAAAAGGGAACGATGGGCCGTCTGGGCGGGTGGGCTATCGGGCCCCTTATCGGCGAGCAATGTGCAATCGGGGTTCGATGCATCCCTCCCTGAGCCTGTCTCCCCCTAACGTTGCCCTTGCCTCGGTCTCGACTGACCGAAAACATCGGATGTCGGACTGGTCCTGGCCGTGGGCCATCTCGGGCCCACGATCGGCGGACGCGCCGCTTAGGCCAGGGCCCCGGGGTCGCGCCCGCCAGTCCTGGGGCATGGGACAAGCGCCACGCCGCAACTGAGTGGGAACGACCGGAGGGGACTGGCTCACGGGGTGACAAACCGCCCAGGAATCGGCGATACGTCGCTGGGAAATCGGCGATACGCGCCCCCGACAGCGAAGCCGCACGTTCCTGGCCGGATGGGCGATCGGGCCCGAATCGGCGGTACATGGGCGATTCGGGCCCACCTCTGGCACTGGAGACCCCAGGAATCGAACCGATGAATCGGACCGGCGATGAAAATGATTCGGATCGGCGGAAGTCGGCAGCCGAGCCCTGGAGAGGTCGGACCTGCGGATCTGGGCAGGCCAGGCCTACGCTTCGAAACCGGAACCCATCCGAAGCCGAATCGAATCGGAATCAGCAACCATCGAAGTCTGATCGGATCGACTCGGAGGTATCGAAGTAGATTCGCACGGGAGCGGAGCTCGCGCCCAGGTGCCTTGTAGATGTAGATGGCGTAGGTCTGAATAGCCTTGGGAAGGAGGATCTGCGGCAGCCGTAGACGAAAGGCGAATAAGAAAGAAGAGGAGGAGGAGGAGGAGGAGGGGGAGGACAACGGGAGTGGAAGAGGAGGTAGGTGTGGAGGGGGGGAGGGGGAAAGTGACGGAAGGAGGGACTGGAGAAACGAAAAGGGGAGGGAAGCGCCAGGTGCGCTCGCGCCATATCTGACACCGCACCCCTTCTTTCCATCCCTTCCAGTTCCGCCGACGCGTGTCATAGTCGACCTGCAGCTCCGAAAAGGACACCATCAAATGATGCGCAATTGGCAAATGGGAGCTGCGCTCAGTGGAGGAGGAGGCGGCGGATGAGCAGGAGGATGAGCAGGACGAAAAGTAGGAGGATAACGAGGAAGGAGGAGAAGGAAGAAGAGACGGGCGGAAACAAACAAACAAGAAACACAGACACGCGAAACGCAGAACGCTTCAAAGCAGTGCCATGGCACTGCTTTGAACGCTTCGAATGGCATACAAGCAATGCTCGGGCACTGCTGTGAACGATGTAAACCAATGTCGTGGCACTGCTCGCAGGGGGGGATCGCACCTGCAACCTCGGGGGCAGCAGCAGCAAGACGATGCTGTTCCACCCTGCGCCGCCCGCAACTGCAGATGTCAGCGCCCGGATGCACTTGTCCGCAGACCATCACCGACGTTGGGACTCGAAGCTCCCTGGGGCGCGGCCGGCCGACCGCTCCCAGGAGCCCGCGCCTTGCGTGGAAGACCACCGGCTTCGGTCGCCCCGCCCACGCGCGAGAACACTCAGAATGCGGCGCGATCGGAATGCCACCGCTGCCAAACATCAACACCCAATCCCGTCGAGCGCCAATCCCACTCGGACAAGCCGAGCCATGCCGACGCGGGACCGCACGCCACCCGAGCGCCGCGGCCGCTGGCGCCACAGGACCGAGCCGCCACTGCAGCAGAAGAAACGGTCGCACCGTCACCGTGGGCAGCCCGCGGCGGTCGCGGGTTCCAAGTCCGTTCAGCCTCAGCGTCTCCACCCGCAACGGCAGTTCCCATCTGGGCCTGGGCGTCCTTCGCCGCAACTGCGGCGTTCGTGTCGCCGTCCTTCTTGCCGCCCTTCCTGCCGAACAGCGGGCACCCAGGAGCCTCGCCGCAACTCCGGCCAGCGCGGTTTCGGGCATCAGTTGCCCGAGGAGGTCCAGAGCCGCACGCTGTTGCTGGTCGGCCGCGATGGTCCCCCACGCGTAGCCGTAGCCCTTCGGAGTCCGCGACGACTGACACGTCTTCTTCGCATGCTTCGTACGCTTCCTCATTTTCATCGCGAGATGCTCCCGCACGCACACACTCGCGTGATGGTCGCGACCCAAGCACCCTTGAAGCCCCAAGCAACGCCGAAGCCAACCCCGCATCCCTGCGCCGCGGGGGGGCCGAGGAGCTCCCCGCGCCGCGCTTGCGGGGTCACAGGGTCAGCCGCCGCTATCCAGCCCCTGTCCGCGACTGAGGCCTCGTCCTTGTCGCCGCCCTGAACGTCGGGGACACCGCCGAAGCTGAGATCGCCGATGATCTTGCCAATCGCCGGTCATCAACGTCGATGCACAACGCCCGCCGCTTGAAGCTGGAAGCCCGCGCGCGTCGAACGGCCGCGCCGCCTGGAAACTGCAAGCGGCTCTCGGCGGGCATCTGCACGGAATGCGCAATGGCCATGGTCCTCTCCGCGGCCTCGCCCCTAAGCAGGCCAATCGTCGGCAAGCGCCCCCCCGCCTCCTGCTTCTCGGCGTCAGTCGGGGTCGCGGCCTGCCTCTGCGCGGCGCCCGAAGAACAGGGCAGGACCCCAAAGGGTCATCCGCCTCGACCCCCTCGTCGCCGTCGCTCGCGTCGTCCGCAACTGCGGCGCCGCCCGGCTTCGCGAGCGTTTGCTTCGCGCCCGCCCAGGCCCGGGGCGCCGTCAACGCCCTTGGCGTCCTCTTACCTTTCGCGCGCACCTCGAGCAGCAAAATGCCCCTGCGCGCCCGCGCGCACGAACGCGACCTCCCCGAGAGGCCCGCCCAGAGCACCATGACATTTTTTTTCGGGGACGGGGGTGCGCAGGCCGAACCCCACGGATGCACGCGACCTTCTTCCACGCGCACAAAGCACCATTCGCCCGAGGACGAAGTGCCCGCAAACGCGGATGACCACCGCTACTGCGACTGATCCGGACGGACCGCAGGCAAGCAAGGGCGCGCGGGCAGCGGAGTCGCGCGCGGTGGAAGAGCGAAGCGCTTGCAACCAGACGGCGAGAGGAATGAATCCCTCGGAGAACCTCCCGATCCACCATCGCGCCCCTCACGCGCGCCTGTGCCCCTCGAAAACACCCCCTCGCGAACTGCTTCAAAGCTGCGCCACGGCACTGCTTTGAAGCATTTCGCGAGAGCGGACCTTCGGACGGCCTCGGGTCGAAGGAGCTGCTGAAGAGGTCCCGCGCAGGCGGGGCGGGAATCGGAAACGGGGCAGGAGGACCCCAGGATAGCCCGAGCAGGGCGCGGAGGAGATCTACGGCAGAGGGCAGACAGCGGCGAGGGAGGAAGCGCCTTCGTAAAGCCTCGGTCGAATTTCAAGGCCGCGCTGTGCTGCATATAGTTGCCAGACCAGTCCGCCCTGAAGTGTTCGAGAAGTCCAGCTTGAAAACTGGGGGCGCCAGTGCCCCCACAAATGCAACATATCCTGGCTCTGCGGGGGCAGCATTTCCTTTGGCAGGCACAACTGCGCATGTCCCTTCGCCTCCCCAGGGAGGTGGGGGACGGCCCCAGTTACCCTCCGCTGATGCGGTCGCGGGCTAGGCGGCCAGAGCTCCTTCCCATGCATTCGGGCGGCCGCCTTCCCATGCACTCGAGCGGCCGCCTTGGGAATTCCATCACGCTGCTCGTGTCGGGGGGTGGGGGGCGACCACAGTCTGGGAGAGGCAAGTATGAGAAAGGGAAAGAGCCCGGAGCTCTCGACTTATACCTACGTATAAGAAAAACCTTACATTTCTATAAACATACAAGTGCACATACACATACATTTATACCTGTACGATCGCCCTGCGGGCGGTAAGGAGGTTGGGGGGGATTGAGATCAAATGCCCACCCTGACTGACCTCCAGCCTGCGACCTTGATATCATCTCTCTCTTTCTTTCTGTCTCTCTCTTTAAGATGGATTGGACTGACCCGCCGCAGGCGCAGAAACAAATGAATTGATGGATTGGGTTGGGTGGATAGGATTGGGTGGGACAAGATGAAATGGGACAAGATGGGTTGGATAAGATAAGATGAATTGGATTGAACAAGATGGAGTGGATAAGATACGCTGGATTGGATAAAAATGGACACCGCCCGGCCCAACTGGGACACCTCCCGGCCACCGGCGGACGGGAAAAGGACTTTCGCTCCTACTGACAGCCAGGACACCCGGGACACCGCCTGGCCAACTGGGACACCTCCCAGCCACCCGCGAACGGGAACGGACTTTCGCTCCGACTGCGGCCTGGCTACAGGAAGATCACGCGCAGTTTCGCCTCGCCCGCACGCACGACACGAACACGAAACCGAAACCGATTTCCTGGTGGGGGGTCTCCGTTTTACTGCGATCTCCCCCCCCCACCTCCGATATATCTGTATATATATATATATATATATGTATGTGTATGTGTATGTGTATGTGTATGTGTATATGTATGTGTATATGTATATGTATATGTCTATGTCTATGTCTATGTCTATGTCTATGTCTATGTCTATGTCTATGTCTATGTCTATGTCTATGTCTATGTCTATGTCTATGTATATGTATATGTATATGTATATGTATATGTATATGTATATGTATATGTATATGTATATGTATATGTATATGTATATGTATATGTATAGTCGTGCGAAGAGAAAGTGAATGTATGTGTACACATGCATAATACGATACAACTGTACACATACTCATACGTATGCATCTACATGATATGCACATGCACACATAGACATATACATATGCATGTGCACAAACATATGCATAGACGAAATAGGTAATTCCTACACCTGTATATATATACACATATGTTGTACACGTATGTGAATACATTTACATGTGCATAAGCATGTGCACAGACCCATGTGTATTTTTATATATATATATATGTACACACATACATGCATATATATATATATATATATATATGTACTAACAACACTATATATATACACATATCTATATATATATATTCACCCGTTCACTATACGCACACAGATGCGCATGCGCTAACACGTACACCTTGTTATAAGTATACAGATGCATCAGACATGGACAACCATGTACATATACCTACGATTCAAACACACCGTTCCATCTACAATCGCACATACAAATACATGTACAGATGCATATACACCCACGTGTACGTATGCACACACAAACACATACGAGCACGTGCACATATACATGCAACTGCACACATGAACATACGCATGCACGTATATGTACTCATGCCCATAGAGACATAAACACGTGCACATGCATACACATATGCATTTGTACCTGAACACGCGTGTAGAGATGCATAAATATGCCTATACAGGTTCGTATACTTATACGCTTACACAACCATACACATACACTTACACATATCGATACACATCTACATACAGACATACCATTACAAAAACACCTACCATTACAAACAGGCATGTATACACAAACACCTACCCATACAGATTCATATAACGGCACATCTGCAAAAACATATGCATATACATATAGATATGCCTGGGCAGGCGTACATACACATGCAACCGACTCATACACATATACAAGTACATGCACAATCACGTGCATCGGAATCCATATATGTGCAGATATACATGCACATGTACATATATCGATACAGACAGTTTTAAGAAATTGAACCCGTCGTCGTCGTTGCCGTCGTCGTCGTCGCCGCCATCGTTGTCACCGCCGTCGTCGTCGTCGTCGTCGTCGCATAGACGCGGAAGGGAGGGAAGAGAGGGGGCGCAGGTCAGCAGGAAAGCACGAGGCAAGAGAGGGCACAGGATGGAAAGGATGAGGACGAGAGGGAGGAGAAAGTGGAGAATTCCTGATGGAAGAGAGCGGGATGAGAAGGAAGGCGCGGCTAGGGATGACGTCGAAAGAGCACGCCGAATGCGATCCTGCTGTTGCCTTGTCCCACCATGGCGAGAAACCCGCATCGTTCAAAGCAGTGCACTGGCACAACTTTGAACGACCACAGCAGCGTTCCAGAACTGCTTTGAAGCGTTTCACTTGTTTGGGATTCGGATAAAAGACCAGAGAAGAGGAAGCGAGGCCTGCAAGCATGACACCTCCTCCCGCCTATCCCTTCCCGCTGCGCCCGATGTCCACTATCTTGTCGAGCCCGGCGGGGAACCGATAGGTATCCTCGGATGGCATCTGCGGCTCAAGCGGCCTCAGAACGCATCTCTGGGAAACAAAATGATTACTGATACCGCCACTCTCCAGACCTCTCCTGGGGCGCGTCCTAACCAGAATGTCGAGGCGAAACCTCCTTCTCCTCCCCCTCCTCCTCCTCCTCTTCCTCTTCTTTTTCGTCGTCTTCTTACTCTTATCAGTATTAGTATGACTATTATTATTGTTCGTCCTCCTCCTCCTCCTCCTCTTCCTCCTCCGCCTCCGCATCCGTTTCCGACTCCGCCACCGCCTCCGCCTCTGCCTCCGCCTCCGCCTCCTCCTCCTCCTCCTCCCTGTCCTCCTCCTCCTCCTCCTCCTCCTCCTCCTCCTCCTCCTCCTCCTCCTCCTCCTCATCCTCCTCGTCCTCCGCCTCCTCCACAGGAACCTCCGTTTCTCTCCTCCTCGTCCGGAGACCTTCCTCCTGCTTCTGATCCTCCCCTCCCCTTGACCACGCCCCTCCTGTCTTTCCGCATCCTTCCCAAGTCACACCCCCCACGAGGCCTTCTTCTTGCGCTTGGTCACCGAGCCGTCGCCGGGCATCTTGGGGCGCTTCGGCGCCTTGCCCTTGCCCGCCCGGGGGACCTTTTTGCCCTTGTCCTTCCTCCGGGCCGGCCGGCGAGAGGAGCCGAGGGCGCGGAGAAGTGGGGCCGGCCGGCGCGAGGAGGGACGAGGCGGGTGCGCTGTGCTGGCCAGCGGCCCCGACAGCCCTCAACGATGGGCCGATTACCACCGCCAGAGGGAGGAGGAAAGGGAGGAGGAGGAGGAGGAAGAGAAGGAGGGGGATGAATGAATGAATGAAAAGACCCGCAGGGGAGCGCACCGCACTAAATATTAAGCGAAGCTTAATTAATCAAAACTGAAACTTAAAGCGACTCACGATAGGGAACTAGCTGCCTTAGCCTGTTCCTTTACGCGAATCCTTCCAAGTAGAGCTGACATACGCTGCTCATAAGAGGGGGCCGACAGGGAGCTCGAGTGTGAGGTCCTGACAACAGTTGGAGGCTTGGGATCAGGAGGGGCGGCGGAAAGGCCAAGCCTTGAAAGCGGAACCGCGCGATCGATGGCTGCCCGAACGCGTGGGTTCTGACAGTTTCCCTTCCTGAACTCAGCCAAACTCTCCAACCCTTTACGTGACGGGACCCCACACTGTTGCCCGAGCTTTAAACCACGGCCCTGAACCCAGCCCCCACAGCGTATGCAGAGGATCTGCTCCTTGGACGAGCGCCGACACGACACCGAACCGCCAGCTTTCAGGGGCGGCCCAGCCATGGCGACGAGCCTATGGCCCATGGGATCACGGAGCAGACCTCGGAGGAAAGGCGGCAGCCCTGGGCAACCATCCATCGGGACGGAATCGTGACTGCCTTCAGCTACTCGGAAACACTTACTGCACTGGAGGCCGAGGTCATTCTTTTTCCAATCATGCCACGACACTTGTCGCCGTGATCTCGGGGCGCTGAAGACATGGGGCCTTGCCCATCGCGCCTCGTGCTCGAAAAGAGGGAGCACCTGTGCAGCAAGCATAATAAAGTTCCCAGCTCGCTGACCTGCTAGATTCAAATCACTGCTGAAATCTGGCCGTGGAGCTGGGTGCATATTCAGACCATATTTTGCATAGCGGTCCGCAGCAGCATTCGCAACAGCAAAGATGTTCTCTTCACCCTCAAGGCTCTGGATCGTTTCTTCATCGCGATGAGCCTTGACGTGCCGAATTGTCTGAATCAGATCGGCGCCCTCGAGCTGGCGCGCGAAAGCGCGCACTCCTGCAAACTTATTGGAGAGAGAGAAAGCTGATCCTGCACATTCTTTTGACAGAGCCTGATCGCCGCCTGACAGTCAGCACCTAGCACAGCAGGGCGCGTGGCGATCTGGCCACATATGGCTATGCCGCAGTGCTCAGCCATAGCTGGGGTTTGCGGCAGAACACCTGGAACGATGCCTTTGACAATCGCAACCGGGTCCTCACCCTCATCAGGGCACACAGCGACTGCCCAGGCTGCTCTCTGCAACGGTCGAATCCAAGGCTTCGTGCTCGAACCGTCCGTGGCGAGACGCAAGGGGGCCTGGGAAGTGAGATCCGCAATCGACTCAGGATCCATGTCTAGCGAGTTGCCATTGCCATCATAGAGAAACACCTCACTCGACACAGAAGGGCATGTCAACTCACTATCTTCGTATACGTGCACCCCTCTGGCGAAGATGGGGTTGTCGGGATTATCACGCGCAGCGCGGAGGTATTCCTCAGGGACCTCGGACGCCGCACGTGCATCTACAACTCGCTGGAACTGGCACGTATAAAACCTATGGTGGACTGTGTCTGGTTAACCACACGCACACAACCCGTCACACAGGCACCCCGCTCGCATCGCTCGATCGTTAGTCCACAGTCCGCCACATGCACAGCTCTTAATGAAGTATTTCTGGGAACGGTTAAACTTCCGAGCTTTTGGCCCCACGGCGTCCCGAAGAAGGTCGAGGGTGGCCCTGGTCCCAGGAGCAAAACCGAGCTTTCGGGGAAAAACAACTCTCGCTCTCTTTGCAAGCTGGCCTCCAGCTGGTCTGCTAAGAGGGCTGGAAGAGTGACAGACAGATCTATCTGCAAACCGTTGTGGCCGATCCAGGATAGCGGGCCTTCAGCACGCCACCCCGCACGCCTCAAACTCAAGACAGCCCGAGAGATAGGCCCATGTGACTTGTTCCACGAGGGGCACTCTAAGGGCTTACACAACTCCCAGAGCTTCAAAAGCTCAGCGTGTGAGACCAGAGACTGATCAGGACGCCGCGAAGCGGTCCATATCATCCTACACCATTGGATCGCTGGGGCCAGGGCAAATCGAGCACGGCCGTCCCCCAGCAAAACACCCTTAGCCGTGAGCGAAACGCCTCCATGAGCAGGCCCTTCATGGCGGGCCATCCTTCTCTTCAAGCTCAGCCACTCCGAGGCCGTGAGACCCAAGACTTCAGCCCCGAAACCAGCAGCAGGGGCCACGCCTTGCTTCGAAATCTGCTTAAAGGGGGTCTCCTTGGGTCCCTTAAAACGCCTTCGGATGGCCCGAACTTTACGAATTCGCTTTTTCATCTGCGCGATCCTACCCTTCTGCTTCAGACGAGCTCGCTGTGCACACCGTCGAGCACCCGCTGCCTCATCCACACCAAGGTACGTCACGCTCGGCTTACACACTGACTGGGGCAGAGCGAGAGCAGCACACACATCGCGACCGAGCTCTCGAGATGTGGACAATATGGATAGCTTACCTGGATGCAGTTCAGCATTCGACTTCTTGCTGGCGGCTTGGAACTGATGCATGCCTGAACGGCCACAGACTTGGCGATGACATAGTCACTGGATGAAACATGAAGCCCAGTGTCGTCAATGTAATTCTGGAAGTCCACGAACGGCGCGCGCTCGACGAACGTGTCCAGCGCGTCCACAGCATGGACCTTGATGGATAGGTCACTGCACCCGTCACCTGCAGGCAAGCCGTGCGCGGCAATCAGCGCCGTCCGAGAGTTGTGGCGACCGAGCCTGATGATCCTCGGGCAGGACCACATGTTGACCACGAGCTTAAGCCAACAGGTCGGCGCACCATGCCGCTGGAACTTGACCCTGAGCCCGTGCCGCGGGATGGACTCGTAGTACTTGCTCCAGTCCGCCACTATGAGCACGCCGTACTTGTGCGCAACCTGGTTGCTCTCAGACCGAGCAGCCTGCAACCATGCACAATCCGTGGCTGAACGACCACGACTGGCACCCCAGCACTTGCGGTCGAGGGCCGTGTGCATGTGCGCTACCATCGGCTTGCGTGCTCTCTGCCAAACACGGTACACGCCAACATATAAGATAACAAGACGAGTGCCACCCGTCGGCTTGCCCAACAACGGCATCTGGATCCAGCAGGGCTGCTTGGGCAGCATGCCGACCGATGGCCTCCGACGCCGCGAGCAGCAGCGCCAGCGCGTGGAGGCCGTCGTCGTCCAGCAGCATGAGGTGCCTCGGGTGGAAGTTGCCATAGCTCGTCGCTGCCCCAGCGGGGAAGGACTGCGCTGCACGCCTGAGATCATCAGGCTCAAGCAGTGGGCACATAGAGCGGTCAGGGATCCATGGCGTCGTCGCCTTCTCAGAAGCCTTCCACAATCGACGGTGCATCTCAACCTCCTGAGCGACGATGGTGACGGGGCCGCCAGCCTGGATCCCGATCGCCACAGCCGGCGCGGGGATGGTCTTGACCTTCGTGGTGCGGTGAAGTGGCCGCGCCCCGCCGCTCGACGCCATGCGACACCACTCGGCCCACGCAGCATTGGAGCCCTTCTCCTGCCCCTTGACCGCCAGGGCGACGTCATCTGCAATATCATCGACATAAGATTGTATCTGATCAAGATCCATCGGAATCGTGTTGACCAGCGCTCTGGCCTGGGCAACCGCTGCATCTAGCCTCGCGTTCAGTCCCTGCCCAGGGTATGGTGAGATGGCAAACGTCGTTATCTCTTCAGAGCACTGCATCATGGAATCTGGCTTCGCATACAACATCTGGATCGTGGTAAGAGCATTCTGTAGCCATTGCCAGCCCTGTCCAATACTCTGAACATCGCTGAGATCTTTGGACGGGTAGGTCACGTTGACCCATCGGGGCTCTAGGTTTCCGGCGTATGCTCCTGGCTCACGAAGCTCGACCCCAGTGTTCTGCGCGATGCACTCCGCAAACGACACAGCAAACTCGCCGTAGACGCGCGTCAGCAGAGCCCACACCGTCGCAACATCGCTGCTGGGATCGGCCGCCAGCTCGACGGTGCGCTCCGCAAGCTCGCGGCGCAGCACCCAGTCGATCGGCCTGGACAGCGGCCCAGGCGGCGGCAGAGCAGGCAGCTTGGATGAAACAGAATACACATAGTGTTGAATCTCGACCCCGTTGTCAACCAACTGCAACTGGACTGGCCTATGCGCCTTCTTGTGCCACGACATGACTGAGTGCACACCACGATACCCACGAACTATGGCATCACTCAGGCAGAAAAAGTCTATCGTGCTCGTGCCAGTGCCTCCACGAAACGCGACGTGGCTGGGATAGGCCAAGACCAGGTCAGCTTGTTGAGGAAAGAGAGACTGTTCAAGATCAATGGGTGCCATGTTCCAGTCTCCACCTATCAGCGTTGGCCCCGAACATTGAGCAATCAACCTGCCTGCAGTAGCCAAGATATCAGCATTGATACCGACAGGGCCGATGGAGTCTTGCATGTAAACGTTAAATATCGCTATCGGAGGCCACCCGACTATGTCTATTATGACCTGCTGCAACCTGTGCTCCCAAAGACATTGTCCGTGCTCAGGGTGCCGAAGGCCTAGCGCGTCGCGTACAAACACTGCTGCACCACCAGAGGGAACATAACCAGCAGTGCTCCTCGCAGGGATGGCCGAACATTTCCATTGTCTGTTGTGCGCCCACGTGTGGAGCGCCTCCAGCGTGTCCTCCGTGTAGCCTATCTCCTGACACATGAGGATGAGCGCCTCGGACTTCGTGAGCCTGGTCTTCAGCGTATCGCGACCTCCTGAAGCGTTGAGGGTCTCGATGAAGAAAGTGCCCTGCGCCGCGGGCGCAACGGGCTGGCGCACTGCGCCTCCACGAGGCCGAAGCCCTGAGAGCGGAGGAAGATCATCAAGAACACTTCCGCCTCTTGGCTGCCATTTCGCCGAGGAGTCTCTCGAACTCCGCGGAGCTGGTCTGAGCAGCCTGGAACAACTGCTGCCGCTCGGACTCTTCCAGTTCGTCCAAGGAGCGCTTGCGTTCACCAGGCCCAGCAGCATCGCCATCAGCAGCAGCCTCAGGAGCATCAGCAGGAGGCATGGCCGCGTCCCTCGTGGGCATCTTCCCCGCGAGGTGCTCGCGCAGCTTCGACCAGGCCGAGGAGCCGAGCAGGTTGCGCACCTCCTCATCCTCGATGCCCTCGGGCTTGACGTTGAGCGGGTCGCCGTCCTCGCGATCCTTCTTGGCCGTGGCCAAGCCCAACTGCTGCGCCGCGTTGCTGACCTCGGTCTGGAGCACCGTGACCTCAACCTTCTTGGCTGCCAGCGTGGCGCGCTTCGCGGCGATGGCCTCTTGCAACTCTTCCAGCTGCTTCTGCTTCTCGGTGAGCTCGGCTTCAAGCTTTGTGACCGCAGCAGTGACCTTCTGGAGGTCGGCAGTGGCACGGCGGTGCACCACGGCTGGGGTCCGCAACGCCTTCTGCTGCGCTCGCACATCATCAATCTTGGCCTGGATGGTGGCCCGCAGGCCATCATGGTCCGTACCGTGCGGGACCGCCTTGTAGCTGGCCTCGAAGCGCGCCAGCATGGTGGCGAGCTTGGCCTTCTTGGTCTCGTCGGAGTCCTTCTCCTGGATCTTCGTGTCGTTCTGGGGCTCGACACCAGGCTTCCAGGGAGGCTTGGTGCTGGTCCCCTCCTTGTCCTTGTCCGCGCTCGAAGGAGCCGGATGCCCCCCTCCGCGCAGCAACTTCTCGATCTCGGCAAGGCGTTTGGTGAGGTCGGGCGCCCTACTCGCTGGAGCCGAGCGCTGCAGCCCGTTGCCCTTGCCCTTGCCTCCTCGCCCGCCTGGACCATCAGCGGCGTGTTCCTTCTCCCACTTCCGATGGTTCTCCCAGGGTGCCTTTCGGATGCGCAGAGGGGCCTCCCGCCCGCAAGCGCACCGCACACGGCATGCCCAGTTAGCGGTCGCCATCCCGCACGCGCCGCACGCCCACGTAGGCCCCCTGGGGCCGCGCAGGACATCTGGCAAGTCGGGAGGCGGCGGTACCATCGGCCACCGAGGGCGGTGGCGGCCGATGCAGACAGAGCGATCTTTGTAGCTTGGCCCGCAAGCACGAGCCGCACTGAAGATACGTGCTTGCAAGCACAGGAAACTCGCCTGTGCCAGTACGGCTGGAGGAGGAGGGGGAGGAGGAGGAGGAGGGGGAGGGGAGGAGGAGGAGGAGGAGGAGGAGGAGGAGGAGGAGGAGGAGGAGGAGTAGGAGGACCTCCCCATCCTCCCTTCTCCCCCGTCATACCCATGGCAGTGGTGGTGTACAATTGGCACATCACTCAACCTCTGCGACTAAAGGCAACTGAACCCCTGACTGAAGGCCGCAAATCCACGTCTGACAGGCCAGGAAACAAGGCCCACGGGTCGAGCCGAAATCTAAGAAAAACACTCGGATTGAAACAATCATGTCTTCCGGCCCCGATCGTCGAATCTAGAGGCTTCCTAAGTGGGATCGGAGTAGATTGGGTCGGAGGATCGCGCCACATTGTCGATGCATCGGCGATTTCTCGTCGGTGCATCGTCAACGCTGGAGACGCGTCGGCGACCTCGGGCTTCACATCAAGCCCCATCGTCGATGCATCGGCGACGCGGCGCGATCCTTCGACCCCGTCTAGTCGGAACCCCCATGTAGAAGGCCCATAGAAACTCGAAGCTGCTCGAACCTTTCTATATGATCAGACATGCTCCGCCCTATCAGCGCCTTGCAATGACCGGAAATGTCCCGATTACGCACCATTCACGCCGATTACAGCACATTAGCGTCAGCTAGCGCCTACTGACCTACTGGCGCCTACTATCGACCCCAGAGTGTAAAGTCAACAGTCTGGCGAGACAGCAACTCATGACCAAAATTACGCTCACGCATACTTGGTCGACCCAAAAGGGGGTCCAGCTGAAAGGGGGTTGTGCAATACATATATATATATATATATATAAATGTGTGTATGTATGTATGTATGTATGTATGTCTGTCTGTCTGTCTGTCTGTCTGTCTGTCTGTCTGTCTGTCTGTCTGTCTGTCTGTATGTATGTATGTATGCCTGCCTGCCTGCCTGCCTGCCTGCCTGCCTGCCTGCCTGCCTGCCTGCCTGCCTGCCTGCCTGCCTGCCTGCCTGCATGCATGTATGTATGTATGTATGTATGTGTGTATGTGTGTATATATATATAGATAGTTGGGGCAATTGTACTGCAAATGTACTGCGCCAGAGAATTGCATTGCACTGTACTGCAACCAATTTACTGCACGCGGAAATCCAGCAATACATCTACTTGCTGGACTGTACTGCACGCCCCGAATCTACTGCAATCCCACAGATCGATTGCACCAGAATCTATGGCACCACCCCCTCTTCGCTGGCCCCCCTGTTGGGTCAACCACGAGCACAACAAATCTGATAACCTCCTCGCGATCCTCCCCGAGCCCCGATCCACCTCGCGCCGCGAGGGCGCCTTCTGAATCTACTGTCGCCCACTGTCGACCACGGCGTGAAAAAGTCAACCGCCGGGCGAGACAGCAACTCGTGCCTAAAGTTACTCTGCGCTTACAGCACGGGCCCGACCGCAAGAAGCCCTCCACGAGAGAGACCCAACACCCCGAGACCCCAGGTCGCTCCTCGAGGTTTGGGGTGGGCCCGCCACGCCCTCCACGGCAAATCCATCGAAACCCACGAAACCCGGGGCACCCTGGAGGCGAAGGATTGCAAAAAAACCCGAAGGATTGCAAAAAAACCCAGGATTGCAAAAAAACACCCTTTCGGGGGATTGCAAAAAAACCTTCGAAGGATTGCAAAAAAACCTTCGAAGGATTGCAAAAAAAACCCTTCGGGTGCTCCCTGGCGTGGGTCTCCACTGCACACTCTTAGGAACCTGCTGCATCCTCCCCGAGCCGCCCTCCGCCCTGGCGCCGCGAGGGCGCGGGCCGGCCCCACCCGGGGCCGCCGCCCGGGGCCCGGGCCCGAGGCCCGGCAGGGTCCTCGTCTTCCGGAGGTCGGCCATCACCGCCTTCTTGCCGTCCCCGGCCATGAGCACCTCTCGGGAGGCGAGGGGGGGGGCGAAGGCAGGGGCCGCTGGACACGCAAGCAGACAGGCCCAGCTCCCAGGATTCCCCCACGTGTGCTCGTGCATGCTCTGGATTGCCCGTCCTTCCCCGTATACCACTGCCCATGTTTCCTCATCTCTGCCTGGGCGTCGACGAGTCCCTGTGTCCGTGTGCTTGTCCCTTCCTGCGAGAAGGAATATACCCAGACACGCTCGCGCCGGGAGCGAACAACAACACCACAAAACACGACGGAGGGGGCTGGGAGTCGTTCTCGGCCGCTGGGGGCCCTCGCCGGGCCCCGGGGACCGTCCCGCCAAAGAAGCAAGACGATCGCATGTCTGGGTTGCCTCCTGCTCGAGCAGGACCTCGTCTAGGCAGGCCTGCGATGGATCGACTCGCCAAGTCGGAGTGGACCGGGAACGGGTCGCATCGCCATCGAATCGTCCCGAATCGAATCGAGATCGGATCGCTGCGCCTGGCTCTGGCTGGACCTGGGTCCGTGAATCCAGCCGGATCGAGTCCCAGACATGCGACGTCCTGAGTTGTTCAGTAAGGCGCCCCCAGAAATCCAGACCCTTTCCCCGGGGGAGTCGTCTTTTGACGTTCCCGGGGCCCAGCGAAAGTGCCCAGGGGCCGAAAATAGCGCAAAACCTTCTGCCCTGAGGCGTTTTACGACGCGACCATGTCTAGGATCAAATTCACTCGGAATCGCGGCCCTGGCTGGCGGAGCGAGCCGCGCCGAAGCGGAACGTAGGCGGCTCTGGTGGGTCACTTCGGCACTGCTCGGTAGCCTGGCCTCGCCCGGGTCGCCTACAATTACGGGCTCGGCCGCAATAGATCTTCCCTCGAGAGACCCAACCCTGAGACCCTAGGACGTCCGTTGACGTCTGGCAACAAGAAATGGCGTGCGAACGTCGCGCCTTCCAAAGCAAAACCATCGAAGCCCAAGAAACCCAGGGCACCCTGGAGGCAAGCAGAATTTTGTGTTTCTTGGCACAGACCCCCACTGTTGCGGATGCCATGACAACGTACACCCTACCAATCCTACCATTGTATTAAAAATGTGTTGAACATGCTTGAAACATGCGGTTTACACGTTTAAGAGATGGTTAACACATTGTTTACACATCTGGAGAATATTTGGCAACACGCTTCTTCTGCATCACATCCCCAAGATGTTTCGGGGGGTCCCAGGGACCCCCCTCAGATCTAGCCGCTACCGCCCCCAGGACCCTCCCCTCGGAACCCTCCCCTCGGAACCCTCCCCAGACCCCCCCCCCAAGACCGCTCCAGGCACCCCCCTCAGAGGAGAAGAAAAGGGACCGGAAGAATCGAGGAGGGAGGAGGCCACAGAGCCGCGGAGGTCACCGAATCCGGAGGCGCCCGAATCGGCGGCACTGGCCGGAGGCCATTACAATATTTGGCAACAGGCCTCTCCAGCACCGATCGTCGTCCACCGCCCCCCCGCTGCAGCTCCGCGCCTCGCGCCCTCGCGGGGCGCGGCGCGCGCGGCTCGCTCCGCGCGCGCCTCGCGCCACCCTCGCGCCACCCTCTGGCAGCCGGGCGCCTCGCCAGCCCAGACCGCGAGGTGCCCAGAGCGCGCGAGCTCTTCGAGGCCCCTGGGAGGGCAGGGGGGGCCCGTCCACAAGAGACCTTCCACAAGAGACCTTCCACAAGAGACCCAACGCTGAGACCCCAGGACGTCCATGAATTTTGGTGGGGGCGTCACGCTGTCCATCGCAAGACCATCGAGACCCAAGAAACCCAGGGCACCCTGGAGGCAAGCAGGGTGTTTCTTGGCATGGGGTTTCCACTGTACAGCGGAGGCCCGTCCACAAAAAACCTTCCACGCGAATCCGTGTCGAATCCGCGTCGAATCCAGGCCGAATCCACGTCGAGTCCACGAGGAGCCCGCTTTGGACGCCCGAAATGGGTACGGAAAAAATGGGACAATGCCCAACAACAAATGCTGTCCTAAACCAACAGCGGCCGCTGTTGGGCAGGCGGCCTTCTGCTTCAAATGGGCACAGGCCGCGGCGGCGCGGACCGCGAGTCCTCTCCAACATGTACAGGAACTGCGGTTGGGCATTGTACCCCTTCTTTCCGTACCAATTTCGTTCGTGCGGCCCGCGCCGGGCACGAAACGAGGGTCAGCCGATCGCGTGGTCAGCAGACGCTGGGGAAGGGGAGGAGGAGGAGGAGGAGGAGGAGGAGGGGAGGAGGAGGAGGAGGAGGAGGAGGAGGAGGAGGAGGAGGAGGAGGAGGAGGAGAGGAGGAGAGGAGTGGAGGAGGAGGAGGGGAGGAGGAGGAGGAGAAGGAGGAGGGGGAGGAGGAGGAGGAGGAGGAGGAGGAGGAGGAGGAGGAGGAGGAGGAGGAGGTCCCCCCCGAAGCAGCTGCAGCCCGTAGAGGACCGGGGCCCGGCGGGCGCAGGCCGGCAGAGCCCGCGGGCCGCACCGCCCTCCCTCGAGAGCCGAGACGACAGGCCATCCGCAAGTCGACGGAGCGCAAGGCTGCAGGACGAAGGAACGGCAAAACCGTACACGGGGCGCACAGAGACATACGAGTACGATGTGTCCTCCTTGGAGGCGCGCGTCCGACCCGAACATCTATATATATATATATATATAATACCCATCTTGTAGTCGATCGTCTCCAGAGCGGTGTGGCCAGGAAGCGCCCGCCACGACGCATATACAGAAGATTTCTCGGTGCGCGCGTCGCCCCTGGGGGGGGCGACGCACATATGGTATGAGTGTTGGGGTGACGCCGAATACAGTAGGGGTCCGTCCACAAGAAACCTTCCACAAGAGACCCAACGCTGAGACCCCAGGACGTCTGCTGACTTGTGGTCTGGGAACGCCACGCTGTCTCTATCGCCAAACCATCGAGTCCCAAGAATCACAAGGCACCCTGGAGGCAAGCAGGGTGTTTCTTGGCATGGGTCTCCACTCAGAATCAGAATCAGAAGGCGGGGTAACACCGCAAGCCGCGTGCGCAAAACGCACTAGGCGAAGAGCGGTGCAATGCAGGCGCACTGCCCGCTGCAACGCTGGAACTACTGAAAGACCTCATGCTCATGCGAGGGGGAGGGGGGGAGGTCGCCACTGTGCAGCTTTTGTGCTCGGTCCCGGCGTTCATCCTTCTATCTGACGGGGAAGATGGCGACCACTCCCGGCGTTGTGGGCCGATCGCTGGTCCGCACAACTCGGAGCCAAACTCGGTGACATCATCCCACCCACCCTGTGGGCGTGAGTAGTTCCGCGCGTTGCCACCTTCGTCCCCTTCGGAGAGGGATCTATCACTGCTGCGTATTACTAGACACCCCCTTCCCCACACGACAGACGACAAACCAAGGACCATGACGACACCCCGCAAACCAATCTGCAGAAGTTCAGGAAGAAGAAACGGCACAACCATACAGTAGGGGCCCGACCACAAGAGACCTTCCACAAGAGAACCAACCCTGAGACCCCTGGTGTGGGAACGTCACGCCTTCCATCGCAAAACCATCGAAACCCAAAAACCCAGAGCACCCTGGAGGCAACTAGGGTGTTTCTTGGCAATGATTTATAGGCCGCTGGGGGTCCGCGCGGAGCGCGCCAGGGGCGGCGCCAGAGACGCCACCAGGGGGCCCCAGCGAAGGTTCAAGAGATCCGCGAGGAGCTCCAAAAGTGTCTGGTGATGCAGTTGCTTCTTCTTGGCAGATTGGGGCTCGATCCACCTCCGATGTATCTGAGGTCGCGGTCAAGGCTGGGCGCGAATGAATGGTAGGGCGATGAGTGGGGGAGGGGGGGGAAAGGTGCCCTCTTCGGAATCTAAATGCCCCCTTCTGGACCCTAAAAGGCCCCTCTGGGGGCCCTAAAGAGCTCCTTTTCGGCAACCCTCGCTGGCCCACCATATTTTGAGCAGGGGCCGACCTTTCCTTGCAGCCCTATAGGCTTACCACGACATTGTCTTAGAACCCAAAAATGTTCTAGTAACAAAAACAACGTTCTTAGAGCACAAACCCGATGTGCTCAAACAAGACAGTAAAACATCTCGCGCAGAGCACAAAAGGTTCTTAGAAGGTTCTCTGGTGGGCCTCTAATAAGCGAGCCAGGACGCTTCGCCACTGCTCGAGTATCATCGCCCCCCCGTTCATCGCCGCCCAACATGATGGGCCTGTTTTCCACCACCACCACCACCACCACCACCACCACCACCACCACCACCATAAATTGAATGGGGGAGGGGGTCCTCCTCCTTGTCCTCCTCTTTGCCGTCCTCCTCCTCCTCCTGCTCCGTCCCCTCCTCCTCCTCCCCTCCTCCTCCTCCTCCTCCTCCTCCCTGGGGCCGCGCCCTCTCCCCCTCCCCCCGGCGCCGGACCCCTCCGAGCCGCTCCCCCCCTCCCCCCCTCTCCTCCTCCCCTCCTCCTATCCTCCTCCTCCTCCTCCCGGAGGGTCTCTCGCCTCGCTACCGCCTCCGGATAGCTCCGGGGGGCCTGCCTCCTCCTCCTCCTCCGCCTCCTCCCTCCGCCTCCGCCTCCCCTCCGCGCCTCCTCCTCGCCTCCTCCTCCCCTCCCTCTCCTCCTCTCCGCCTCCTCTCCGCCTCCGCCTCCGCTCCTCCCTCACAACTCCGCCTCCCTCCTCCCTCCCATCCCTCACCTATCCTCCTCTCCCCTCTCCTCCTCCTCTCCTCCTCTCACCCTCCTCCTCCTGCCCGCCTCCTCCCCCCCTCGCTCCCCCTCCTCCTCCTCCTCACTCCTCCTACCACCTCCTCCTCCTCCTCCTCCCTCCGCCTCCTCCTCCGCCTCCGCTCCGCCTCCGCCCCTCGAGGCTCCTCACCTCTCCTCCTCCTCCTCCTCCTGGGTGAGGCAGGAGGAGGCAGATCAGGTGGAGGTGAGCTGGTCCAACGTGGAGGCGAGCTGGGTCATCGTGCAGGTGAGCGAGGTCATCACGCAGGTGAGCAGGATCCTCGTGGAGGTGAACTGGTCCAACGTGGAGGCGTGCTGGGTCATCGTGCAGGAGAGCTGGGTCTTCACGGAGGCGAGCTGGGCCATCGTGGAGGTGAGCTGGTCCAACGTGGAGGTGCGCTGGGTCATCGTGCAGGTGAGCTGGATCATCGTGGAGGTGAGCTGGGCCTTATGGCTATGGCCTCCCCTAGCCCCTCCGCCCTCACCTCCCCGTGGCGCCTCGGCTCGGCGCCCCCGAGGCGCCACATCGCGGGGGAGGCAGAGGAGGAGTCGGGAGGCCAGGACGGGGAGGGTCACGGCGGTGCGGCTGTCGTGGAGTGCGCGGAGGTCCCGCAGCAGGAGTTGGCGTCGGATTTCCCGATCCCGCCCCTCGTGAGGGCGCAGAACGCGGAGGTCTTCATCAAGACGGAGCAAGTGGCAACTCTCGGTGCAAGACGTGGTCACGGCCACTTCCGTCAAGGAGTTCGAGCCTGGTGAGCGACCTGGAACTGGTAACGCTGAGCTGGGTCTTCACGGCGATGAGCTGGATCATCGTGCTGAGGACGTGCAGGTGAGCGGGCAGAGGACTGGTCAAACGCGGAGGCGAGCTGGGACATCGTGCAGATGATCGTGGAGGTGAGCTGGTCCAACGTGGAGGTGAGCTGGAGCAGATGGGCGACAACAGAGTGCGAAGCGCGCTCGAAATGTTGGCAGACCTCTTGGATACTATCGCGGACAACAGCGACGATCAAGAGTTCGTGGGCAAGTTGACGGTGGAGGTCACTTCCTGGGTCAAAACGTGCGCGAAGCTCGGCGTCGACCTCGGAGACCACAAGGAGAAATTCGAGGGCCTGGACGTGGTGCAGTACTCGGCATCTTCAGGCGGTGGGGGCCCGCTATTCCCCTAGCATCGGCGGCTTCGCTGTGCTGTCGCTCTACCTGAGACGGTGGGGGTCCGTGGTTACCCCAACAACGCGCCCAGCTTGGAGAGCTGAGCAGGCAGCTTGCTGCGCGGAGGCCCGTGCCCTCCTGCGAGCAGGCTGACAAGCCAACGTGCTCCGGAGAGGCGTTTCCAGAGCACGTTGGACGTTTCTCCTCCCCTCCCCCGCGCACGGTGCGGCTGTCCGACAACCTCCTCCTCCTCCTCCTCCTCCTCCTCCTCCTCCACCCCCCCGAATGCTGCCCCGGACCTACACAGCCCGCACAAAGAGTGCAGCCCGCGGCAGGCCGCTCCTCCTCCCCGCTCTCCAGTCCCTGCTCCCTCCTCCCTCCGGCCTCTGCCCTCTGCACTCCTCCATCCTCCCTCCTCCGCCTGGGGCGGAATTCGGGGAAAGAGGAGGAGGCGGAGGAGGAGGAGGAAGAGGAACATCCAGCCTGCAACTCAATATGTTCGCCGCCACTGCGCCCAAGCCGGTCTCTTGGCACGTGTCTCCTTTATTGCCACAGGAACGCAACATCGGTACAGCTTGGGCACGCTCAGCGCCAAAATGGAGGAGCATCCTCCTCCTGATCCACATCCACATCCACCTCCACCTGCTGTCCCCCTCCCCTCCCCCTCCCCCGCGCCCACGCCCCGCCCCCCGAAGACCGCTGCGCAACGCGCCCGCCGCGCACCCCCCCCGAACAGCAGCCCAGAGGCAGAACGACGCGCCAGGCGCGACGACGCTGGGCAAGAACGCGCGGGGGGAGGGGAGACGATCGGCCGCCCGCGCGGCAGTCGATTGCACGTCGGCTGCGCCTCCCTCCGCCCCACCTCGCTCCTCTGCCACCTCCGCCTCATCCGCGTCATCATACTGCTCCTACTCCTCCTGGTACTCCTCCTCCTGGTCCTCCAGGTCCTCCTAGTGCTCCTGGTCCTCCTGGTCCTCCCCCTCCTCCTCCTCCTCCTTCTCCTCCTCCTCCTCCTCCTCCTCCTCCTCCTCCTCCTCATCATCATCATCATCATCATCAGCATCATCATCATCATCATCATCATCATCATCACCACCACCACCACCACAACCACCATCATCATCATCATCATCATCATCATCATCATCATCATCATCATCATCATCATCATCATCATCATCATCATCATCATAAACATCATCATCCTCATCATCATCATCATCATCATCATCATCATCATCATCATCATCATCATCCTCATCCTATTCCTATTTCCTCCTTCTCCTCATTTCCTCCTCCTCCTCCTCTTCTTCATCCTCCCCCACTCCTCAAGTATCAGATGGTTGAGACCAGCTTGGCTCACCAGAGCTGGCTCGAAGCAGGTGACCGTGCAAACCGCAACGGATGGGGTAAGATACGCAGGTAACAGATGCTGCCCATCCTTTGCTTTGATGGGGATCGCCAGGCGTCGCGCCGCTGAAAGTTGTGCGTGTTGTTTTTCCTCCAGGCTACGAACTACGAGGCCGACTACTACATCACCTAAATCGATTGCAGGTCCCCGGAGCAAGTGAGCACCATAGTGGGCGTACAGCGGCGTAAGAGTGAGCCAGTGTGGCCAAACATGCCCCACTATCTCAACCTTTGATTATCTATTATGTGTGTGTGATTGCAACCGTTACGGCATACATTGGGCTGCTTGGCACGGCGTTCGGTATGTTGTTTCGAAGGCTGCTCCAGAAAGTACGCTACCGACCTTTGAGGAGATGCTGGGCATTTATGTCAAGCACGTGGTGGTTGCAGCGTTGTGGTAAGAGATAGTTTGTTTGGCCAGGCATGTCCCACATACTTCTTGTTCTCCCGTAGTGACGGTCTTCTTGATGAAGGAGATGGGGTGCGCAGCTGCGTGGCGCCATTTTTCTCTGCATTGGAAGACTCGTTGCATGGCGTCGTCGTCCTATTTCGCGGTGTTTAGCGCAGGGCACTACAATTCACGCGTCAAGAGTACGTGGCTTGGTGGGTTCCAGCATCCCTGTGATGAGAGACAGTGCCATGTGTGGGTTGGAAGCCTCGCTCTGCGGTTGTTAGCTGTTTGGGAGAATGGACGCGCGGGCGCCAACAGGGTACGCATCACATTAAACGTTACCTGCGGGCGCATCCATAGGCCTGACTTATGTGTTGTTGTTGGAGGCGCGGTTGGACAACCTCCCAGAGCTACTGCCTCCATGTCTTCTACGCCCAGGTGCTTTGGGAGCTCAACAAGATGCATGAGTTGTATCTACGACGAGGCCGTGGTTGAGTTCGCGGCTCGGGGCTTCGGCACCGCAGACACCCGCCACCGTGCCTGCAGCACTTTGAGGCATGGATCGATGCCAAGGGCTACCTGGCAGAGTTCTGTGGCCTTCAAAGGGACCACCCACCCTTCGTTCAGCAGACCTGCGAATGCACCACCCCTACTCCCAAGAGGGCCCTGAGCGGCCATGGCGCATCCATGCGGCTCTCCAAAGATTCAACGACGGCACAGGAATGCGACCAAGGCCACCAAGAAGCCTCCAGCGCAGCCAAAGATCGCTCCAAGACGCCCAAGATGGCCCCAGGACGGTCCAAGAAGCCGCCAAGACGCCCCAAGAGGTCCCCAAGAGGCCGCACAAAAGGGACCCGACAGGCAAACATCATTGATGTGCCTTAGGTTGTTGAAGGATTTGGGCGTTCTCGCTTGTTCTGCTTTCCGACCCCAAGGCCCACGAGGCCCCAAAGACCGCCCAAGACGGCCCAAGAGGCCTCCAAGAGGGCCAGAACACAGCCTAAGAGCGCCCCAAAACGGCGAGAGGCGCCCAAGACGGCCGACGAGGTCCCCAGGATGGCCCCAGAAGCCTAAGAGCGGGAACACGAACCGAAAATCCGAGCCGTCCGCCACAAGAGGCCCCCATGAGGCCTCAAGAGGTGCCCGAGAGGCCCCGAGAGACCCTTAAGAGGCCCAAAGAGGCCCCCAAGAGGCCCCAAAAGACGCCCCGAAGCGGCCACAAAGCAGCACCGAGAAGGCCTCAGAACTGCCTCCAAGAGGCCCCGAGGGGCCTCCCACGAGATCCCCACGAACATCCGATGAGGCTTCACACACAACCACACACACGCACACACACACACACAGACACCAGGCACGGTGGCGGGACTTGCCGCCGGCAGCTGGCATTCTGCCCTGGAGAGGCAGGGAGGTGGGGGACCGCTCCGTCTCTGGGGCGGCCTCGCGGCCTTGCGGTTAGGTCGGGCATGTCCCCGTACAGGCGGATTTTGGACGAAAAATGTAAAATACCCAAAGCATACCCAAACAATGTCTCAAACATCGTCCTCCGACTATTTTTACTATTATACTATGTTTGAATATTCCTCCTGTAGAGGGACAGGCCCGTTTTCACCTCACGAGCCTGAGCAGGGGCGAGGGCGCGGGAAAGCGCGACATCGCCGAGCCCGCTGTGCTGCTCTCGAGTCCTCGAGTCCTCGAGCCTTCCTTCCTCTCCGGAGAAACCACGAGGCACCGATACCGCAACTCCTGTAACCTCTCCCAGGGTGCGTCCTGACCAGGATCTCGAGGCGAACCCGGCGGTGTGGCGGCGAGGGCCGCCCAGGAGGCCCAAAGGGGGGGAAACGAGGAAGAGTAGAGGTATGGGTACTCCGAGTTTCTTAATAAGCGTCGGGGGGGCGTCACCCCCGCCGGCAGCCCCGCATCGACCCCGTCGCGAGCAGCCACCGCGCGCCAAAAGCGCTTCAACCCCCGTCGCGGCGCGACGACGAGGCGAGGTTGACCCCCACGCTTAGTAAGAAACCCAGAACACGTGTTCCTCCTCTGACTCCCTCCCCCCCTCCCTCCCTCCCTCCCTCCCCTCCGCTCCCTTCCGCCCCTCCCCTCCCTCTCCTCCGCCTGCCAAGATCTTCCCTCGAAGCTCCAGGGGAAGTCCTCCAGGGACCTCCAGGGGTCAGGATCCAGAGCGGGAGCGAAGCTCATCACCTCGGCCTTCTCTCCAACCGCATCCAGCTTCCCGTCCCTCTCGCCGTCGCCCTCCTCCTCCTCCTCCTCCTCCTCCTCCATCTCCTGCAGGCGGGCATTGTCTGCGGACCCAGACGTCCGGCCGATCAGGCCAGCAGAATGCTGCAGAATCCTCCTCAACCTCCTCCTCCTCCTCCTCCTCCTCCCTCCTCCTCCTCCTCCTCCTCCTCCTCCTCCGCCTCCTCCGCCTCCTCCTCCTCCTCCTCCTCCTCCTCCTCCGCCTCCTCCTCCTCCTCCTCCTCCTTCTCCTCCTCCTCCCTCCTCCTCCCTCCTCCGCCTCCTCCGCCTCCTCCGCCTCCTCCTCCTCCTCCTCCTCCTCCTCCTCCTCCTCCTCCTCCTCCTCCTCCTCCCCCTCCCCTCGAGTCACCTCCACTTCCCTCCTTCGCTCCGCTGCCCTTTCGCCCGCTCGAATATCCTCCGCTCGAGTATCATCCCCCGCTCGAGTCTCTTCCCTTTTCCCTTCCCCCTCCCCCCTTCTCCTCGTCCTCTTTCGCGACGGCTCGATCTGAGAATCTAGGGGGGCAAACAAACCTACCTCGCTTTTGACCACCCTCGCTTCCATGAGATACCAAACGATGCCAAACTACGGCCTGTACTGGTCAGGCGACTTGACGAGGAGGCGTGTGGTATGACTTGGTTTTGCCTGGAAGCGAAAGCGGGGTAGGTAATTCACGCTCCGACAATCTGAACAAGGCTCTCCTCTCCCTCCCTCCTGACACTGTGCAGTGCAGGCGACACCCATCCAGCGAAATGTCTCATTCATCCCCCACCTGACTTCGAGCATTGATGCAGGGCTCGACCTAGACAATGATTATCGTGTGAGCGTTGTCCCTCAATCTCGTTTGACCTAGTCGTGTCATTGTTGGCCGAAAACGAAGTTGAGGCGGAAACGGCCCACAAAATCGCCCAAACCCCGTTTGACTCGAGCCATGCATCGAGATGTTGTCCGCGCCAGCTCGATTAGATTGTTGCCGGTCCTTTCACAGATGAGACATCCCGGGCAGGTGGTCATGGGAGGGTGACCTGAATAGGGGATGAAGCAAGAGACCCGAATGGGCCCTTAGGGAGCCCCCTTCTTCACATCCCACCAAGGCCACCACCTCATGACCCCCCGCCCGAACATCAGGATCGACACATTTCTCCCATCGCTCAGGTTTACGCTCTCGCCACAGCTCGGGCCGCACTTGATGGGCCTGTCTTCCACCACCGCCAACACCATAAGTTGGACGGAGGAAGGAGGTGGAGGAGGTGGTGGAGGAGGAGGAGGAGAAGGAGGAGGAGGAGGAGGAGGAGGAACAGGAGGAGGAGGAGGAGGAGGACCCCCTCCCCCTCCAACTTCTGGTGGTGGTGGTGGTGGAAAACATGCCCATCAACCCTTCTGGATCCGAGTTGCTCCTCCTCGCTCCCGTTGCCCCTCACCCCTCCTCTTCCGCCCTCACGCGGCCCCTCTCGCCTCGCCTCCGCGCCCTGCTCCACAGCAGGGGATAGATGCCCACCCCCATTCCCAGGCTTCGTGGTTTTTTTTCGACTGGACCAACAATTCGGGGCCCAGCTCGGGGATAGGGCGTCCATCCTCGATGAGGGGTGCGTCCGATCGGACCCCCTGGCGTGTAGACGCCGAGTTTCCCCTCGTTGTCTAGGCGGCTGGCCTCTTCGTGGAAGCGCGGGGGGGGACGAGGAATCGCCTGCCTTCCGCATCTCGGAGCAGGGCAAGTTGAGACAGTGGCTGCTCAAAATCAGTCCCAGGACCCCTCCCAGGGTCCACTCGCACCAGTTGTCCGAGCTGCGCACAGCCGTGGCGACGAAGGAGCCCCCCGAAGGCCAACGACCGCTGTCTCAACTGGCCCTGCTCCCTCGCGCTCGCACGCGGGTACCGCCCTCGACCCCATGACAACGAAACCTCGGGCCTGCGCCGCTTGGGGGCGCTCGCGCTCCATGCGGCTCGAGGGCGAGATCGGCAAACTGCGACGGCCCTTGTGCACCGCAGAGACCAGTCGGCAAATATGGTAAAGGCGTTTCCCGGCCCGAAAGCAAGGAAACGTACTATTTGTTTATGGTCCTTGCCCCTCCTCCTCCTCTTGCTCACTCTCCTGCGCCGCCAAGAGTGCCCCCAGAAGCATCCATGAGAACTCTGACCCGCAACCCAGGCAAAGTGGCGGGATGGGCAGAAGGCCATTAGACAATATTTGATACCGTTCGTCGCCCCTCCTCCTCTTGCTCCCTCTCTTGCGCCGCCAAGAGGGCCCCGAGCAACATCCACGAAGACTCCGACCCGCAAGCCGGGCAGGGTGGCGGCATCGGCCGAAGGCCACTTCGACAGCATGGGATTCTGGTCCTCGCCCCTCCTCTTCTCGCTCCCTCCCCTGCGCCGCGCCCACCTGGGCACCCGGGCGGCTGCTCCGCGGGGAGGGGGGCCGCGTGAGCCGCCGCCCGACGAGACGCGCCGCGGCCGCCGCCCGAGGCCGCGGGGCCGAAGAGAGGGCTGCGGGCGGGGCGCGACGACGCCGCGGGCGCCCGAGGGGCCGCCCGAGGCCGCGGGGCCGACGAGCGGCCGCGCGCGGGCGCTGGGACGCCGCGGGCGCCCGAGGAGGGTTCGCTGCCCGTGCTCATGCAGCTCAGAGGCCCGGGGCCGCGGGAAGTGCTCGAGCTCTCGAAGTGCCAGAGGCACGTTCGGGAGTCCGCGCCGATCTCCTGGACCAGCGCTGGACCCCCCTCCCGGGCGCGCGGAACGCGCCAGGGGCGGCGCCAGACAAGCCCATCAGCGTGGGAACGTTTAGACGAGCGCATTCCACTACTCGCAGAGTGCCTACTCGGAAGTGGCCTGGACCCGCTGGGGGGGGGGTCTGCGAGAACTTACACCGAATCGGCCATGTGCTCTTCGGGCGCCTGCGAGCAGGCACTCTGCGAGCAGTGGGACGCGCTCGGCGACTGTTGAAGAAGCACCAGGTTTAGGTCGGGCCTGTCCCCCTTCAAGGGGGATTTTGGACGAAAAATTAAAAAATACTCCCACTAATAATCAAAAGATGCCCCAAAATACTCAAAAAATACTCCCTGACGATTTTTTCACTATTTTTGAATATCCCCCCTGTAGAAGGACAGGCCAGACTCAACACCAGGTCCTCTTGCAGTCCACAGGCCCTGCCAGCATCGAGCCGCGACATCGGAGCGGGCTGGGGACGGGCCCGGCCGCCCGCGGCTCCTCCCGAAGCAAATCGAGATCGGACCGCCCGCCCGGCTCCGACTGGCCCTGGGCGCTGCCGGTGAGTCGAGCCGACCCAAGTCGGCTACACGCAGAAGGAGGGGGAGGAGGAGGAGGAGGAGGAGGAGGAGGAGGAGGAGGAGGAGGAGGAGGAGGAGGGGAAGACAAAAACGAGGAAGAGGGGAGGAGGAGGAGGAGGAGGAGGAGAGGAGGAGGAGGAGGAGGAGGAGGAGGAGGAGGAGGAAGAGGAGGAGGAGGACGCGGAGGATGAGGAGGAGCAGGAGGAGGGAGGATGGGGGCGGCAGTCGGAGACTTCTAACGCCATCAGGAATCAGGAATCAGGAATCAGGAGGATGATGCCCGCGGGGCAAGGCAGCTGTGTCGATCCACAACCACCCCCGCGCGCGCCCCCGCGCGCGCCCTCGCCTCGGCGCGGTCACGCGCCCGAGGCCGTCAGGCAGGCCTCAGCCTCACCTCTTGCCGCCCGCAGCAGCCTCGCCACCTTGGCGGCCATGCCAGGCGAGCAGCTCCTCTCCCTCGCGCGGCGCCTAGGCCTCGGCCACCCTCCGCCGCCGCCCGCAGCCCCTGCTTCGCTTCGAGCAGCAAAGGCCACCTGCAGGCGGCTGGGCCCCCGCTTGCAACCTGGCCTCCTCGGCCTCACCTCCGCGGCCCGCAGCCCCTGCTTCGCATCGAGCAGCAGAGTCACCTGCAGGCGGCTGGTGCTCCTCCTGGATCCTGGCAACCTTGGCCTCGCGCTGCAGCGACGGCGCCGCGCTGCACGCGCGCCTGCTGCGCCGCTGGGGCGCACATCCTGCTTTGGCGCCCTCAGGCGGCTCCTCCAGCCTGGTCCTCAGCAGCACGTCCACTCCGAGCTCCTCTGCGCCGCTGGTCTTCTGCTCGCTTGCACCTCCAGGCGCCCCTTCTGCAGCCATCCTCTGCGAGCTGGCTCCTCCGCCATGGCCAGGCAGGTCTGCAGGCGTAGCTTTCAGCACACCCCCGCCCGCTCCTGCCGCCGCGGCACTGGCCGCCGCTGCCAGGTCTGCCCGCTCGCCAGCCACCTCCTCGTCCAGCAGCTCCCCGCAGAGGTCGTCGAGGCGCGCGATGACGACAGGGACCACCCTCGCCGTGCGGGGCGCGAGCCCCCGCTGCAGCTTGGCCACCACCGCGCTGCCCGACGCGGTAGGCGGCAGCTTGCACTCACCGCTGAAGCCGCATGCCCTGGCAGCGCCCGCGACCCCGCAGAGGCGGCAGGCGACCAGCGGCATCCTGCGCTCCAGCTGCTCGTCCACGGTGGGGCGGATGACCACCAGGTCGTGGGCGGTGCGCCCCTGTTGCCTCAGCCTCCTGTTGGCCTTCGCCGCGTCCGCCACAATGGAGCCTGGGCATTCGCCCACTCTCTCCTACCACCTGCAGACTTCGCGCCACCTGGGCTGCCCAGGCTGCCCTCGCCATGTGCACGCCACCTGCGCAGCTGCTGTGCGCCTCTCAGGAAGCGCCCGCTGCTGCTTGACCTTGCCATGCGTGGTGTCGCTGCCGTCGATCCAGGTGCCCACTGCCGAACACCACAGGGCGACCCTGTCCACTAGGCCTCGGCCACGAGCAAGGCGCAGGCGCTCGTGGCCAGGCAGTCGTCCAGCATCGGCCGCCGCCTTGGCCGCGCGGTCGGCCAGCCGATTGCCGTACCAGTCACGGTACGACACCTTCCCAGCCGCCACCTGCTGCCTCGTGCCGCGGCTGGGCATCCACCTCAGGTGCACCTCGCCGCCCAGCCCTCCACGTTCATCCAGCAGCGCCCAAGCCTGCCTCCACAGGTGCGCCCAGGAATAGCCGCTGGCCGTCGTGCGCATGCGCCCCGCCTGGTAGAAGCCGTCGTAAACGTACTTCGAGTCCACCACAAGCACTGCGCCGCCTTGACCGCACCTCAGGGCCATGATCACCGCCGTGAGCTCGCTGTCGTTGGTGCCGACGTACGGGCCAACCATCTGCCCAGCGATCGAGGCCCTGCACACATCCCCCTCCTCCCTCAGCGCGACAGCACTCCAGCCCGCCGACGCGAACTCGCCGTAGTCCGCCTCGGACACCGAGCCGTCCAGGAAGAGCTCCCCAGCAGGCAGAACTCCTCCCCCATGGCCGCCCTGCCAGCAGACCAGGTTGCTGGCCTGAGGCTTGCGCAACCCCTTCGGCACTGGCCACAGGCACCTCTCTAGCATCAGCTGGATCCCAGGCTCCTGCCACCTCTTCCTGAGGTCCTCGAGATCTGGGGGAAGGGCCAGCACCGCTCGCCAGCAAGCACAATCACAGTGCCTGTGCATCAGGGTGCCCTCAAAGCCGCACCTGAGACACACCCCGAGCAATTGGCAAGCCCATCCTCCGCCCTCCGTGCTTGCGTCCACTGCCCATTGACGATCAGGGACCGCAGGTGCGCCATCTCGCGCTGCGTGAGCCGCACCTTGACTTTGCCAGCTCCTCCTCCTTGCGGCCCATCGGGGTGGAGCACTCTCCCTGCGGTGGTCAACCTCACCAGCGGCTCGAGCTCCCCGCCTGCTGCCAGGTGACCGCACCCTGGGTCCTTGCTGACCTGCCTCCGCTGCCACCTCTGCATCCCTCGCATGACCAACTTGCGCACGACCCACGGCGCTACGCCGAAGGGCGCAATGGTGTTGCCGTCGTCCATGACCCAGCTGTTGGCTGCCTGCACCTCCCACCCGATCCTTCGCAGCGACATCACCGTCGCCGCGCACGGCCCCTGCACGCGAGCCCAGGTGGTTGCCCTCTTGTCCTGCAGGCAGCGGGCGACCATGTGGATGGGCACCCAGTTCCGCCACACCGCCCGCAACAGCATCATCACGGGCATGCAGGTCGCGTCGATGATCGGGTCAAGCCCAGGCTGAAGCATCAGCCCCAGCGACCTGTTCTTGCTGGCCGCGGTGCTGGAGACCGCCACGAACGTCATTGTCCTGGCTCGGTCCAACCCCCCCATCGCGCACCCTGTGATGGCCGCGCCGTAGCCGATGCTAGGGTGCAGCCCCGTATTCACAACCCTCTTTGCTGCGAGCCTCTTGGCCTTCACCATCTTCAGCACCCTGAACTTCCTCAGCCTGTGCCCCGCCTGCTGGCAGCGGCCCGCGCGCACCGCGCGCCCCAGCCTCTTGCCCTCGCTGAAATCGACGCCCAGGTTACGCTCCTGCCGCACCGCCAGCACCCCCAGCGGCTTGCGCAGCCTCCTCTCCAGCTCCTGCCTCGCCTCAGGGAAGTTAGCGACGGCCCTGGACTTTTTGACCGCGACCGCCAGGTCCACCTCGCCAAGCAGGACCTCGAGGTGCCTGGCCGCCGTCGCGACGTCCTCGGCGACGCGCTGCATGCCCAACCCTCCTGACGAAGATGTCATCCACCACCACCGAGAGGGCCACCTTGGGCACCAGCGCCTGCAGCCTGTCCAGCGGTTCCAGCAGCAACATCTTGAGCATGAGCGTTGCCAGACCACCCCCAGGCAGCACAGCCTGCTCCGTGTAGATGGCGTCGCTGACCGCCTCGTCGCGCGCCAGCCACCTGGCTGACCTGTAAAGGCCGACCTGCAACTTGAGCTGCCACAACGGGAACCCCGTCTTCGTTGCCGCACGAATGAGGTGCCCGTGCTGCACCTGCTCAAACGCCCTGGACAAGTCCAGGAGCACCAGCGCGGCGACCCAGCTGGAGGCGTCGCCAGCCTCGCGCCATTTGGCCGCGGCCCACTCGCACCCCACCGCCTGCTGCCAGACAGCCCTCTCGCAGCCCTTCCCTCTGGACGCCCAGAAGAAGGGCCGATCGTTCCTGCTCTCCCACTCGACCGCCGCTGGCCTGCGCAGCCTCGTCTGAATCCTCGCGAGCACGTGGGCGATGGCCACAGGCCTCACTCCTCCTAACCTCTTGGCCAGGAGCACGATCTTGTTGTTCAGCTGCGGCCACTCCGCCGCCAGCCCTACGGCCATCACGACGTCGATGAGCGCACCTAGGCCCTCGTCGCTCAGCTCCAGGAACTGCCGCGGCTTGACAGCTTCGAAGCCCGCCGCGGTGCCCTTCCTGAACGAGCGCAGCACAGCCTCCATCTCCTCCACCGTCCGCCTACCAGGCCGCACGCCCAGATCGCCTGGCCACACCAGCTCCTCATGGACGCACTGCACCCTCCATAGCTTCCCCCTCTCCTGCTCGAGGGCGCCCAGCTCCTGGCAGAGGCTGCGGGAGCCTGCCGCGGAACTGCAGTCGCTGCCCTGCCAGCCGACAGCCACCCCCGTGACTGCATGCAGCCCTCCTGCTCCTCCCTTCAGCTGCCTGTCGACCCACTCGTCGAACTGCCTGCCGCGCTCGTCGATGTCACGCTTGGCGAGCTGGTGAGCGCGCAGCTTTGCCAGCCTGGCCAGGGACGATAGGGCCACGGGGTCCCAGCTCGCAAGCCCTGCATGCTGCAGCACCCGCAGCCACCTGCCCGCCTCCGTGCTGTCGCGGTTGCCTCCCATCTCGCCCCCGGCCTGCTCTTGCCACTGCCTGGCCCTCTGAGGCACCAGCTCTGCCAGCCTTGGCAGGAAGCCGAGCGCATCAATCCGACCTCGGGGCGCCTGGGCCCTCGCCGCGGCCTCCAACGTGTTGGCCACTCTGGCCATCCACGCTGCTTCAGGCGTGTGCCTCGGCGCTCACGGCTCCTGGATCCCACTTCGTTGCACCCTGTTGGTGGAGAAACCCTGCGCCCTGCCCACGTACCTGTCTCTCTGGTCCTCCAGCTGGCACACGTCCAGCCACTTCTCCTCAGCGCACTCCAGGGAGGTGGCGAAGGCCGCGATGAGCGCATCCTTGGCGCGAGTGCCCTCGCGCCCCACGTCGCCTGCACCGCCGCCCAGCCTCTCCTCGAGCACCTCCCCGCGCCTCCGCGGGAGGCGGGCGGCCTTCCCTCACCAGAGGCTGGGGGGCCTCACGCATGCTCCTTCAGCAGCGTCAACCTGAATGAGACTACCCGCGATTTCATACGGTGCCTGGCTCGGATGCATGCTGCCAGTCCCAGCATGGGCGACATCTCCTGGGCAGCCTTCATGCCCACTCTGCGCCACCTCCTCCTCCTCCTCGGGACCGCGCTACATCCCGCAGCCCTGCAGCGCGTCATGCCATTCGGGACCGTGCTGCATGCAGCACTTGCTCAGGCTGCCTCCAGCGGCCTCTGCGGCCAGCGTGGGCGGAGGCGGCCGCGCGCTGCCGAGGGTGCCCCACCTCGCCCTCTGGCCCTCCAATGGTTTTTCGAGGATGCCGTTGGGTATGGCAGCGCCTCGGGGCCACCACCTTCGCTCTGTACGCTGTTGCTGGCCTGAGACACCAGGCCAGTCCTCCTCCTGTGGTTTTTCGAGGCGGCCTAGTCTGCTGGTTCACTGCAACGACCAGCGCGCGCGCCCCTGCTGAGTGCCTCGCGCCCTCCTCAGCCTCATGTGGTTTTCCGAGGATGCCATCGGCAGCGTCTCGGGGCCACCACCTTCCCTGCTCCGCTGGGCGCCCGTCGGCTTCGGCGCTGCCCACCTGCGGCCTCGCCTTCTGGCCTTCGACTCCAACCAGCCCGCGCCCCGCCTCTGCGCGGCCAGGGCCCACCTCATCCTCTTGTGTTTTTTTTCGAGGGTGCCCTCGGCAGCGCCTCGGGGCCACCACCTTCCCTCAGCGCACTCCTACATGCGCGCCGACTCTGCCTCTTGTGGTTGTTCGAGGATGCCCTCGGCAGCGCCTCGGGGCCACCACCTTCCCCTCGCACCCGTGCGAGCCCGGGCCTCGGCGCCCTCCTCTGGCGCCCTCCGCTCGTCAGCAGCTGCTGCCAGGCCTGCCCCTAGCTGCTCCCTCACACGCTTCCTCGCCCGCAACCAGCTGCTGCGATGGCCCTTCGCACAGCATCCGCGCGGCCTTGCCTCAGGAAGCGCCCGAGGCCTCTGCGCCACCCTCATGGCGCCCTCCATCTTCTGCTTGGCGACCTCGACGATACCCCGCCACCACCTGAGCTCCCTGCGCGAGCAGCCCGCGTGACACCAGGAAGTAGTCGATGATCCGCCCAGACGCCATGCAGGCGGGCCCCGCGGGTCTGACCACGGTCGCGTCGAAGAGAGCCAGCACACCGCCTGACTGCAGCTCCTCCTCACTGAGGTTCCAATCCCCGCCGATCACGTACTCTCTGCGGCGCTGCCTGAGCCTCCTCGCCAGCAACTTGAGGCTCGACACGTTGCTGAGGTTGAGGCCAACCCCCGCCTCCAGGTACAGATTGGCGACCAGAAATCCGCTACCACAAATACCCGACACCCAGTGCACGTGAACTCTGCCGTCACCGCACCACCGCCGCCTGCTGGTCCTGGACCTCCGCCATGCCGTGGCTGCGTCGCACCATGGTGATGAGCCCTCCTGTACTGAGCCCGCCTGACTCAGACCTCACCGCTGGCGAACTCCTTGTCCGCCATCCTTGACCACGGAGCTGAGCCTCGGCATCGCCGCTCCGCCCCTCCAGCAGTCTGGTCTCCTGCACCAGGATGGCGTCGCAGCTCTGTACCTCCTGCACCATCAAGCACTTGCCCAGGCTGCTGAACGCGTTGACGTTGGCCGTGCAGATCCTCCAGACGCCCATCCCCTTGCTAGGACTCAGCGTCCATCTCCTCCTCTCCCGTGCGCATCTTCTTGGCCTCATTGATGAGCGCCTCGGCCGCCTTCTCTCTTGCCTGGGTCCACGAACTGCTCCTCCAGCTCCTTCCACGCCTGCTGCACCTCAGGGGATGGCTGCAGCGGCCGCGGCTCCGCCTCAGCAGCCGACCTTGCCACCGCCCCTGCCCTCGCGGCTGCAGCAGCGCCAGCCCCCGCAGGAGGCGGCTGCACAGGATCTGGCACTCCAGACCCTTCCCCTGCCGCCTTGCTCTTCCACTCGAACAGCTTCTCGACCGCCTCGGACAGCTTGACGAACTCCCCGCAGAGCACGTGGTTGGCCGCCACCACGCTGGACTTGGCCCAGCCCGCGATTGCCGCCTTGACCTCTTGCAGGGAGGCAGGGGCGGCGGGCGCTGCAGCCGCCACGTCAGCTGCCACGGCGGTCTCCGCCAACCTGACACTCTGAGCTGCCAGCGCCTCACGCGCTCTGGCGGCTGCCTCAGCCAGCTCCTGCCGCAGCAGCCCCAGCTTCTCCGTGAGGTCCGCCGTCTCGATGATGGCCGCCCTCGCCTTCGCTCTGGCCAGCTCCAGCATGTGCTCGGTCCGTTTGACCTTCTGCGCCTCCTCGTCGGCCAACAGCTGGACGGCTTTGACGGCCTTATCCTTGGACAGGTCGTCGCCCAGCCCTTCGCGCACCAGCCGCCTGGCCTGCTGGAGCTCGTTCCTGATCTTCGCACTGAACAGCTTGGTCGCGATGGCGAACTGCCCGTCTGACATGCTGACGAGCTCGCGACGCTCATCGCCACTGGGCACCACTCCCGCAGCACGCTGCCCTCCTTCGCCGCTCTCGTCGCCACGCCACCACGGCGCACGGGTCGCAGGTGCGCCAGCCCCGGCACGCCCACCACGCCCGCCACCACCAGCGCCAGCAGGAGCACCGCCACGACCTTGAGCCCCTTGCGGCAGGAAGCTGCCCAGGACCCTCTGCGACGGCTTGCCTCCTCCCTGGCACCCGAAGCGACAGCACATGCGCTCGGCGAAGTTGTAGTAGCTGCACTCCTGGCATACCCACCCCACGGGCCCGCCTGAGCGACCTCCTCCACGCCCTTGTCCCGCACCGCGCCCCATCGCGCGCACGACACTGGAGGAGACGCGCCCGACTGCCAGAGCGCAAAGACTCTTGCCTGCCGCGGACTAGCGGTATCCGTGCGATCCCCTCGGGAACCTGGCATCTTGAGCCAAAATGGCTACGGTCAGGAATCAGGAGGAGGAGGCGGAGGAGGAGGAGGAGGCGGAGGAAGCGGGCCCCATGGGCAGGGGCTCCTGGAAGGGTGTCGCCGCTGTCGGGCGGCATGGGACCCTTAAAGAAGCCCCGGAGCCGTCGAGGCAAGGCTCCGGAGGGCGAGCTCTCTTCCTGGGGAAGACCCCCGGGTCCGGGGCCCTTTCTCCCCCGGGACCCCCTGCGACGGCATGGGCTCCTGGAGACATACTGAGGGAGGCGCAGGTTGGCTCGCGGAGGGGGACTGAGGGGGGGATCGAGATGTGGCGTCTTTCCGTATCTGGGAAGAGAGAGGTTCCTTGGATTCGGATGAAGGAGTTGTTTACGGCTGTCAGAATACTTTCCGAGGTTCCCAAATGTCGTCGGGCGTCTTCGGGGGCTTCTGGGGCCCGTCAGCGGCGCACGGCGCACATGGAGGAGGGGCAACGGGACATACGTTCTAGGCGGCATGGTCGTTTCTTGAAAGGGCTGGGAGGCTTCTGAGAGGCCTCTGGTCCGACGAGCCCCCGAGCCGAGCCCACTCGACCCATCCACTCCTACCCGCCGCCTACGTGCCCTTGCCCCCTCAGTCGCAGAGGGCCCAGAGTTGCGAAGGAGGGCAGCGACAGCGATTTCTGACTCGCGCGCCTCCGGCGGGGCGTCACATTCGCTGCTGCACGCTGCGACACGGCGCCCAGCCGCAACTCACGGGCGCGGCACCCCTACTCTGTCCCAGGAGGCTGCGGAAAGTTGACCGCCGAGCGCTCGAGGCCGACCAGCAACAGCACGGGAGGACTCCAGCCACGGGCCAACACCGACTCTGGTCAGGCTCGCCCTCGGCCCAGGATCAACGTGTACGCCGACTCCCTACCAGGCCTGGCCAGGAGGGCGTACAAGTCCTGGGCCAAGGATTGGCCTGGCCGGGATCCTTGTCAGCTGGAGTCTGGCCGACGCCCCTCGACGACCAGCGTGAAGAAGGGCCGCAAGTCAAGTCGTGGCTCCAGCAGCGCAGGAGGCACGGCCGGGTCCACGTGGACGCTGGTCTCTGACACCGTGCAGATCCCGCACATAGCCTGAACGTCCACGGCTGGTCTGGTCCAGCCCCCTGGTGGCCATCCTGTCTTGAGCGCAGGCGCGGGCGCCGCCGCCGCCACCGGCGCAGCGGGAACCTGCCACGGCAGGGCCAGCGCGAGCCAGGGCGGGAGCCGGGTGGTCCGAAGCGATGGGCAACGATGGGGGGTGGCTGGCGCACGGGGGGGGCATCGAGTTGGGATCGGCAAGACATCGCCAGCAGGTCGGCGATAGGCCACAGATAGCGATTTCGAGCGTGTCCGGACGGGGTGGGCCACCGGGCCCCATATCGGCGATGAGTGGGCGACTCACGGCGTCGACTGCCCTCGGGTCCCACATCGGCGATGACTGGGCCATCGGGCTTCACATCGGCGACGAACGGGCCCCCCATCGGAGTCGATGCGCCCCCCCCCCCAGAGCCTCCCTGTCTCGGCGGCGAGCGAGGGGGGGAAGTGAGAAGGGGCGAGCCTTCTCAGAAGGCTCGGAAGTCCCTGGGCCTTCTGAGAAATTGTGGCTCTTGAGATGTCCCGCCGCCTTCTGAGAAGGCCTTCTCCTTCTCATTGTCCCCCCTCGCTCACCGCCGAGTTTCGTCGCCCCAGACGGCGGCAACGCGCGT
>CAUYUJ010015370.1:0-17500 GCA_963575745.1 Prorocentrum cordatum | reverse complement strand
ATCACGTATCGCACCATCGTGCGGTACAGGCTGGCGCAGGCGGACCGGTAGCCGACGAGCGGCCGGAGGCGCAGGCGGTCCCTCCACGACCCTCGCTCGATTGTGAGGGGCAACGTTGGGATTGGGACTGGCCCCGGGGGTGGGGGGGGTGGGAAACAACGACGACTGGCTGGCTCCTCCTCCTCCTCCTCCTCCTCCTCCTCCTCCTCCTCCTCCTCCTCCTCCCTCCTCCCCTCCCTCCTCCTCCTCCTCCTCCTCCTCCTCCTCCTCCTCCTCCTCCTGGGCCAATCCTAGAGGTACAACGGCATAAACACAAACTACCTGGTGTCCACGCGGATCTCTTGGATCGACGCTGAACGCCTCTCCCTCGCGCGCGGAGCGCGCCAGGGGCAGCGCCCGAGGTGCCACCAAGGGACCCCCAGCGCCGATCCACAAAATGCGAGCGGAGCTCCAAAAGTGGGTGATTATGCAATTTGCGTCTTTCTCGACTCAAAACTGGCTCTGCTCGGGTCATAGATCGGCCGTTTGGCGGCCAGGACGCTCTGGGCTGCCCCCAGGAGCGCCCTCGGCGAAGCGCTGCCGCTGAACCGACGAGAGCGCCCGAAAACCTGGAATCTCGAACCTCTCGCCCCCCCGTCAACCAGCTGGGGTCCCTCTCGACCGCGCCGGGGGGGGGGGTACAGTGGAGGCCAGTCCAGGAGAAACCTTCCACAAGAAGCCCAACCCTGAGACCCCACAGGACGTCCATTGATGTTCGGTATGGGGACGTCACGCTTCCCATGGCAGAACCATCGAAACCCGAGGCACCCAGGGCACCCTGGAGGCCAGCAGGGTGCTTCCTGCCATGGGTTGCCACTGTAACTCTGACCGCCCCAGGCCCGGACGATTCGGGGCCCTGACCCTCGGTCGGGCGTGTCCCCCCCACAGGCGGATTTTGGACGGAAAGTCAAGAATAGCCCAAACATGGTCCAACAATAATCCACAACTGATATTTATATATTACACACACATATATCATATATATATATATACATATGATATATATATATATATATATACATATATATATATCATATAAAAAGGCCCCAGACTGCGGTTTACTACTGTCGAAGTTTCCTCCCGTGGAGGGACACGCCCGACTCAACCCCTGACCCCCCTGAGAAGCGCCCTTCCCCCCCCCCCGACGCTGCCCCTGAGATGGCCTCGCCGTGGGCCTCCACCTCGGCAAACGCGCTCCCGCTGGCGCCCTGGTGCTCGAACAGGAGCTCGACTGCAGAATCGAGGCACCCCAGCATCGAAATCTTCGCGCCGAAGCTACCAAAGACACGCAGAGTGCCCGTAGATCTGGGAATCTTACGCATGTCCTCTTCGCAGGTTCAACGAATGGCTCGGACCTGTTGGAACTATACGTGTTTTGTTGCAGATTCGACGAACATCTGAATTCTGGGATGACTCAGTTCTGTAGTCGATCTCCTACTCGACTCGTGCGGGACCAAAAAGATGCCCAATACCGCTACTTCCCGGACCTCTCCCGGCCAGGGGTGCGTTCTGACCGAAACATCGAGGCGAATCCTGCCGTGGCGACGAGGGCCTCCCAGAAGGATCCAACAAAAAGGGAAAACGAGGAAGTTGGATGCTCATTCTGGGGACCTTCCTGGAGACACTCGCTCCACTCGTGCGTCGAAGCTGCGTCGAACGTCCGTCGATGTTAACCGACCCTGAGTCGACCCCGAGTCGACCCTGAGTCGAACTTGAGTCGAAAATGAGCCGAAATCGACTCGAACTGGGGTCGAACTAGAGTCGAACAGATAAGCGTAAAGTAGGCCCCAGAAAGGTTCCCCAAACGAGCATCTAGTACAGAGGAAGAAACAACAGCACAAACAGAAACTTTTGGCGCTCCGCGCGAATTTCTTGGATCTGCGCTGGACCCCCAACCCAGGCGAAACCCAGGCGCGCGGAGCGAGCCAGTGGCGGCGCCGGAGGCGCCGCCGGGGCCCAGCGCAAATCCAATTCATCCGCGCGGAGGGCCAACAAAAGTTTATGCTTATGCCGTTTTTCCTTCTTCGACTCTACGGGAAGGGTCGCGGCATCGGTGCCAGCTTCCTCCTTTGATGGGCCTGTTTTCCACCACCACCATAAGTTTGAGGGGGAGGGGGTCCTCCTCCTCCTCCTCCTCCTCCTCCTCCTCCTCCTCCTCCTCCTCCTCCTCCTGTCCTCCTCCTCTTCCTCCTCCTCCTCGTCCTCCACCTTCTTCCCCCCTCCAACTTATGGTGGTGGTGGTGAAAAGAAAGGCCCATCCTCCTCCGGCCTCGAGCACGGACTGCAGCTGCTTCAGGGCGGCCAGGCGGCGGGCGCCGCTCCGCGAGAGGAGCAGCGTCCGCAGCGGGCCCCGCCAGGGCGCGGCATCGGCGGCCGCCGCGGCGCCGGCGGGGGGCGCCGCGGCAACGCCCGTGCGCCCCGGCCTGCCCTGGGCCCTCCGGCCGAAGGCGGAAGAAGAAACGTCTCGAGACGGGGCCAGGGCTGGCAGCGGAGACCGTCGGCCCGTGTCAGGGCAGAGGGCAGGCAGTCCACCCCGAGAACAAGCGGCCCGACACGCGAGGCCGTGTCGTGAACGCACCCACAGAAGGAATCGAACAGGGCAGGGGCTGTACACTAAGTGCCCAGGGCCGTTTAGTAAACGCCAGAAATCGGGTCTGGGCGGATGTTCGCCCCTTGACAGAAGGATGCGCGATGAGGGTGCAGGGGCCTTACACCCTGCGAAATGCTTTAGAAATCATGGGTTAAGAAACTCATAGTCTCAGAATTCTAATAAAAACCCAGGATGCCTATTCAAATCTTGGGATTTACATGGAAACGTTAAGAATAATCGAGACCCTGGCCGAAAACTTAGGTTTTCTTCAGCATCGCCTCAGGTGTAGAGGGCCAGTTCGAAGCTTTTCGATCGGGGCGCGGCCAGCGAAAGGGGCCAAGGATGGACCGAGGAGGCAAGGATGCAAGGGTAGCCTTGCGAAGGTTGCCCATCCTTACCATGCGGCTTGCCGGTACAGTAGGAGCTAGACCACAAGAAACCTTCCACAAGAAAATCCCAACCCTGAGGCCCCAGTACGTCCCTTGATTTGCTGGTGTGGGTACGTCTCACGCGGTCTATCGCAAAACCACCCAAGAATCCCGGGGCACCCCGGAGGCAAGCAGGCTTTTTCTCGGCATGGGTCTTAAATGTATGGGTTCCCTGGCCTGGCTCGAAGGGAAAGCTCGAAAACCAAGGCCCCCCCTCCTGAGCCAGGAGTGGTCCTCAGTTCTAAAAGGCCGCGGGGGGATCCGAACTGGTCGGGACCCCAGGACGTCTGCCAGGAGGGAGGACGAAACCAAATCTGCTCAAAATCGGTCCCCGGTCCCCTCCTGGGGTCGATCTGGCGCAGTTTTTCTCTAGAAGGAAAAACGGCATCAACAGAAACTTTTGGCGGTCCGCGCGGATTTCTTGGATCTGAGCTGGACCCCCCTCCCAGGCGCGCGGAGCGCGCCAGGGGCGGCGCCGGTAGCGCCGCCAGGGGGGGCCCAAGCGCCGACCCCTGTCCCAGGCTTCCGTGGGGGGGCTCAGAACTGGCCCCGAAGTTCGGGGCCCGACCCTGGGACACACGACGACGCGGGGGGTGGGTCGATGATCAGGGGTGCGTCGGCATATAGCCATCCCTGGGGGCGTGTCCCCGAGCTTCTCCCCCTGCCCCTGAGCGGCCAAACTTTTCGGGCGGAGCTCGGGGACTGGGGGAGGCAATCGGGGGCGTCCAAGAGGGGGGCGCTCAGGAGGGGAGTGCAAACCATGGCCCGAGGTTTGTGCGCGGCCCAATCGGGGGCCAGGGAACGTACCGAAGCAAGACGATGCGCCATGAAATCTGGGGAGATGTCATGGCCCCCGCCATGATGTCCACACCCCCCTAGCCAGCACCCCCCACTTGGCCGCTCCCGAGGAAAGTCGCATGCGAGGACAGGGACAACCATCGGAACTGGACAGATCGGGGCGTTCCGAGCTCCGGCCGGCGACAGAGGGGCGGCGCGGCCGCTCCAGAGCACGACCTCCAGGCAGCGCCCCGCGAGCGCTGCGGAGCGCTCTGGAACGATCGACCTCTCGGCCCTGGGCCAGCCCGACATCTGCATATGATGGGCCTGTTTTCCACCACCACCACCACCACCATAAGTTGGAGGGGGAGGGGGGAGGGGGTCCTCCTCCTCCTCCTCCTCCTCCTCCTCCTCCTCCTCCTCCTCCTCCTCCTCCTCCTCCTCCTCCTTCCCCCAATCCAACTTATGGCGGTGGTGGTGGAAAACAGGCCCATCATGCAACAGGAGCTCTCCGAGGCCCACGCGGTGCCTCCCGGAGCGGCGATGGATCCCCCCCCCTTCCCCTCGCTGGCGCGCGGGGTGAAAAAGCGGGCGGCGCCGGAGGCGCTGGAGGGCCCGGCGCCGATCTCCGGGAGGCCCGCGCGGACATCCGAGAGACTTTGACGTCTGCGTCGATCTTTCTTCTTCGAGAAGGAGCACTCAGACGCGGGCCGCGACGGGAGCACGAACATCGGGAAGACGTAAGGCTCGAACTTGCCAGAACTCGGGCTGGCCGCCGATCTTCGACGGTCCCCTCTCGGACTTTGACGGCCCAGCGTTCGTGAGGTACTTCGCAGTGGGATCTCGCGCAAGCAGCCAGACGAGGCCCCACAATTTGTCGTCTAGACAATCCGAAAGCACCCAAACCCCGAGTCCCCGACATCCGCCGAACTGATTTGCTCAATCCGTGGCCCCAGTGGTCCGAACCGCCTTCCTGGGGGCAGTTCTTCACCTCGGATCCGTTTTTGCACAGTCCAGGGCCCAACAAAGCAGCCCCAGGGCCGAAACCGAAGAGAACGAACGCATTGAAAAAGTCGGATGGTGATTTGGTGGGGGCCTCGAAGGGGATGGGGATGGGGATTGGTTAAACGATATCGAATGTTGGCGGATTATAGCGGGAAGTAGCGGCAACAAGCGGCATTCGCAGCACACAGCAGCACACGGCCCTGCGCCAAAACCGTCAACCACCCTCCCCCCAAAACCGCCGCCAGTGGCCGCCAAACCCCCCAACAGAGAATCCTCTGTGAGATTCAAGGTTTCCACCACCACCACCATAAGTTGAAGGGGGAGAGGGTCCTCCTCCTCCTCCTCCTCCTCCTCCTCCTCCTCCTCCTCCTCCTCCTCCCCTACAACTGATGGTGGTGGTGGTGGTGGAAAACAGGCCCATCATCCTCTGTTCGGACCCCCTCTGGGAAGCCAGGAGACTGTTGCCATCCCCCAGCGATAGCGACCGTTACCGAGGCAGGGAGGGGGAGGGAGAGGGGGCTGGTGTAACGTCACGATTCGTGCGGGCGCCGTCAGGTCTGGGAGTCAGCTACCCCCAGCAACAATTCCCAAACGGCGCAAGCGCGGACCGTGACGTTTCCAGGTGCATCCTTGGTAACGGCCGTTGTCGTCGCGAATCGTAAGAAAAACTCTAGGTGATAAGCAATTGAAGTGCCCCTTATCCTTCGAGAAAGGAACAAGTTCAGGAGGGCCAGACGAAAACGCCCACATCATCATGTATAGCCCTAAAAACCGAACACCAAAGTTAGACTATGAATGCATTGTGCTATTCGGATTAGGGGTTGCACTTGGCTCAATTAGAAGAAAAACGCCATAAGCATAAACTTTTGGCGCTCCGCGCGGGTTTCTCGGATCTGCGCTGGACCCCCCTCCCAGGCGCGCGGAGCGCGCCAGGGGCGGCGCCGGAGAGGCCACCGGGGGGGCCCAGCGCGGATTCAAGAAATCCGCGCGGAGCGCCAAAAGTTTCTGTTCATGGCGCTTTCCTCCTTCCATTGCAATAGGGGCCCGACCACAAGAAACCTTCCACAAGAAACCCAACCCTGAGACACCAGGAAACCAGGACATCCCTTGATTCTTGGCGTGGGAACGTCGTGCTTGCCACGGCAAAACCGTCGGCACCCTGGAGGCAAGCAGGGTGCTTCTTGGCATAGGCCCCAACTGTATGGGTTCCCTGGCCTGGCTCGAAAGGAAGCTCGAAAACCAGGGTCCCCCTCCTGAGCCAGGAGTGGCACTTAGTTGTTGGAGGCCGCTGGGGGATTCGAACTGGTCGGGACCACAGGACGTCTGCCAGGAGGGAGGACGAAGCCAAATCTGCTCAAAATCGGTCCCTGGTCCCCTCCTGGGATCGATCTGGTGCAGTTTTTTGAGAAAAAAGGAAAAACGACATAAACAACAACTTCTGGCGGTCAGCGCGGATGTCTTGGATCTGAGCTGGACCTACTCCCTGGCGCGCGGAGCGCGCCAGTGGCGGCGCCAGAGGCGCCGCCAGGGGGGGCCCAAACGCCGATCCGAGACATCCGCGCGGAGCGCCACAAAATTACGAACGCTTGTGCCGTGTTTTCTTCGTCGATGCTCACACCCCTCCGAAGGTTGGAGTTCGCATTTTCCGGACTCGGAGATCTTCTGACCCGGGTCAATCCAGACCCGGGTCAGTCAGGCCTTGCAGAATCCGGCAAGATCCTGCAAAATCCTTCACGCAAGCCCGGGTCAACGCGAAAGATCCTGCAAGATCCTGCAGGATCCTGCACCAAGCCCGGGTCGATGCGACCCTGGCCCTGCAGGATCCTGCAAGATCGGGCGCTCTCGCTGACCCCCGTTTGCCCGAAATCTGCTCAAAATCGGTCCCCAGTCCCCTGCAGGGCATGGGCCCATTGTAATTGATGGGACTGCTTTCCACCACCACCAACATAAGTTGGAGGGGGAGGGGGTCCTCACCCTCCTCCTCCTCCTCCTCCTCCTCCTCCTCCTCCTCCTCCTCCTCCTCCCTACCCATCCTCCTCCTCCTCCTCCTCCTCCTCCTCCTCCTCCTCCTCCTCCTCCTCCTCCTCCTCCTTCCCCCCTCCAACATGGTGGTGATGGTGAAAACCAGGCCCATCAGTGGTGACTGGACGTCCTACGTCTCCCCGAGAAGAGCGCGAGGCAGCCCCCGTGCGAGGCCAGGGCCGCCGCCGCCGCCAGCAGGCCCGCGGAGCGGGCGCTCCCAGCGCCAGCAGGCCCGCGGCGCCCGCGCCGCCGGGCCGCGGCGGGGCCCAAGGCTCGGCGGCGCGCAGCGAGGGGGGGGGCAGGGCTTTGGCTTTGCACGTCGTACAGGGGGGAGGAGGAGGAGGAGGAGGAGGAGGCGGAGGAGGAGGAGGCGGAGGAGGAGGGAGGAGGAGGAGGAGGGAGGAGGAGGGAGGAGGAGGAGGAGGAGGAGGAGGAGGAGGAGGGGGAGGAGGAGGAGGGGGAGGAGGAGGAGGAGGAGGAGGATAGAATGTCGAGCATCCATCAGGGTATCGAAACCGTGTCTACCCGACACGCTGGCAGAGTGTCGAACGACAGTCGCCTTCCAGGGCCGACAAGCGAGAACACTCCGGTTTCGGTACCTTCCTGGTGCCTCAACGTTCTAGCGATCAAGACAGGTAAAGCAACCTGCTTTAACCGCGAAAGCAGGTTTGGACATCATAAGGCAGCGCGAGGAAGGCCAGAAGTGGGGCGAAAAAGGACCGCAAACCATCTGGGAGGGGCGGAGTGGAGCGTTTTCCATGGTTTGCAACGGCGTTGAAAAGCTAATTGGGACAGAACTGTGGGTTTCAGGGGAGCCGACCAGGCCTGAAACCAAATCGGAATCCAACCATTGAAACAAATAATGCGACCAATAATCGCACAACGTTGTCTGTGTCTTCGGGCGCGCTTCCTGATTTAGGTCCCCTCCTGGAGGGGACCTAAGTCAGGAGGGGCAAACACATTAGGGAACGGGGGCCGATTCCGATGCTGCAGATGTATCAAACCAAACCGCCCAAATCTATGATTCCCAGTTCCAGCCCGGGGACCGAAGTTAGGCTACGTCTTCACGATGCCAGGAAGATAAGGGCTTCTTCTATGCTCGATGACTTTGTATTATTCGACCTGGCTCGAAGGGAAAGCTCGAAAACCGGGGCCCCCCTCCTGAGCCAGGAGTGGTCTGTAGTTCTTGGAGGCCGCTGGGGGGTCTGAACTGGTCGGGACCCCAGGACATCTGCCGGGAGGGAGGACGAAGCCAAATGTGCTCAACATCGGTGCCCGGTGCCCTCGCGGGGTCCGTCTGGTGCAGTTTTGCTGGAAGAAGAAAAACCGGCAAAAACAGAAATTGTTGGCGGTCCGCGCGGATGTCTTGGATCTGAGCTGGACCCCCTCCCTGGCGCGCGAAGCGCGCCAGGGGCGGCGCCAGAGGCGCCGCCAGGAGGGGGCCCAAGCGCCGATCCGAGACATCCGCGCGGAGCGCCACAAATATACACATGTTTGTGCCGTGTCTTCTACTTCGATGTCCACAGAGACCTCCTAGATGGGGTCGAGTAGATGGGGTCGAAGGATCGCGCCGCATCGCCAATACATCGCCGATGTATCGGCGATGCAGCGGCGATGCATCGGCGACGTCGGCGCTGCATCGGCGACGTCGGCGTGGGGAAACACGGGCTCCACATCGAGCCGCATCGGCTACACCCTGCGAAATGCTCAAGAAATCGTGGGTTAAGAAACTCATAGTCTCAGAACCTGACTAAAAACCCAACATTTCCATCCAGGTCTTAGGATTCACATTGAAACCTTAAGAATAATCGAGACTCTGGCCGAAAACTTGAGTTTTCTGAAGCATCGCCTAAGGTGTATGTATCGGCGATGCGGCGCGATCCTCCGACCCCATCTACTCGGACCCCATCCAGGAGGCCTGTAGTTCATCCCCTCCGAAATTCGGAGTTCGCTTTTCTCTGTTTTGCTCTCATCGGCTCCCGGCGGTTCTCGGAGCCTCGGGCTATGGTCAGGTCGGGCGCGTCCTCCTACAGGCGGATGTTGGACGAAACAATAGAAATAGCCCAACAATTCTCACAAATTGTCATAAATACACGTCCCCTGACGATTTTGTTGACTATGGTAACAGATTCCTCCTGTAGAAGGGCATGCCCTACGTAAGGCTATGCTCTTCGGCAGCCTCGCCTCTGCGCTGGACCTCCCTGACGCGTGGAGAGCGCCAGGGGCGGCGGCGGAGGCGCTGCCAGGGGAAGGGGACCCAGCGCGGATGCAAGAAATCCGCGCGGAACACCAAACAATTACGTTGTTAGTATGTTGCTTCTGCCGTGCACTCTTCTTCGATTTCTACCCCAGTCCGACCGCATCCTCGAACTGCTGTCTGGCTGTGGGTAGCCCCTCGCCCAGCCCCCACCGAATTGCTGTCTGGCTGTGGGTAGCCCCTCGCCCACCCCCGCCGAACTGCTGTCTGGCTGTGGGTAGCTCCTCGCCCACCCCCGCCGAACTGCTGTCTGGCTGTGAGTAGCCCCTCGCCCACCCCCGCCGAACTGCTGTCTGGCTGTGGGTAGCTCCTCGCCCGGCCCCCGCCGGCGCGCCGCCGCATGGCGCTGCGGCCGCGCGGGCCCCTCGACGGCGGCGCGCCGCAGGGGCAGGCGGGTGGGGCCTGGGCGGCGCGCCCCCGCGCGGGGAGGTCCTGGGCCAGGGGCGGGCCTCGCGCGCGGCACTCCTGCCTCCTCCCGAGTCCTCCTGCTCCTGCCGCCTCTCTCCTCCTCCTCCTCCTCCTCCTCCTCCTCCTCCTCCTCCTCCTCCTCCTCCTCCTCCTCCTGCCGCCTCCTCCTCCTCCTCCTCCTCCTCCTCCTCCTCCTGCTCCTCCTCCTCCTCCGCCTCCTCCTCCTCCTCCTCCTCCTCCTCCTCCTCCTCGTGCGGGGCACGCGTGGGTGCGGGTGCGGAACGAGCGCCCGAGGAGCCAGAGTTTTCATTGGGCGCCGCAGCCGCAGCACGGAGGAGGAGGGGGCAACGAGCGGGGCCGTGGCGAGCCAGGACACGAGCGGGGAGGGAGGCGGCGGAGACGGAGAGGCGCAGAGGCGCGCGCGGCGCCGCCCCTTTTTCTTCCCTCCCCGCGGCCGCCCGCGGGCTCGGGGGGAGCGTCAGGGGGACACTGGCTTCGTCCCACACCCTCCCTCCCTCCCTCGTTTCCCTCCATCCCCCCATCCCTCCCTCCCTCGTTCCCTCCTGCCCCCACCCTCCCTCCCCTCCTTCCTTGCCTCCGCCTCCTCCTCTCCGCACATTCCCCCGTGCCTCCCCGCCCTCCTCCCCTCCCTCCTTCATGATGGGATACGATAGGGGGGCACGCGCTCAGGGAGGGGCGGAAACGTCGAGCTGGAATCGGCGACACATCGCAGAGAATTCGGCGGCAGGCCCCCGACGGCGAACCCGCACGCTCCCGGGGCGGGGAGGGCCATCGGGCCCCACTCGGCGCGAAGTGGGCGAGTGGGGGGCTGATGAACACCTCGCCTCGGAGCTGGACGAGCTCAAAAGGCCGCCTCAAAGTCGGTCCCCGGGCCCAGGACCCCGGGACCCTCCTGGAGTCGAAGCGTACCCAGTGCTCCGAGCTGCGTCCAGCCCGGGCGACGAGGGACCCCCCCAGAGTCCGACTGCCGTTGTCTCGGCTGGCCGACCCCGAGATCCGACGTTGCGACAAAGTGCGACCTCGCAAAAACCGACGACTGCAGCAGCAGATCTCATCCTGAGGCGGTCTTCCTCGAGCCGCATCGTTCTGAAATGATACCAGAAAGGGGCAACGATAGGGGGGGACTGGCACGGGGGGGGAAAATCGACCTGCAATCGGCGATACATCGCCGATAGATCGGCGATAGGCCCCCGATAGCGAATCCGCCCCTTCCTGGGCGGGGTAGGGAGATCGGACCATATCGGCGATCAATAGGCGATTGGGGGTCGATGCAACCCCCTATGCCTATCCCCCCCGATCGTTGCCGCTGATACCAGGGCCCGTTACCGGGCAAAAACGCCAGGCAAGAAAAAAATGCAACGCCCAGATCTCAGGGTCCGATCCTCTCTAAATCCGCGGCCCGCCCGGCCCGCTGGCTTGGGCGCGAGAACCGCTAGGCGGTGGCGCGAGAACACCGGGGCTGAGGCTGCCTACGGGCAAGCCTGCCTCAGGTCGCGCTGCCGCCAGGTTTCGCATGCGCCTGGGCGAAGTAGGAGGGGGGTCAAGGCTCCTCGGCCCTCTCCTCGCTCTGACTCCTCCCCCTCTCCCTCCCTCGTCCACTCTCTCCTGGTTCCTGGTTCCTCGCTCATCGCTCCTCCTCCTCCGCCTAGAGATGCAGTGGTTGAAGTCGAGAGAGTCGAGCGGCTGCACGTCCTGGACATCCTCCTCGGCGCCCCAAGGCCCGCGGAGTTCGCGCGCGCGCGCTCGCAGCCCGCGAGGTGCACGTCGTCGCGGCAGAACTCGCAGTCAAGCACGGTGACCCTCCAGGAGCGCCCCGAGGAAGCAAGGACCAAGGACCCGTTCCTGGCGTTCGAATGGTGCGGCGTCGTCCGCTTCCGTGCGGAGCCGGCTGAGGGCACCGAGGGCGACGACCTTGCAGGAGCGCCCGCGGTCGCCGGCGGCGGCCTTGTCTGCCCTGCAGCGGTGGCGGTGGCGGTCGCGGCAGGAGTCGCCAGCTCGGTTCCCCCTGGCGGCCCCTGCAGTCCGAAGGAGTCGGACGCCAGTGGGAGTGCAGTCGTCCATGGCGGCCCCTCTGCCCGAGGGCGTCGAACGCCGGCGGAACTGCAAGCCAAGGCACCGCCATCCGCGCGGGAGGCGCCGCGGATCAGGCCGCGTCCCCGCCGAAGGTACCTGCAGCCTGAAGAAGGCGGAAGTCGGCAATGCCATGCGGCGTGCGGAGTTCTGCCGCCTCGTCCTGGAGGCCCGGCCGGTGCTGAGCCGCCTGAGGCTGCAGGAAGCCTTGGGCGGGGTCCTCCTACGAGACTCGGCCGAGGAGATGGGAATGGAGGCGAAGGCTTCGGCGGAAGAGGTGACCCCCCATCCACGAGACGCTCGAGCAGACGGAGGCTCGGGAGGAGGGCGCGATGAATAGGGCGCTGCGCTCGGCCCCGTGGAGGACGTCCACTGCGTTCCAGTGGGAGAGGGCCCCGTGGGCAGTCACGGGGAATGCAAGCCGGCGCTCCCTCCGAGCAGCAGGGGGAGCGAGGCAGGCGCAAGCGACGGCGGCGAAGAAGGCGACGGTGATGCCGAGGCGGCCTTGGGCCTTCTCGGGGACCTCCAACCCGTGCAGAGGTTCCCGCCGAGGTGATGGCCGCTTCCAGGTCCTGCACGAAGAAGGCGAAGGTCCTGCGCTCCAGACGGTGCTGAAGAAGGGGGATCGGAGGAAGTTGCCATACGACGGTGCTGAATGGGAAGAGGAGGACGGTCCTGCACGAACAGTCGACGACGGTGCTGGACAACGGTGCTGAAGGGGGGACTCACGCGGCGCTCTCGCGCCGCCTGCCACGTCCCCGATCTCAGTCCCGTGCGTTCCCTCGTCGCGGGTGCCCCGACGAAGGTCACATCGGCGCCTCAGTCCACAGGACTGGGCATGGAGCCAGGCCTCGAGCTACCACGTCTTGTTCGCTTTCGTTTCGTGCTCTCGTTCTCCCTCGTGCCGCATTCGCTCCGCCTTTGCTGCAAAATGCAACCACATCGAGAGTGGCCCACAGAACCGCCAAAACACCGTGATCGGCGGCGAGCGAGGGAGGAAGAGCGAAGGAGAGGGCCTTCTCAGTAGGGTCGGAAGTCCCCCGGCCTTCTGAGAAAATCTCTAGGCCGAAGACATAAAAACTTCTCAGAAGGCCGGAGGACTTCCGAACCTTCTGAGAATGGTGAAACCAAAAGGTACCGATACCGCTACTCCCCGGACCTCTCCGGGGGTGCGTTCCGACCAGGATTTCGAGACGAATCCAGCCGTGGCGACGAGGCATGCCCAGGAGGCCAAAAAAGAGAAAAAAACGAGGGAAGGGTAGAGGTAAGGGTACCTTGCCCTCCTCTGCGAGAAGGCCTTCTCCTTCTCATTTCCCCCCCTCGCTCGCCACCGACGTGAAGATCGAGCCCTGCATGGAGCACAGCGCCGGCGTGGCCTCGGACGGTCGCCCGTGCCGCTCGTGGCGCCTGCGAGTCCGCACCCGCCTGGAGTGCTCAAGGCAGCCGACGGGCTGAAAGCTTTTGGCTGACTCAGCGCCCCTCAAACGGGGACTCCACTAACGGGTACTTTGGCCACTGACCCAGCGAACCCAACCCTTCCCGATGTGGGCAAAGCTGCAATGCAAGAAAAAGGCCCTAAAGTGGCAACTTCCGGCAAAAATTCAAAGTACCCGTTAGTAAGTACCCGTTACGGTGCCGTTGACTGACCCAACATGGGGTCCAGCTAAAAGAGGGGGGTGCAGTAGGTTCGGGGCAAGTGCATTGCAAATATGTTGTGCCAGAGAACTGCATTGCATGGCATTGCAACAAGTATATTGCACGCGCAAGCCTAGCAATGCGCTTGCGCCCCCGAATGTTCCTGCACGCCCTCACTGCATTGGCCCCATAAATCCACTGCACCAACTCAATTGAACCACCCTCTTTTCGCTGGACCCCCCTTTGGGCCAACCAGAGAGCTGACATCCCCGTTCCAACGCTCCTCCACAACCTCGCCGCGGTGCATGCGGAGAGGGAAGCGCCGCAGGCTTCCGGGACGACGGCGCCGCCCCGGCGATGACGGCTTGACCAGACGAGCCGCACAGTGTGTCCCGAATGAGTGTGCCTCCACAACGCTTGCCATTCTGCAACGTTCGGAGGGCAAAATTTTGGATAGACCGTGAAACTTCTTGGATAGGCCCACTCGCGCTGCTCGTTTGGGTGATCGGTTGCACGTGTGCGTGTGTGTGCTCTGTGCTGCGTTCTTGGCACGCGCGTTGCGCGCGCGCGTCCAGCCCAAACCTGCCTTCCGGTTGGGAGCTGGGTCAGACCCACTCGGAGGTTAAGACTCATAATCCCCTGAGACGTTGGAGGGCCACAGCGGCTCCAGAGAGCATGGGAGAATTACACAGACAATCGTCATCATCAGCAGCATTATTGTCCTCATCATCCTCATCGTCCACATCAGAAGCATACATGTTGTAGTCGTCGTTGTCGACTTCATCATCATCATCATCATCATCATCATCATCATCATCACCACCATCAGCATCATCACCATCACATCATCATCCTCATCATCATCATCATCATCATCAGCATCAGCATCGGCATCAGCATCATCATCAGCAGCAGCATCATCAGCAAGATCGTCATTATCATTACCACCATCAGCATCCATATCGTCATTTTCATCATCATCATCAGCAGCAGTATCCTCATCATCATTCGCAATCCAATCCTCCTCATCATCGACCATCAGCATCGTCATCAGTATCGTCATAAGTCGTGATCTTCAACACCACGATCACCAAGACCAACTATCAATATACGCTGCTCGCTCTTCACTGTTCCCGAATCACGAACCAGTTAAGACAAAAGTGACTCCCGCCCTCTTCGTTCAGGCAAGAGATGCCAGGGTGGCCATTCTTTGTCATGCGACCTACGGGGGTTAACCCCGTCAAGGCAACACTCGCGGGCGGGCCAGGTATCCCCTTGCAAGCGGGTCGGGCGAGCCCTGCGCGGACCCGGGCGTTTGGAACTGACGGGCGGGATGGGCGAACGGGACACCATAAGCGGGCGGGCGGGCGGGCTTCCAAGCTCACGAAACGGTGAACCCGGACGGGCATCACATCAAAGCAGGCGGGGCGGGGGCGGGCGGGCGACCCTGACCGGCGGATCGGCGGGCGGATCCCGACCGCTCGGGCGCGCGGACCCTGACGGGCGAGTCGGGAGGGCGGACGCCAACGGGGGAGTCGGGCGGGCGAGCGGGACAGGGAAGATGGTGGCGAGGAAGTCCCTGGCGAGGGCGAGAGTCACAGGCGAGAGCGGGCGGACCCCGAAGTACTTCGCTGGGAACGCCGAAGCGAAACGGCAAGTCTTCACAAATTCGAATGTCCCAAACGAGAACCCGATGACCCAGAAATCCGCCGACCCTTCGGCGCGCGTGAGACGCTGGTGTCGTCGTCGTCGTCGTATATGCGCGGAGGTCTCGAACGAGAGCACGGCTGCTTAAAGGCGAGAGCGCGATTCCTGAACACGATGTTTTTTATTTGAATACAAGGACGTCTAGCGAGACGGTGATTTATAAAGCGGGATTCGTTGCTGCTGTAGTCTGAGAGGGGGCAGCGTGATTTGAGCCTGAAGATCACCCCTGGCAAGAAGCACAGGTTGGAGAGGCCCGGGCACGCACTTCAACGGACAAGCTGGTGGGGTTCACCACTCATCGTCTGCACCGACGTTGCAAAATAACCAAGAAAAACACAAAACGTGGCGAGTTCTGTAAACCCTGCACCCCCCCCAAAAAAAAAAACGGCATTGCTTGTAGAGCTCGACGTTGACTTCAGCCAGTTTCCGTCTGTCTTCCGCCAGCCCCCGCCGATGACGAAGTGCAAACTATGGGCCCCTCGAAGACGAAGCCCTTTTCTGGAAGACCCCATATGCTCGAAACCGCTCGCTCTTACCCGCTCGCAGGTTATCGGCCGGGCTGGGAGGACAAACCCCGATGCGCGGGACGAGCGCGCGGACCCCGACGACCGGGCCGTGCGGGCGGGACGGCGAAAGCGCGACCCCCGACTACAGTCAGTGGGATAATGTTTTGGGTGATATTTCAGCGAGCGTGTGCATGTATCGGGGGCGGTCTAGGGCTCACGTTAGGTCGGGCATGTCCCCCATACAAGCGGATTGTCCGACGAAAAATTTAAATACCCTACAAACATTGAACAAATACTCAACAATGGTCCAAAAATCGTCCCCATATTATTTTTGACTATTTTTGAAGATTCCTCCTGCAGGGGGACACGCCCGACTTAAGGCTGACGCCTCGGTTCCTCCCCACTCCCGCAATTCCTCCTCGCTTCTCCCCCTCCCGCTCTTCCCCCCGAGCGCACCCATTCGCCCGCAACCGCCAGCACTGTTCCTCCTCCTCCCCCTCCTTCTCCTCCTCCTCCTCCTCCTCATCATCTTCCGCCTCCTCCTTTTCCTTCCCCTCCTCATTCCCCTCCTCCATTCCTTCTGAAGAACCCTTCCCTGTCGCACTCCCTGACGTGCTGTCAGGGCGGACCAAGCGTTTCGCTTCAGAGTTCCTGGCCACGCATGGTCCGGAAGCCCCGTCCCAGCCCCCTCAAAGCGCACCACGACATCTTCCTAAAACACACGAATATCCCAATAACAGGAACAAGTCGAAGAACAAACTGGCCGATGAATGAAAAACAAGACGATATCAGCAAGAAATGGTCTCAAAACGTGTCGTGCAAACATCGGAAGGTTGTTCAAACATTCTTCGGCAAGCTTGTGAGCTAGGACACGTCGCCTCTGCTTGACTCCTCCCGGATCCTCCTCTTCCAGCGGCGCGCGCGGGTCTCTCCCGCGGCCGAAGCACGTCGATCGGCAGCCCGCAGACACCCCTGCCATTCCGCCCTCAGAGCGGGCAGCCACCCCAGGGGTGGCCAACTGTCGAAGACGGCGGCCAGTCCAAAGGGGGAGGGATCTGCCGGCCAGGGCCTATGGACTCCGATATACGTGGGAGCGAGGCCAGCAACGCCGGGGTGACGCCTCCCCAGACATCCGACGTGCATATGCTTTTCGGGACGCGGGCCCCCGACCTCCCGACCACTTCCCCGGGACCGCTTTTTCATCGCGATTTGGTCTCTGACGTTCGCGAGGCGCCCAGAGGTGCCGAAAACGACGAAAAACCGTCGCCTTCACTTCCTCGAGGCGCCAAGATTTCTGGGTCCTCCTCCTACTCCTCCTCCTCCTCCTCGTCCTTCTCCTCGTCCTTCTCCTCCTCGTCCTTCTCCTCCTACTCCTCCTCCTTCTCCTCCTCCTCCTCCTCCTCCTCCTCCTCCTCCTACTCCTCCTCCTCCTCGTCCTCCTCCTCCTTCTCCTCCTCCTCCGCATCAGGCTCGCCGACGGTGCCCGGCGGGCGGCCCCGGCCTCCCGGTAGAAGAGCAGCGTACTTCTGTCGAGCGACGCCTCGCGCTCTGCCCGCCCCCGGGCAGCAGCAGGGGGGAGGCAGCAGGGGGACGAGGGCGGCGGGGGGCTTGCTCTTCCTCCTCTCCTTGCTCTTCCTCCTCTCCATCCTCCTCCTCCACCTCCACCTCCTATTCTTTTTCATGCCTAATTATCATGAATAACAGATTACTGCTCTCATCAGTGTTAGTAGTAGTAGTAGTAGTAGTAGTAGTAGTAGTAGTAGTAGTAGTAGTAGTAGTAGTAGTAGTAGTAGTAGTAGTAGTAGTAGTAGTAGTAGTAGTAGTAGTAGTAGTAGTAGTAGTAGTAGTAGTAGTAGTAGTAGTAGTAGTAGTAGTAGTAGTAGTAGTAGTAGTAGTAGTAGTAGTAGTAGTAGTAGTAGTAGTAGTAGTAGTAGTAGTAGTAGTAGTAGTAGTAGTAGTAGTAGTAGTAGTAGTAGTAGTAGTAATAGTAGTAGTAGTAGTAGTAGCAGTAGTAGTAGCAGTATTAGTAGTCGTA